>CM027122.1:44393169-44773169 GCA_015476505.1 Urochloa ruziziensis
AAAATTGGGTTCAGTTCTGAGATTACACCAATGGGTGGAATTGAAATAAAAACAAGAACAGACTGACTAATACCTCAGGGCGTGGGATTTCCAAGTTAAATGCTGGAGGACAGTCAGTGGTCCTCAGGGACGTTCCAGGTGCGAAGAATTTGCCAAGCCGAGCGCGGCTTGGACTTTGTCGACGCGCTCGGGGGCTTCGCGCGTGTTGTCCCCCCTCGGCGTAATATTCATACGCGGGTGAGCCCGCTGCTTGAGCGGCTGAACCCGGCGCAGAACAAAGTTGGCTGCCACACGACGGCAGACAGCCCATTGTCCTTCAACTGGGAAATAAGACCCAGGAGCTCCCGAACCTGGTCCATTTCACTCTCCTTGGAAAGAGCGGTCCAGGATTGGGAGGGGACAGGACGAGAATCAATTTCTGGAGAGATGGCAGGCGAGTGGTTTCCTACGTAAAACCACTCGGACTGCCACCCCTTATTGGAGGTAAGGAAAGGGATATCAAAATACTCCCGAGTTCGACCCTCGCGGAGTTGGAGTCCGGCGCCCCCGACTACTTGTGGGCAGTCGGTTCGGGGATAAGGCTTAAGGAGAAAAAGATGAATGAAAAGATTGAAGTGAGGCTCTATCCCAAGATAGGCCTCACAGAGGTTGATGAAGATGGCGATGTGAAGGATGGAGTTGGGATTCAATGCGCAGAGGCAGATCCCATAGTAATGCAGCAGCCCGCGGAGGAAAGAATGCGCGGGCACGCCGAAACCACGGAGAAAGAAAGATTCGAACACCACCAAATCAGAGGAGTTTGGGGTGGGGAAAGACTCACCGGCGGCGGCGCGCCACTCGGCGGTTTGCTGGTCGGGGAGGACGCCATCCATGACGTGCTGCTCGAGGCGCTTGGTGGTGGTAATGGACTCCCTCCACTCGGCGGCGCGATCTACGGTGACCTCGGCGGTGGCCTTGCCCTTGGACGACCGGGCTCTTGCCGGCGACTTCTCCTTCCGCTTCGAGGCTTCCTTCCTCTTGGGCGCCATGGCAGCGAGCGGTGCTGGAGAGCGAGGAAGAAGGTTACGGGAGCAGATCTAGGGTTTTGCTCTGGCGCAAAGGGAACTGGAGCGTCGGGGAAGGCAAATGGCAAGTAAAGGAAGAAGAATGCGGCGGGGATGGCTTATAATGGAATGAACCGTTCCTCCCGCGCGCGGCGCGGCGCTTGTCTCGGGAACTCAACCGACGCAGGCACGTCCCGTCGCTTTAAATTCAAAGATGCGGCAGGGAATCGCGATATCTCGCGATATCTCGCCTTCCGTAAAGCGACCGTTAGGGACGCAACGGACTTTTAGGAATAATGGGCCTAAATGGGCTGAAATATAGCACGACCTTTCGGTTCTGTTACGAAAATAAATTTGTGGGTTCCTGAGCTAGGGTTCAGGGGCAGAAACCACTCGGTCGTGAGGCTAAAATTAGTTGACGACCAGACTCGATTTTGCAATTAATATTGCGACCTTGCAACTGATTTTTACGTAAGGCATGCGATACTATCGCTAAATTGACTCAGAAATCTGGGTCAAATGCTGACAAGTATGAATCTTGTGAGAAGATGGCTTACCATATGGTCAAGCTGAGTCGTGGGACACGACTCGGAAGTCATGCCGAGTTCAAAGAACTTGAGGACAAAATCCTTATAAAGGGAAATAAAAAAGCCTCTGAAGGAAAAGATTATCTAAAATCCATGTCCAGAGGCATGGGGGCTGAAAAAATCAGTCGGAATTCATGGCTTTCAGAGCCTTGACACGATCATGCTGAGTCGTAACAAGACTCGGGGGTTACACCCAATGGGTGCACCTGGAGGTGCACACCATTGATGGATTAAGTTAAAAAGAGATTCATAATATTTGCTTTTTGACCCTCGACCAGAATATTCTATTCTGCTCAAGGCTCGGGGGCTACACCCAATGGGTGCACCTGGAGGTGCACACCATTGAAGATCAAGATACAGATGTGTAAAATTGAAGACCTTTGGCCAATTTCATACTAAAATTGCCCAAAGCCCGGGGGCTAAGTGTATTCACTTCGCTGTCGCGTCGTGAAAAAGAGCACTCCTTCCCCTCACTATGACTATAATTGAAAAATTGTTTTCAGGAACGTCTGAGCATGCACTCGGATCTTCCTCGAAACCACTTGGATCTTCTTCGAAACCACTCGGATGAGATCTTAGACAACTTGGAGCACTCGGTTCATGCAAAAAAAAGATGGAACAATTACAGCCAACGATCGGCCAAGAAGTGCTCGGGGGCTACTGTGGGGGATATGGTACCCAGGTACCTCACGAGCAAGCCTGACAGCCCACCAATAGGGGGTGGCCCAGCCCACCGTTCTGGACCTGAAGGCGTGCGGGACAAGTCGGCGCACGAAGGAAGGATCCGGAAGGAGAAGTCCTAGTTGGAATAGGAATTATTGTAAAAAAGGAAAGGATTCTTAGAGATAGGATCGGATACAAACCGACTTGTAACCCTGCCCCCCGATATATAAGGCGGGCAGGGACCCCCTCCAAAACAACTCGACACAACTGACCACAAGGACACCACAGCCGAACACATCTCATCTCACAATTTACGCAATACAACACCCCAAAACAGGACGTAGGGTATTACGTCGAGTCGACGGCCCGAACCTGTATAAACCCTTGTGTCTGTCCATCCTAACCATCTTGCTTCCGATCTTTGCGATCTTCCCTACATTATAAATCACTTCCGTGGGCTACCCCGTGGAAGACTGCCGGAGATAATATCACCGACACCCCTCGCTCGTGGGGCCCGCTGACGGCTCACCTGCCCCGTGGACAAAAGCATTTAATGGCTCTGCACGGCCTTGGGCGAGGAAGTCAAGCGACGGATCACTAGCCCATCCCCGGTCATCTCCGCCAACCCCTGACACCGTGCGGTCATTCTTGACACCGTGCGGTCACCCCTGACACCGTGCGGTCATTCTTGACGCCGTGCGGTCATCCTCGACACTGTGCGGCGTGACAGACCTATGCGGCGTCACGAGCCTGAGCGGTGTGACAGCCCTGTACTGTCACGCTTCACTGTTCTACCAACTCCGGTACGGGGACCCCTCGAACGGACATGGGGAACCCTCGAACGGGTCCACGGCCCGTTGTACTCGATGATGACAAGCGACGCCAGCCCATAAAAACAGGAGCACAGGAAGCGTGCGTCATGAACAGGGGACGCCACGCCATGCGCCAGAGCACCATATGCCAGGAAGTCGCATAATCCGACAACGCGAGCCAAGACAAGAGTCACGCCCGCGATCACACCTCGTCGTACGCCGCCACTGTACCAAGTACTGTACTTTTACTGTTTGTAACTGCCCCTCTTTGGACTATAAAAAGAGGAGGCAGCCCCATAGAACAGAGGAGGACTCTAGCCATCAGACATACTCATCCACACACTCACCACTCAGCTTGCAAGAAACACAACTCTCACTCGTTCTAAGGGACCTGGGGGCTCATCCTCCTCTCCCGCCAAGCTTGTAGCCCCCCTACTACGAGCACCCCCCGGTGCAAGGCAATACAAGTGCGCAAGCACACCCTGCTGGACGTACGATCGGAAGATCGGAACCAGGATAAACATCGTGTCATCGTGTTGCCCTTGCATCGACCATCGAGAGACGGGACACAGCGCACTTTTCTGCAGGTGTTTGGACCCCCGCGAGGTTCCGGCACCGACAGTGGCGCGCCAGGTAGGGGACTCGCGCTGTGATCGACTTCTTGACCCACCAGTTCTCTCGATGGTGATCCGTACAGAGCGTCTCGTTGACCGCTGCTCCTACGGTTCATCCGACCCACTCCCGGCCGGATTCACCATCTGGTTCGGGAGCCGGGGGTTTGAGGCAACCGGCAACGGTTATCTCATGGGGCTCCTCCCAAGGGATGCGGCCGCCACTGCCGCGACCGCTGCAACGAGCCCACCACCGCCACCAACGCCCAGGCGCAAGAGGCGCTCAGGACAACGCTCACGACGGGCACGCATGGAGCGACGCCGGGCCGCGCGCGCGCGCCGCCTTGACGACGTCGACCTCAGCGAAAGCACCATCGCCGAGGGGACGAAGGCCACGCCAGCACCCGTGCTTCCGACCACACGCCCGAACAAGGAGAGTGAGGCCGAGCCGTCACGTTTCCCGTATGGGATGCGTGGAGCGGGCATGGCGTACTCGTCATCCATCAGCACGGCGATGGACGCCTACGACGACCTCGCTGGACATCACCTGCTCTCGATCCGGAACCTCATCGCGACCTCGCCGGGCGACTCATACCTCAGCACGAGCGCGGAGGAAGCCTCGCAGGAAGACCCGGAGTGGGACTACCTCGAACTTCGTGACTACGAAGCTTTCGTGGCGTTCCAGGCCGCGGCGGACTACTGCTTCGACTACTCTGATGACTCGAGCACGGGGGATCATGACCCTGCGCGGGAGTGCTTTGTCACGGCAGTATTCGAGCCAGACACGGAGGACAACAGCCCCGTCACGCCTCGAGACCCCGTGGGAAGCATGGCACCCCGGCAGGCGGCACCTCCCGCGACCGGAGACGCCGCACTGGTTCAGGCCCAGCTGATCCAAGTGCGGGAACTCGAGGCCAGCCTCGAAGACGAGAGACGTCAGGTTCGACGGCTGCGCGCAGCCCTCGAAACAGGGCGACCCGGGCCCAGCAACTTCGCGCAGGAAGTGGCGCGCACCGCGCAGGCGCGAATCATGGCCGACGACCACGGGGATGACCCCCTGGCCCTGGCAAGGACCAGCCAGAAGTTGATCGCCGCGGCTACGCTGATACGAGCAATGCCGGAGCCATCGACGCCGCAGGGCCGCAACCTGCGCCGCGAGGCGCAGGCCCTGATCGAACAGGCCGCGATACAACAGGCCGAGAGCTCCGCGTCGCGTATGAGATGCTCTGACAGCACGGGAGTCGTAGGCGGAGCGCAAGACCGGGCGGAGTCAATGCGTACTCCTCTCAAGAGCCGGATGAAGGCTCCTGTGAAGGAACGCATGCTGGACACACGCGCCGGCAAAGAGGATGCCCGCCACATCCTCAACAAAAGGAAGCTCGACGCCACCACCGGCCACGGGTACCACACTCGACGTGGAGGCCGCTACGACAGCCGTGAAGACAAGAGCCCATCGCGGAACCCCCTGGTACTCGGGTGTTCAGCCGCGAGATCCGGACGGCACCGATACCTCCACGGTTTCGACAGCCGACCACCATCGTCAAGTACTCTGGGGAAACCGACCCTCGAGTTTGGCTTAACGACTATCGCCTGGCATGCACGCTGGGTGGCGCGTCCAGCGATGAAGTCATCATCCGCAACCTGCCCCTCCATCTTGCGGATTCAGCGCGAGCATGGCTGGAGCAGCTGCCCCCGAACCAGATCCGTGATTGGAACGACCTTGTGGACACCTTCGTGGGCAACTTCCAGGGCACATACGTACACCCGGGAAACCCCTGGGACCTTCGGCAATGTTGCCAGAAGCCCGGCGAGTCCCTGCGGGATTACGTTCGCCGCTTTTCCAAGTGCTGCACGGACCTTCCGAACGTCGGAGACTCGGAGGTGCTTCATGCCTTCCTCCTGGGCACGACGAATCGAGGCTTAGTGCGCAAGCTCGGGCGAAAACCCCCCACTACCGTCAGCGGGCTGTTCGACATCGCCACGCGCTATGCCTCCGGCGAAGAGGCAGAGGGCGCCAACTTCGTCGACAAGAAGGGGAAGCACGTGGAAGGAGCGCCCGCGGAGGGAAGCAAGCCCAAGGCCCCCGCCAAAAAGATGAAGCAGGGGAAGAAAGGGAAGAAGGCGCAGCAAGCGCCACGAGTACCGGAGCCAGACGACGACTCCGACGAAGCCCTCGCGGCGGACCCCGCCCGCAAGGGCCCAGGAGGTCAGCCTCGAGGCCCGGGGGTCTTCGACGACATGCTCAAGAAACCGTGCCCATACCACAGAGGCCCTGTCACTCACACCCTCGAGCAGTGTGAGATGTTGAAGAAATACTACAACCGCGTGGCCGCGAAGAACGACAACGAGAAGGGAGACGCCGACGGCAAGGACAAGGGCGGATTCCCCCAGGTGGAGAATGTGTTCTTCATCTTCGGGGGGCCCACGACCAATATGACCTCTCGACAGCGCAAGCGCGAACGTCGAGAGGTCCTGGCGGTGCACCGGGCGGCCCCGAAGTACCTCGACTGGTCGGAAGAGACCATCTCCTTCAGCAGAGAGGATCACCCCGATTTCATTCCGAATCCGGGGCAGTATCCGCTCGTCGTCGACCCCGTCATCGGCAACACACGCTTCTCCAAGGTGCTCATGGACGGAGGCAGCAGCCTCAACATCGTGTATGCTCCCACCCTGGAGCTCTTGGGGATCGGCAGGGACCAGCTGCGCCCGAGCAAGGCGCCATTTCACGGCGTCGCCCCGGGGAAGCGGGTTCAGCCCCTCGGGCAGATCGACCTGCCGGTCTACTTCGGGACGCCGGACAACTTCCGCAAGGAAGTCCTCACCTTCGAGGTGGTGGGGTTTCGGGGAGCCTATCACGCCATTCTCGGGCGACCGTGCTACGCCAAGTTCATGGCCATCCCGAACTACACCTACCTCAAGATGAAGATGCCGGGCCCGAAGGGAGTCATCACCGTGGGGCCCTCGTTCGAGCACGCCTACGAGTGCGACGTCGAGTGCGTTGAACACGCTGAGGCACTCGCCGAAGATGAAGCTTGTGTAACCCGTCTGGAAGAAATGGTTCACGAAATCGACGACCCCGCGCCAAAGCACGTTGGCAGCTTCGAGCCAGCCGAGCAGACCAAGGACGTACCCCTCGACCCCAGCAACCCTGACGGCAAGACGTTGAAGGTCAGCTCCACCCTCGATCGCAAATAGGAAGTGGTGCTCGTCGACTTCCTCCGCGCCAACGCCGACATCTTCGCGTGGAGCCCCTCGGATATGCCCGGCATACCGAGGGAGGTCGTCGAGCACTCCCTTGATATCCAGCCCAACTCCAGGCCGGTGTGCCAACGCCTTCGGCGCTTTGACGAACAGAAGCGTCGAGCGATTGGAGAGGAGCTGCGCAAGCTCTTGGAGGCCGGATTCATCAAGGAAGTTTTTCATCCCGTGTGGCTAGCTAACCCTGTATTAGTTATGAAAAAGAATGGGAAATGGCGGATGTGCGTAGACTATACCGGTTTAAATAAAGCATGTCCCAAAGTTCCTTTTCCTTTGCCACGAATCGATCAGATCGTAGATTCCACTGCGGGGTGTGAACTCCTCTGCTTCCTTGATGCGTATTCCGGTTATCACCAAATAAAGATGAAAGAATCCGACCAACTCGCGACTTCTTTCATCACCCCCTTTGGCATATACTGCTACACTACGATGCCGTTTGGGCTCCGAAACGCGGGAGCCACGTATCAGCGATGTATGCTTCAGGTCTTCGGAGACCAAATCGGCCGCACCGTGGAAGCATATGTCGACGACATCGTCGTAAAATCCAAGAAGGCAAACAACTTGGTCGACGATTTGCGAGCCGCCTTCGAGGCTCTCCGGGCCGCCGGTGTAAAGCTCAATCCGGAGAAGTGCGTTTTCGGAGTGCCGCGAGGCATGTTGTTGGGTTTCATAGTCTCCCAGCGAGGCATTGAACCCAACCCCGAGAAGGTTGCTGCTCTCGAACGGATGGGCCCGATCCGAGACTTGAAAGGAGTCCAACGAGTTCTGGGGGGCTTAGCGTCGCTAAGTCGCTTTATATCTCGGCTAGGGGAAAAGGGTTTACCTCTGTACCGGCTCCTGAGAAAGCACGAACGCTTCTCCTGGACCCCAGAGGCACAGGAAGCCCTCGACAGGCTCGTCGCGTCGCTCTCAAGTTCACCCATCCTTACGCCACCAAGGGACGGGGAAACGCTCTACCTATACGTAGCCGCGACGACCCAAGTGGTTAGCGCGGTCATCGTAGTAGAGAGAGAAGAAGAAGGCCATGCGCTACCGGTACAACGACCCGTGTACTATATCAGCGAGGTGTTGTCAGAAACCAAGGCGCGGTACCCGCAGATCCAAAAGCTGTTGTACGCGATTGTGCTGGCTCGAAGGAAGCTGAGGCATTACTTCGAGGCGCACCCGGTGACCGTGGTCTCGTCGTTCCCTTTGGGGGAGATAGTCCGCAACCAGGATGCGTCTGGGAGGATTATCAAATGGTCGGTGGAACTGATGGGCGAAACGCTCACGTACGCACCGCGCAAAGCCATCAAGTCCCAAGTTCTCGCGGATTTCGTCGCCGAGTGGACAGACGTTCAACTACCCCCGCCCCAGATACAGGCAGAGTGTTGGACTATGTACTTCGATGGATCTGTGATGAAGACCGGAGCGGGGGCAGGGCTTCTCTTCATCTCACCGCATGGAGAACACATGCGCTATGTGGTGCGGCTGCATTTCCCCGCCTCCAACAACATGGCGGAATACGAAGCCCTCCTCAGTGGGCTCCGTATTGCCCTTGAGCTGGGCATCAAACGCCTTGATGTTAGGGGGGATTCGCAGTTAGTCGTGGATCAAGTGATGAAGAACTCGAACTGCCACGACGAGAAGATGGAAGCATACTGCCACGCAGTGCGACGCCTCGAAGACAAATTCCTCGGCCTCGAACTCAACCACATCGCGCGCAAGTACAACGAAGAAGCGGACGAGTTGGCCAAGATTGCGTCGGGGCGAATCACAGTCCCCCCGAACGTCTTCGCCCGCGATTGCTCGAGACCCTCCATCGAGCCCCAGCGTCCGGATACGACGTCAGAAGCACCCTCGAGGGAGGCCCGTATCGAGCCCATGGACGAGGATCCCTCAACAGAAGGCATCGAGACCCCCCAACCGGGGACGCCACCGCCTGACGGGCAAGAGGCGATGGAAATCGACGGACCCCCGGCCCCACAAGACTGGCGACACCAGTACATAGACTGGATCGACCACGGCACGCTACCCTCGGATCGAACCGAGGCGCGACGCATCGCCAGACGAGCTAAGTCGTTCGCCATGATCGACGGCGAGCTGTACAAGCGCAGCCCTTCTGGGGTGATGCTACGCTGCCTCCCCATTCCCGTAGGGCGGCAGTTGATACGAGACATCCACGCAGGAACATGCGGGCATCACGCGGCGGCCCGAACCCTCGTGGGCAACGCCTTCCGACAAGGTTTCTATTGGCCCACGGCGGTTGCCGACGCGATAGAGGTCGTGCGTACCTGTGAAGGGTGCCAGTTCTACGCCCGCAAGACACACCTCCCGGCGCACGAGCTACAAACCATCCCAATCACATGGCCCTTCGCCGTGTGGGGATTGGATCTTGTGGGTCCGTTGCCAAAAGCGCCTGGGGGCTTTACTCACCTGCTGGTTGCCATCGACAAGTTCTCGAAGTGGATCGAGGTCCGGCCCATCACGAACATCCGATCTGAGCAAGCGGTACAGTTCTTCGACGACATAATCCATAGGTTCGGGGTGCCGAACTCAATAATCACTGACAACGGCACCCAATTCACTGGCAAGAAGTTCCTGGAATTCTGCGACCGCAACCACATCCGCGTGGATTGGTCGGCCGTTGCGCACCCCCAAACAAATGGCCAGGTGGAACGGGCCAACGGCATGATATTGCAGGGATTGAAGTCGAGGATCTTCAACAAGCTGAACAAGTTTGGCCGCAAGTGGATCGGCGAAGTACCCTCGGTCGTCTGGAGCCTTAGAACGACCCCAAGCAGAGCCACGGGTTTCACCCCGTTCTTTCTAGTGCACGGCGCCGAGGCAATCCTGCCCACGGATCTAGAGTACGGGTCCCCGAGGCTCAGGGCGTATCAAGAGGAAGCGAATCAACAAGCTCGACGAGACTCCCTCGACTGCGTGGACGAGGCGCGCGACGTTGCGCTGTTGAACTCGGCAAGATATCAACAGACGCTCCGCCAGTACCAAGCGCGGAAGGTGCGACGCCGAGACTTCAGCAAGGGGGATCTGGTCCTCAGGCTGCGACAAGACACTCGAGGGCGCCACAAGTTCACCCCTCCGTGGGAAGGCCCCTACATCATCGCCGAGGTCCTGAAGCCGGGCACGTACAAGCTAGCCAACGAGAAGGGCGAAGTCTTCACTAACGCCTGGAACATCCAGCAACTACGTCGTTTCTACCCTTAAGCTCCTCATGCTCGCCCATGTATCAGCCCATGCGACTCAATAATAATAATAAGGTTCGTGTACAGTTTAAAACATTGGGATCATCGCTTGTCTCGCGGAGAGAAATGCGTAACGCCCCTCGAATGGATGAAGGAAGCTCTTTATTGCCATAAAACGCATGACCGGCGAGCGGTCGTGTACAATAAACAAGATACAAAGCCGCTCCTTCGCGGCCGAGAGACGTATGTAGCCATGCCCATTTCTCAACACTGGCGACCCTAGACCGGCTAGGAACGTCGCTAGTTTTCTTCTAACACCAGCATGGCCACATACGCCGAGGCAAACGGGAGTTCTCCACGGCTGGCGCGGCAAAGGTTCAAAGAACCTCGTCGACCTCCAGGTCGTCGCGCGCGCCCCGGTTGGTGAAACGACCTTCACCAACATGGCGAGGGCATGAGCGGTGCAACGCCGGCTGCGACGCCCACCTATCAAGACGTGGCACGCACCCGGAAGCAAGACCACTCTGCCACCGAAGCGCGCCGCCACCGGACGCCGTGGACGGGTGACCAGAGCACCTGCCTCGTTCAACCATCGCCTGAACGCCATCCAGCTCGAGCTGGAAGACGAGGCACCGGTTCCCGACGGGGACAACCGCCGTCCAGACATCGATCAGCCCGAGCTGAAGATGAGGCAGCGGTTGCCAACAAGGCAGATGCGGCCGACACCTTTTCTCCTTCATTTGCCTCCCCCTTCGCTAGCATTCTTCTAACACCAAAGCTCCGCCCACCCTCGAACTAAGTCAGGAGGGCGAGCTCCGCCCCACCCCACCATTCCTAACTCTAAGCCCATGGTACTCGTGAAAGGTTCACAACACTTGTGATCCCTACCACCATGGTCAAGCCTATTTATAGCACCCACGCATAGGCCCACTCCGCAGCATGCGCCTGACCCCCTGCGCAGAGCTGTCCCACGTGCCTTACCCAATGGGGCCCCCTAACGAAAGGACGGCGCGTGACAACACGACAGAGGCGGGCACCCCTCAGAGGAGAAACGCGATCGACGCGTGGCGAACTGACAGAGACGTGCATTACGGCGAAGGTCACGAGCCTACTGTGTTCGTCAAAAAGGTGGGGCGGACGGCATCAAAAACCGCAGCACGCCATCGCTCAGCGAGCGGCATGCAAGTCGAGGCCGCAGCCCTCGCAGCACGCCGTCGCTCAGCGAAGCGGCACGCAAGTCGAGGCCGCAGCCCTCGCAGCACGCCATCGCTCAGCGAAGCGGCACGCAAGTCAAGGCCGCAGCCCTCGCAGCACGCCACCGCTCAGCGAGCGGCACACAAGTCGAGGCCACAGCCCTCGCAGCACGCCACCGCTCAGCGGGCTGCACGCAAGTCGAGGCCGCAGCCCTCGCTGAGCGCTCTGCACGCTGACAGAGCGAACTAGGACGCCCGTGACGGGACGAGACAGCGGAGCCAGGCACCCGTCATGTCACCTGCGTCGAGGCAGCGGAGCCAGGCACCCGTCGTATCACCTGCGCCGCTCTGACAAAAAAGCTAAGCTACCCTTCTACCATACGGTTTCTTCAACGCTCCATCATTTCGGTCACGACTTTTCCATGCACGAGGCAGGGAGATTTTTTCTTCGCCCCGCGCGAAGACAAAAAACTCCCTCGGGGGCTATCACAGGGCACACTGCCCTGGGAAATAAATGCTCCACCTCTCGCTACTCGTCTCTTCTCGTAATTTTCTACAAATTTTCGTCGCTTTGTTACGTTTCGGTTGTGTGTACGAAGAAGCGACAGAGGTTGGACGTTGACGGCTAAGGCAAGGGGGTGGCGATGTCGTGGGATAGCTTACGCCTCCGGGATACGGCGTCCTCCCACGTCACCCTCGAACCTAAGCTACTCGCAGAGGGGCGGGGCGCGGCCGCTCGAGGTCCAAGAGTGTTGTGTTGAGGGAAAGCCTACGCCTCCGGGATACGCCGCCCCCCATCGACACCCTTGGGCTCGAGCAGCCCAAGCTTCCCCCGTGCGCGGGGAGATGATCTAACTTGGTCGAATCTCTTTCGAGGCACACAACCGAAACATAACAACAAACATAACGTATTTAAATATAATCGAACACGACGCCCAAGTTCTCGAACAGCCACAAATCTAAAACAAAATGTTCCTAAACTTATTACAAATCTGCCTGGCAGGCACCATCCATGGCAGAGTTCTTCAAGCGCCGTCCCCGCCGACGGTACCCTCTGGGGAGGTGTCGCCGTCGCCCTCGCCTAGAGCCGGGGAGGACCTCGTCAGCGAAGAGCGCGGCAAGCGCGGCGGCCGTCTCCGCCACGTTGGCATCAGCTTGCTCAACCGCAGCCACCGCAGCGTCGTCGTCGAGGCCCTCAGCGACGACGTAGCCCGTCGCCAGCGCGTCGAGCTGGACAAGGTAGTGCGTCGACACCACGCCCAGAGCTTTGCGGAGGCCGAGGAGGAACGCGTTCTTCACCCGCCCCATGACGCGATCGCCCAGTGACCTCAGGCGGCTGGCCAGCGAACTGCCAGACTGGGCGCCGTCCTCCTCGAACTCCAAGCACACCGCGGCGGCGGCCTCTCGAAGCTCCTCGAGCTCTTGCTGCGAGGACGCGTAAGCGACCTCCACTGCCTCCGCCCTGGCCTGCGAGTCCGCCGCGGCCGCTTGCAAGCCTGGAAAAATTAAAAAGGTAAAGGAATCTTCAGCAACAGAGCCAGCATGGGTTCTGGAAGAGCGGGAAGGTTATGCAGAGGCTCGAAGCTTACCGTCCGCCCGCTCCTTCTCCGCGGACCATTGCGCGCGGACCGCGCACGACTCCTCCCGCAGCGCCGCCAACGAGGCCCCTTGTTCTTGGGCTGTGGACCGCAGCGCCTCGAGAGCCACGCTGTACTCGGGGACTTGGGCCTCAGTCGCAGCGGCCGCCTCGTGTTGCTGACGGAGCGAGGCCTGCGCCGCGGCGAGGGAGGCATCCCTCTCCTGCAGGAGAGCGTTCAGGCGCTCCACCTCGAGGGCCCTCTCTGCGGCCGCAGCACGCAGAGCGTCGCGCTCCTTCTCTGTGCGGCTCAGGGATTCGCCACGCGCGCGGGCATCAACCGACATCTCGTGCATCGCAGCACGAGCCCGATCCACATCGGAGCTCAGCTCAGCATTCCTTTGCATCAGCTCGTGGACGTGGGCGTGTTGGTCGGTGATATACGAGACCTTGGACGCCGCCAGGTCTCGAAGTTGCTGGCAAAGGGGGATAACACGAAGTTAAGGCGCAAAGCGAAGAATCAAAAGGGCCAAGGGCAAAGAACACAGACTCACCACGTGTAGCTGGAGCCCCCTGGTCCGGTGAAGCTCGAGCGCGTCGGAGAGGGCGTTCTGGAGGTCGGTGCCGATCTGGTGATGCTCCAGCCAGAGCTGGTTCTCGTTCTCCGCGATGGAGACGAGCTCAGCCGGGACCCCGGGGCGGTCCAGCCCGAGGGTGCTTCGGATACCCCTGCTCGAGCTGGCACCAGCGCTGGCGGGGACGCCTCGACCCTCGACCACCTCCAGGCTCGAAGGCGCGGTTGGGCCTGCGGCCACGACAGAACTGACCGCCGCAGCGGCCTCGGCCGGCGCGGGAGTTTCCTCTGCGACGGCACCCCCACTCTCGAGCAGGGGCGCCGCACTGGCAGAGGGGAGCGCCTGCACCTCGCACGGGGGCTCGAACCCCGGCGCCGCATCTTCATCGTCGGCGAGGACGTAGACCACCTCGTTCCCCGCGCACCTTCCTTCCTCCTCCGCGCCTGGGCCCGCAGGCTCTCCCGGACGGCCCTGCCCGGCGACTCCAACGGGGGCCGAGTCCCGCCCCTCCGCGGCCCCTTCGAGGCCAAGCTCCCGCCGCGCTCGTTCGACCCCCCTGGCCATGGCCGCCTCGTAGCTGGCCACGAGCGAGGCCTCAGCCTCGAGCGTCGTGCGCGAGGGTGCGGCCTCGGTGTGGGGTGTCGAGTGAACCCTCGTTTTGAGGGCTTTGATGGGAGCAAGCGTGGGGGCGGCGGGAGTGGATGTCCCGCTAAGCAAGCAAACCAGGGCTGTCAGCGCAAACATCAACCAAAACAAACCATCGAAGGGAGGTACGATACTTACCGGTTGACGCCCCTGAGCTTCCGCTTCTGGGAGCGGCGCGAGGGTGGCTGTACCCCGGGCGCAGGGGCCCGCTCGCCGGCGACCCCGACCCTCGCCGGCGGGGCGGGCGCTGGGACAGGAGCGCTCGACGCGCCCGTGTCATCCCCTGGCGTCGCGGCCGCAAGCAGGGGCGCGTCAGCGACGCGCGCCACCGCCGCCGGCTCGAAGAAAACCTCGTCGTCTGACGAGTCGTCCTCCTCCGACTCGGGCGTACTGTCAGGGGTCGGCAGCGGGGAAAGACCATCCCTCTCCCGCCTTCGGTTCTCCTTCTGGTGCTCGTCCCTCCGCCGCTGCTTCCGGAGGCGCGTCTCTTTCTCCGCGTCCTTGCGCGCCTTCTGCCGCTCGGTGTTCAGGCGGTTGACCTCGCGAACGTCAGGGAGAGGGGGAGCCGATCGGTGCCCTTTACGGGTCAGCCCCTGAACATACGACGCTATTCGCTTAACGAACTCGATACGAGCGCGAGACGGATCGAAAGAAGAAGAGAAATACTCACGAAGGTAAGGTAGCCCTCGTCGGGGCGCATCTTGATGGCCCAGAGGACATCGTCCTCAACCGCCATCTTGGTGTTGTCCACGGCGCCATCCTCGAGCCCTCGAAAGGGGCCTGCGGCGTCAGCTCGTAGATGAGCAGATTCCTCTGCATAAGAGGGACCACCCGCCGCTGGTGGAAGTTGGCGATGACGGCGGCGGTGTTCAGCCCCTTCTTCGCCAGGGATTGAAGCGCCGCGGTGAAGATCGCGAGCTTGTCTTGACGAGTTTTGGGGGATACCCCCAGCTCCATGCGTGCGGCTTCTCCGCCACGATCTTGTCAGTATAAGGGGGGAGGAGGTTACCGTCGTTCCGCAGGTAGAACCACCCCTTGTCCCAGTCCGCGTTGTTGGACGTCATGGTGGTGGGAATATAGAGATCCTTTCTCCCCTCCCGCACTTGGAACATGACGCTGCCGGCACGGACGAGTCTCCGCACCCCAGAAGTCCCAGTGGCGGCGGTGTGGAGTTCGGCACGGAACAGATGAATCCACAAGTCCCAGTGCACCGGAACCCCCAAGTATCCCTCGCACACCGCGACGAACACCGCCGCCTGAGAGATGGCGTTCGGGGCGAAGTTGTGGAGCTCCACCCCGTAGTACGCGCACAGAGCGCGGATGAAATCCCCGGGAGGAGATCCGAACCCACGCTCGTGCAGGCGAGCCAGGCTCACGATGTAGCCCTGGGGTGGAGCCGGCACCCTGTGCGAAGATGGTGGCGCCATCCACTCCGGCTGGCTGGCGGAGGAGATCTTGGGGAGCAGGCCTCTCGCAACGAGCGACTCCAGGTAATTCTTGTCGGCGGTGGACGGGCTCCATGGGGCAGCTTCCCTCAGAGTCACCATGGCGAAGGACGAGAGGTGAAGATGGATTGGATCTGGGCTCTCGAGGGCTGGCGAAAACGAAGAGACGGAGGGAACAAAGGTCTGGGCTAAGGTAAGGGAAACTGACCCCTCCTCTCCCCGTATTTATCGATAAATTTTACCGGGCCGCGGGTAAGCGCGGCTGCGGGCACGCGTTAACTCTACACTTAACCCTGTCGCCGACAAGTGGACCCCGCAAGCGTGGTGGGCCAACATAAAGGCACAATTATGACTGTGGCCGCCCGAGGCGTCGCGAAGTCTTGTAGCGCGTCTAATCCAACCGCCCCGCCAGCGCCGCACTCGCCTGAAAAGGCGCGCCACTGCGCCCTGACCGCGCCACGTTGGCCATGACTGCCTGACTGGACGCCTCGGTCCCCGCCCGTCCAAACCGCCAGCGGAATATTCCCTTTCTCGGCGCCTGCACAGGTAAGGCATATACCGCTCGAGCCTTACTGATCAGGGGGTCGAAGCCTGGCTCTCGTCGAGAGTTTCGACAGGCTCTCCAGATTAAATAGAGTCAGGGGCGAACGGGGCATGCACGAACACGCTCAACCTCGAACAAAGGCCTCGAGGCCTCGAGGATGCCCTGATCCGCGTTCAAGGCTGAACAAAGGAGGCTAGTTGAAGGATCCCAACGAGGGAGCGCATCGAGCCCTCGATCCTAACGAATGGGATCGAGCCTTGCCTGGCGTGCCTTTGTAAGCTTGTACTGTATGAGACGTGTCTCCGGACCACGAGCCGACCCTAAACGAGCAGGGCACGGACGTCCACTTGAACTACCCGCTAACAGCTCACCGACACATCCATGACTCGCGGCCCGCTCATGGGTAGCATGGAACTGTGTCCCCCCTCCTCCCGTGACGGGGCGACGAGGGTCGAAACTCATGGTCAAAAGCCTCTCGAAATCGGCCGAATCAGGGTCCGGTCCATGAGGGACAACCCACGCCAGCCCGAAACAGGACAGCCTGGAGTTTAAGGGCAAGAACAAGGTAAGATCCGATCGCAGTGGCCCCTCGAAGCTCACAAGAACAAGAACAAGACCTTGGACGATGCAATTCACTCCTCCAAGGCCTCGGGGGCTACACCCGCGGGTGCGCTAGCGCGCCCCCACGGAAAGTTCTGCGAGAAGATCTCGAAGCACCAAACCTCCAGAAAGAATACTAACCCATGCAGGTCTGACACTCATCACTGCATGGCCTCGGGGGCTACTGTCGGTGCCAATCCTGGGAGAGGCCCTAAGACGACGATAAATCACCAACTAAACCACTGGAACCAATTAACCCAGCAAAAGATAAGCGCAGAGGTCTTAATCCGCTGTCAGGCTCGAGGGCGTCCAGCACCCCTCGAGCGAAGCGGAACTCCGCCACGCTCGAGGCCCCTCGCTCGAGGCCCGGAGGCCGCTCTCGACGCCTATCTCCGCCTCGCTCGAGACCCCTCGCTCGTGGGGCCCGCTGACGGCTCACCTGCCCCGTGGACAAAAGCATTTAATGGCTCTGCACGGCCTTGGGCGAGGAAGTCAAGCGACGGATCACTAGCCCATCCCCGGTCATCTCCGCCAACCCCTGACACCGTGCGGTCATTCTTGACACCGTGCGGTCACCCCTGACACCGTGCGGTCATTCTTGACGCCGTGCGGTCATCCTCGACACTGTGCGGCGTGACAGACCTGTGCGGCGTCACGAGCCTGAGCGGTGTGACAGCCCTGTACTGTCACGCTTCACTGTTCTACCAACTCCGGTACGAGGACCCCTCGAACGGACATGGGGAACCCTCGAACGGGTCCACGGCCCGTTGTACTCGATGATGACAAGCGACGCCAGCCCATAAAAACAGGAGCACAGGAAGCGTGCGTCATGAACAGGGGACGCCACGCCATGCGCCAGAGCACCTATATGCCAGGAAGTCGCATAATCCGACAACGCGAGCCAAGACAAGAGTCACGCCCGCGATCACACCTCGTCGTACGCCGCCACTGTACCAAGTACTGTACTTTTACTGTTTGTAACTGCCCCTCTTTGGACTATAAAAAGAGGAGGCAGCCCCATAGAACAGAGGAGGACTCTAGCCATCAGACATACTCATCCACACACTCACCACTCAGCTTGCAAGAAACACAACTCTCACTCGTTCTAAGGGACCTGGGGGCTCATCCTCCTCTCCCGCCAAGCTTGTAGCCCCCCTACTACGAGCACCCCCCGGTGCAAGGCAATACAAGTGCGCAAGCACACCCTGCTGGACGTACGATCGGAAGATCGGAACCAGGATAAACCTCGTGTCATCGTGTTGCCCTTGCATCGACCATCGAGAGACGGGACACAGCGTACTTTTCTGCAGGTGTTTGGACCCCCGCGAGGTTCCGGCACCGACACATAGTCTCTGCAAGATTCTACAGAGTCTCCGCAGAAATCTGCAGAGTCTATGCACTTTCCCAGAACGATGGAAACTGTAAAGAATCCACAAATTTCTCCGGATAGTCCGCAAAAATATGCAGAGAGTCCACAGAATCTTGCATATACTCCGCACATAAACATCTAGAAAGGTGATTCTAAGAATTTTGGTTGGATTTCTAAGATTATTCGGAGAAATAGATGTTTGAAAAAGAACGGGACTCATTCATGATCGATTCAAGATTGAAGCACCTAGAGAGGTCCAAACATCATGAACTAAATCAAGGAGATAGTATAAATTAAGAGAGATCAATTTTGCTCATAATCCAATGCTCAACATGTTAATTATTTTGGTCGTTACAAAATTGTTTCAAATTACTATGACGTATATTTTCTTTTGTTAGACAAGATTTTGATTGACAGTTACACGTACTATCGATAAATCATTTACTCCTATATTATGTGGCACAACATCGTAGTAATCTCTTAATATACGAACATAACAAAATCAAACTTCTGAAAAATATTAGAGTATGCATAATGATAGTTGAACACTACATGATTCCTCCCACTTCAGCTGCTGGCCTCTCTACCTCTGCTCCTACTACCACCTACGCTACCTACATTGCCACTTCCGCTCGTTCTTTGCCAACTTTGTGGACAAGGGCATCCTAACCACCTCGTCGGATGACGCAAACCGGTGTCAACCAGCGTGTACAAATTTTTCCAAGGAAAGAAAGGACATCTGAACATTCGAAAAAAATGAAATTGGGGATGAAACACTACAAGATTTCTAACATTTCACAACAGTTTTCGTACTAGTGTTTAGATTGCTAACTACCATAATTGTGGGAATGAGTTTGTTGAGAATTACCCCCCAAAATAATCATTTTAATTTGTCCTAGTTAAGCTTTTAGTCACTTTTGAAAATTGTAAGGGAAAATTATTGCTCTTATAGTGTTTATAAATTCATCAGGACTTACGGTACAAGTTTCTCAACATCTAGAGCAAAAACTTCCTGAGCATCAACAACCCCCGCGTCGCTCCCGCGTGAGCGGCACGGGCGGACGCAGCCGCCGCCGGCACCAGTCCCTCCCTCCACCTCCTTCTCGCCGCGCCGCCGCCCGAGCCAGCCGCCGGAAGTCCGCGCGGTTCGCAAGGACGGCGGCGGCGGGGCGTCTCTCGCCTCCTCCTCACCGCTTGGCGGGCGCGGCCGCCATGGCTGCCGGAGGTGCGCCGCCCGGGAGGAGGCTCGAGCGGGGGCCGGTGAGGCCGGATCCGGGGCCGCCACGACCGGATCCGGTGCCCCCAGCGACGGATCCGCCATCTCGCGCGGCGGCGGCGACCTCATCCGCACGGTGCCGGCCATGGAAGCGACGGCGGCGGGATTCGGCGCCCCGGCGGCTCGGTGGGGGCAGCGGCCGTCATGGGTCGGCCTGTGGATGCCGCGTGCGGGCGCTACGCCGGCGAGCGTGCGGTTTCCGCGGGGGCGCCCGTGGGCGGCGGGATGCTGCTGCGGAGGCGGTGGTCGGGCCATGGAGGTGCGACTAGGAGGACGCTGCGGGAGGAAGGTGCAGCGGTGGTTGGGTGGAGGTGGAGGAGATGCGGCTGGGCGAGTGGAGGAGCGGCGACGGCGCCATCCCGATTGGTCTGTCTTGGCTGCGATCTGGAAGCGCTGAGCTATGAGCGTGCGGCATTGGGGAGAAGATACTCCAGGCGTAAGCCCTCACCGGCTTTGTTGCCAGTGGACACGACGGCGGCGCCTCAGGGCGTCGTTCTCCCCGTTGGGGGTGTCATGTTGGAGCTTCAACCCTGCTGCATGGGGTTCTCTGGGTGTAAACCCTATCTAGTGTGGACGAGTGACGGCGGCGCCATTGGCGTAGTACCCTCCCTGGAGGCGTCATCTTTAGAGACCCACCTCAAGCTCTTCACTTTTCCGGTTCATCAGTCATGGGCAGCCGTAGTCGGTGGTTGCAATGTCGCCGCTTGGCAAGTTGTACGGGTGTTGTTGAACTCACGCGGAGGTGTCACGGTTATGGTGGCGGACGGAGGTCATCGCATGGTTGTCGATTGTGGCTGCTCGCAGCGGACTACGGCGGCTGACGTTGCTTGGCAACGTCAGTGCGGCGTGGGACTGCGTCGGAGGACGGCGCTTGCGGCATCGGCATCGTGGGACGACTTGGCTTGCAGCGGACTGCGGCGGGTTGTCCAGCTTGGCTGGGCTACCCGGTGCGGTACATCGTCGTAAGACGGCGCAAGCGACTTCTTCGGCTCGCTGGCATGATTATCTGCGCGGGTAAAGCAAGGATGTGAAGTCGACTTGTGGCGACGACTCAGCGGGTTGACGGAGATCTGGGGAGGTGGGGCAACTTCGCTCACCATCCTGACAACGACCTAAGAAACGGATCCGTGATGTGGAGACGGAGGCGGGCATGGCGTGGCCCCCGCAGGCGGTGTTTCTCCGAGGCGACGAGAGCGAGGTGGAGTCCCACGGCGGATGTGGCGAGGCCCCCGCACGTTGTGTTTTCGCGGTGGCGACCGCGAGGCAGCCTGTGAGGTCCGGATTCGGTGGTTTCATCTTGTCAGGTGGTGTGTAATGTTGCAGCGGCACTACGTCGAAGGGTCCTGCATAGCGGTGGCCTTCTCGGTGTGGTGCAGTCTGCTTCTTTTGGCCCTCTATCGACGCAGGGTCACGTTTGCAGGTTTTGATGATTACATGGATGAGTGCTGGTGGTTGCCGTGTCTCACGGGGGTAGTTGTTGAGGTCCGAGTCGATGTCCCAATCCGACCGGATAGAGTTTTGCAGTTTGCAGTATCAATGTTCCAATCCGACCCGCCGGTTGATAGTTGTTGCTTTTTTAGTTTTCTTTTCGTTTTGCCTGATTATGGTCTCCCAGGGACATAGTCTTGTATTTTCTGCTATATAAATGAAACACACACGTCGTGTGTCGTTCGTTAAAAAAAAACGGTACAAGTTTATCGGGACCTATCCCAAATGGACTTTGGCATTGGAAATGTCAGACATCCCAATCTGGACTGGGCTCGGCCCGATACGAAATATACAAGAGGCTTGGTGGGCCAGTTCTTCATGGCCCGATAGGAGAGAGGACCCGGGTTTTTTCACCAGCCTAGCACACGGCCAGGGTGTTTGCTGAAATGCTTTTTTTTAACACTAATTTGCTGAAATGCTGAGGTCATAGAATTTCTTGGCCTACCTGAAAACAAAATATACTGTCAGTACAGAAGCACAACTCTCGAAAGGCTTCCCGTGCTCCAACAAGTCCTTGCTTGACATTTGCCCCACTGCTTTTGTCCAGGAGCGGAACTATTCAGAAGGGTCAGGAAAGCGAGGAAGCACCTCTCTTCTACGGCACTGCCAGCTTCCCCACTTAACCAGCTCTCCCATAGTCCCATCTAGCATTCTTGCAACGACCATGGCCATGGCGTCTCTGCAGGTGCCCTCAATCACTCCTCTCTTTCCGGCCAGAAACGGCTGCGCCAGCTCAAGGCCGCGGATGGCCGCCTTGAGCTGCAAATACTGCCAGGTACGGACTGCTCTGCCTGACTGATATTTGCTCAAATTAAGAGCTTTCGGAGTTAGATCTGCTCTGTATGCCTGGGGTGGGCTGCCGCGCACGGTAGCGATTCGGAAGCTTCAGCTGAGTTGTTGTTGCGTAGGCGTGATTAATCGAGTCGCGGTGGTTTTGGGTGGGCGACTCGAACTTCGGATTGCGACAGGGCCATTGTCAGCGAGCAAGCACCGGCGGATTTAACTCTCTTCGTGTGTGCTGCTTTACCCATCCACTAACGAGCTAAAGAGTGAATTCCCACAATCCCACCCCACCACGAACTGACAGATCCAAGCATAGATGTTAGCTTAAGTGTCGATGAAAAGAGTTTCCTCTGTAACATGACCGAACAAGATGTAGATTCAGAGCCTAATCCTAGAGTACTCAAACTGAATTTGCTCCGTGAGTACTTAACTCTCTAAAATTGATATCTCAGTATCTTTCTCTGCCGTGATGAATGCAGTCTACCAATGTCCAAGGACGAACAAGGCTCAGAAACCACATAACACGCAGAGACACTCTGTCATTCATGTCATCTGCAATGTTGGCTGCATTCCTGGTGGCCAGTCCAGCAGAAGCTAGAACTTCCAGGCTGGAGAACAAGAAGAAAGCCATGGAGAAGCTGGATAAGCTCCGGGAGAAGGCGTTGGGCCCAAAGGGGAAGAATGGATCCTCCGGTAATGAGATGCCACCTCCGGCGAACTTGCTGATCCCTCCAGCGGCTGTAGAAGCTTCCTTGTGAAAGGCCCTCGGACCTTCATGTTGATGACACTGCTAATCTGAACTTCTGTGGTGTTGAAACATTTTTGTAAGAGCATCTCAAGAGTCTCTCTAAAACGAGTCATTTACATAAAAATCATTTTCTATATCTTTCTGTTTTGTAACAGCTCTTCTATATATCTTGCATGCACTCTAGAGAG
Source organism: Urochloa ruziziensis (assembly GCA_015476505.1). Taxonomy (NCBI): domain Eukaryota; kingdom Viridiplantae; phylum Streptophyta; class Magnoliopsida; order Poales; family Poaceae; genus Urochloa; species Urochloa ruziziensis. The sequence goes on from CM027122.1 coordinate 44,415,759, forward strand.
CTATTCTCTTTTCTATATTTTGCTAGCGAAAAATCCGGAATACAAAGTGACTATGTTTGAATAACCAAATAGAGAGACTGTTGGAAGGTACCTTTTTAATCTAAATTTTTAAAACTAGCAAATATAAAGGGTTTAGAGAGTGTTGGAGTTACTCTCAGAGCAACTCCAACAGGTTGGCTAAAATGTTTTCCATCGGTAAAAAAAAAACGAGAGTAAAAACGCTACCCAACAGCCTCGCCATCTTCATCGCGTCGCCATCTTGCTCGGCATCGGCTCCCCTCCGCTCGGAATATTTGCCGAGCCAATCTGCCTCGCCATCTCTCCCTCACGCGCTCCTGCGCTCCGGCCCTTGCGCCCTCCGGTCCTCCCGCCCTCACTCACGTGCCCTTCTGCTCCTGGTTCGTCCCATTTTTTTTAACGAACGGCACACGATGTGTGCGTTTCATTGATATAGCAGAAAAAATACAAGACTATGACCCTGGGAGGCCATAATCAGGCGAAAACAAGAAGAAGCTAAGAAAAAGAGCTAAACGACTGGCGGGTCGGATTGGGACGTCGACACCGCAACACTCTGTCCGGTCGGATTGGAGCGTCGACACGGACCTCGCAACATCTCCACTCAGTCGGATTGAGTCGTCGACACGAGGCACCACCCTCAGGGTCTCTCGCCAAAGACAGCACCACCCCCGCCCCCGGCAAGGGAGAAATCCGGGCACCGAAACGGCCGACGCTATGCGTGACCGACCGCCGCCCGGACACATGGAAGCCACAGGCGAGTCGAGCAAACCACCGAGCCGCCACACACCACTCCGAGCATCAACACTTAGTCTCCGGCATAAGGAAGGAGTGCATGGAAACAGGGGCGAGATAGAAGAAGATCCCCTCTTTCCGACACGAACCCGCCGCCGCCACATTCCAAGATGATCGTCCCAATTTGCACTCATGTTCCACAAAAACACAAAGCAACTGTCAAATCAAAGAAGCAAGGAAACCAAGCAAGCAAGCAAGAAGATTGAAGCAAATAACCAAGCAAAACAAGGCTACAGTCGTACGACTGTTTGCCTTACGCTTGCGCGGACGCGTCAATGCGTCATGTGGATGCTGTCTTGTCCCGCCGCTCGGCTGCGTCACACCCACCGCTGCCTGCCACGGAGTCGCGGCCCCAGCGCCGTCGTCCGCCGCCGCCGGCTGCACTGCCGTCGATCTTGGAGGAGGATAAGGTAGGGAGGTGAGAGCGTGAGGCACTGGGCTGTTATGGCTGCCTGCGGTGGCTTTGAGCCGTGGTGGGCTGAAGTGGATGTGACGGTGGCAGCCTAACATACAGGCCCAAGAAAAAAAATGTGCAGCCCACAACCATTTGAAGATAGAGAGGGTCAAAATTTAGAGAGGGCGTTGGGTTTGATCACTCTTTTAGTAGCTTTTTCATTTTACATAATATCTAAATCAGAATTTTAGCTATTCATTTTTAACTAGGCTGTTGGAGTTGCTCTACTCATGTATCATGGCGCCTGCCGGTTCCTTGGTTAGTAGTAGTATTTTTCTCTTAATCACGAGTCACGTCGTGTGTCCAGTAGATCAACGTACTATGCAATCGAACACCTATGTGATGTGCTGCATACAAATGACAAATACAATTGCCACATGAATGCTTAATATATAATGCTAAAATAATAAATTATAGAAATTGGATACAGCAGAAATGGGCATATTTTGCTTATCTGTTTTCTGGCTTGTTTTGGCTTATTCCATTCTCTTCTTTCTCACAGAATACTGTTAAAACCGTCACAGCCAGCCAACTTTTCCACCCGCGGATAGACTCGCTTAGAACAAAACTGAAATGAAACGGATGAAGTAATTGTGGAACACCTATGTGATGTGCTGCATACAAATGATAAAACCAATTGCCACATGAATGCTTAATATATAGTGTTAAAATAATAAATTATAGAAATTGGATACAAGGTAGAAATGGCCAATGGGCATGTTTTGTTTATCGGTTTTCTGCCTTGTTCTATCCTTTTCTCTCTCACAGAATTCAGCCAACTTTTCCACCCGCGGGTAGACTCGCTTAGAACAAAACTGAAATGAGACGGATGAAGTAATTGTAGAACGGTCATTGGATCTCGTAAAATTCAAGGGGCGTTTGTATCTTACCCTATTTTAAAGTGTAATTGTGACTTTGCCCTTTCCTATTCATTTTCGTCAGGTCAATGGTCAAAATAAGGGTAAATTCGTAAAAATCAAAGGCAAAATCACAGAATTAAAAAAAACGAAGACAAAATCGAATTACTGTAATTTACTAAACCCACCCAACTGTTCAACGCCCCTCTGGTGATAATCGGATGTCTATACAGTATACTTGACTGACTCGATGTCTCCATGTAAATGATTTTGATATATTGGGCCCACTTTAACACATCAACCCAATTATATAAGAATTAATCATGTAATTAGCTGCCTGCATACATGCCCTCTAGCCATGGAAGAGCTTTTGGTGTGCGGGTTCCTCTGTGACGCAAGATGTTGTCGTCAGTGGCAAGTAGCTATTGTGGTCATCAATTGCCGGGAAATCTAATCTACTATCTTTATACTAGGTAGAGGGGCGCGCTAACGCCGCGCCAGCCGCCAGATTAGTTGTTCTGTGTAGGAGATCATGGATAGTGGTGCTATTATACTGGCATGACTCGTAAGCAAACACGAAGGCAGTAAGGCAGATGTTCTCGACCGTGGAGAGCATGACCGTGTTGACATAGAGTGTGAATTTAAGAGGGCCTTCTGACACTACGACGCCAGAGGTAGTGGGAACTGAAGACTGAAACATCACGAAGTGACGTTTTTGGCCTGCTCGCCGACAAATAACAAAGAGAAGGGAGAGAAAAATCTAGAGGTAGGAACGGTTCGACGAACTCATCTCAGAAGAAACGGTGGTCGCGGGTTTCATATGTGAAGCCGGTGAGCCCGAAGTAGACGGTATCTCTCTCCGAGGCAGCGGCACCCCCTCTAATCCAAATTCGGGCTCGAGAGAAGGGATAGAGGAGGCGAGTTGACACATGATGCGAGAGATTGGACGAACAGCTAATGAGCACAATATTTGTGTGACGTTCTAAACTTCGTGGGGAGGCAACGACGGCCCTCTAACGCGTGAAGGGAACCAAAATTTTATTTGACAACAATACATAGTTGTAACATGCGACGATCGAGAAACTGTGTGACAGCACAACGTTAGAATCACGTGGTGAGGATGCACCGATTTTGGTTGGACGCATTTTTTTTTAAAAAAAATGAAGATGATACTGAGGTACCACCAGACGTGACACTCGTGTGGGGAAACAAACATACTATACTGTAGCAAAAAAGTATGATGTATAAAAAGGTTTGAAAAACAAAAAAGGGCTACAGTGCCAAGGGCGCTGGGAGGCCGGGATACTCCCCGCGTTATAGAAATAGACGTTATCGTTTAGTGCCATAGATCTACCTATTTTTTTACAGACAAAATTGAAATAGTGCTAGCAAAAAAAGGAAAAGAAAAAAGAAAAAAAATCTAGTGCTGGAATTTCTGGGAGGGCGCGAATCCTCCCAGCTATATAGAGTAGTATCGTCGCGTAGTTCGTCGGAAAAATAAATTGTTCGTCGAAAAAAAATGTATTAGTACGTCGCGTATAGACTGAGATCAGACAGCGGCCTGTCGCTTAGCACAAAGGTATCTGATGAGATATACAAAGAGATCCTGTTCAAACTAGCATGTGATCATTGGTGCGCCGAATCATATGAGCACAAACTCCGACTCCGTCCACCACTTGTGTCAAGAAAATGTTTTAAGGGCCCTGTTTAGATGGAAGTTGGAAAAAATTATGAGTATGACAGGCACACATTTAAAGTATTAAATATAGACTAATTACAAAACTAATTACAGATTCTGTCCGTAAATTGCAAGACGAACCTAATGAGGGTAATTAATTCATCATTAGCACATGTTTACTGTAGCAATTTATTGTCTAATCATGACCTAATTAGGCTCATTAGATTCGCCTCACGACGTACACTCCATCCATATAATAGGTTTTTTTACTACATTTAATGCGCCATGCATGTGAGGGAACGTACTCGAAAAAAATTTCACTGCCATGGCCGAGAACGCGAGCGAGTTGTGTCATCTGACTGGCTGATTGATTGCCCCGCCCAGAGATGACATCTGCCAAGCTGATCGAATCACCTATCGCACATACGTACACTACGCTAGCAAACCTATAGGTGCTCTGCGTTAAAAAAAATCGTTACACTTATTGAAGTGATTTAATGTTAATGACAGCACTAGCTTAGCTATGGATTAGGGTGGCTGGGGCGTATCTAAGGATCTATATTCTAGAATAAACTTGACATTCTTTCACTGGTTGATGACGTTCCTGCCGATAGTGAAACACATGTTGTGATTTTGTTATTAGTGCATATGCAATCATACGGGCGAGTTCAAACATGTTTGAACTTGTCAATTTTTTGCGGAATCCGTGATGTTCGATGGGGAGCCAAAAAATTGATTTCGTTTTTTTTGAACGAATTACACTATCCTTATTTGTGTTTTAAAGGTTAGATAGATAAAAGGGAAAAGTTTGATTTTCAACCTTCAACTATGACAAAAGTCCGATTTTCAACGTACAACTACAAAACCGGGTAGAAAGGGTCATCCAACTGCCAAAACCGGGCAAATTTGGCCCTTTGGATGGTTTCAAAGGTGGTTTTGCCTTTTCTAGAAATTAAAATATTCTAGTTTAATAAAAAACATCATAACTAATTCATTTTAAATCATAAAAATATGAAATTGGTGCCAAAAGTTTTATTAGAATGTAGGTTATTTGTTGGTATTCTATTTGAAGTTATTAACACATTATTTTTACTATTTTTAGTGTTTTATTGTTTATAATAAACTATAAGAAATTGGAATAAATAAGATTCAAATAATGTCAAATAGAGCACCAACAAATACATTACATTTTTGTAAAAAAATTGGTACCAGTTTCATATTTTTATGATGTGAAAAGAATTAGTTATAAATTTTTTGATTAAACCAACGCTTTTAAAATATCTAGAAAATGCAAAACCACCATTCAAACCACCCAAAGGGCTAAATTTGTCCGGTTTCGACAATTGGATGACCCTTTCTACCCGGTTTTGTAGTTGTAGGTTGAAAATCGGACTTTTGTCATAGTTGGAGGTTGAAAATCGAACTTTTCCCTAGATAAGAGGGAAAAGTTCGATTTTTAACCTCCAACTATGACAAAAGTCCGATTTTCAACCTACAACTACAAATTGATTTCGTTTTTTTTTTTGAACGAATTACACTATCCTTATTTGTGTTTTAAAGGTTAGATAGATAAAATGCTACGTGTACCTTATTTCAAACTGGAGAGCTCTCCCAAGCAAAAATAACCGCCAAACCACTAAGCTATGAGCCTATTGTTGGATACCAATTTTTATCATTTTATTAACTATTCTAAATATTTAATATATCCAAATTTAAACAAATATTCCACTGAAAAAGCATCCGAAATGATGATGTATTGTTGATGGAGATCAGAAAGAATAAAAAACAAAATTAAAAACCCTTAGTGTGTATATATGCATATGAGTATGGTCTAATACGCTTCTGGTCTTCGATCCGATCCCGTCAAAAAGAATAAGCTACAAGTGTCATTATGGGATTAGAACATGCATGCATGGCATAGAACAGATGCCATGTTACTCGAAAAGATTTGGGATTAGATTGGCCAGCTACAAGATGCTTGTGCAGCGTGGTGTGTAGACGTAAAAATTGTAGAAATAAGCCTGATGGATATAAGAATACAGCCGTCCAGATAAAACATGAAGCACACTAAGCGGTAGATACGACGACTCTAGGCGCAGCACATGCATCCAGTTGCCTGGTGGACGGAGAAATGCTTCTAGTAGCTGCCTCTTTGGCTCTTTGCTACTATTGATTGATGAATGGTGTCATGGTGTAACGGACTCGTATGATAGATGTGTCTGTGTCATATTGCCATGCATATAATGTCTAGAACATGTTTGCTACAGTACAAAAGAAAGCAATGTATGTAAACTGCATTCTTCTTAATGAAATACGTGATAAGGCACGGTCGCGGAAAAAAAACGTTTTCCTTGACCAAACAAAAAGGAAAACATGAGCACTAGATTTTAAAAAAAAAGCATGGTGACATGTGCACTTAATTAATTATGACCTGTATACTGCTAGCGTACGTTATATATATGTGTATCTGAAACAAAGCAAAGCTACCGCTACGAATTAACTTGGAGCAGCTCCTTTCTCAGCACTAAGTGGCTAACTCAGTCGTCGCCAAGATGTACCCTCACACTTTGAGAGGTTCGCCACCATTGTGTCGCCTCCCGTTCATTCACCAAGCCACACATTCGACACATGTAAGTCCAGCCCCTCTCTCTCTCTCTCTCTCTCTCTCTCTCTCTCTCTCTCTCTCTCTCTCTCTCTATATATATATATATATATATATATATATATATATATATATATATATAGGACGCGTTTTATCTACACGCGCGTGTAGCTACTCTCACCATCAGAATACCACCATACGTATGTGTACATACTATTTTATCACTTTGAGTATGTCCACATACTAATTCTAAGGTAATTCAAAGGGAGATTCATGAAAAAATTCAAAAGCATCCCTAGTTTTTAATTTATTTTGATTGTACCTTATTAGTAGGATGTAAAAAATAGTATGTCCACATACTCTATGTATGCTCACATACTCAACGTATATACCACCACAGATGGTCTAGTATCATCACATACTACATGTACATACTCTTGGTTGGATCAGATACGTCATGTATCATGAGATACGTAGGTAGGAGTAGCTACACGCGCATGTAGAAAGGATTTTCCCTATATATATATATATATATATATATATATATATATATATATATATATATATATATATATATATATATATATATATATATATATATATATATATATATATATATATATATATATATATATATATATGAAATTATGAATAAGGTGATCTGGAATACTTCGAACTATAGTTTTTTAGTTTAAACAGATATACATATAGTGGATCTTAAATGTTGTAAAGCGACAATTCTTCACGTACCTGATCTAATCTGATTTGCCATATTGTTTCCATTTTATTCATTGTGTATTTTGTGTTCGTGGAGTTCAATCAAGGAATGCTAATATAGGGGAAATATCATTCGCAAGAAAGAAAAATGAATCGCCGCTCAGATTTTCTCAACTAATTAAGTTACATGTTGTTTAGCCTAAAAACCAGTTTCTTTGTTTCGTTGTATACAGCGCATGGGATCAGGAAAATTCTTTATGTCAGACTCTTAGTTACGTTGCATTGTTACCAAAGTTGACCGGAGACTTGTAATTGAGTACGAGAGTCTCATGGGGATGAAATTTCTCTCTCATCTCGTGAAACTCCAATCTCTTCTTATAATGACCATAGAAGTGCACATTAACCATCTGTTCGCTGAAATTTACTGTTAAAAAATTAGCTAATTAAGGTTTGTCCTGAGTGAAATATGAAGTACGTACTTGTTATTCATCTTTTGTTGTATGCTACGTAACTTGCTAATCATGCACATAAGTTAAGTAATTATTACTACGTATTAGTAAAGAATTATGAATTTGTCTCTGAGTGATCAAGCCGACCCATCTTAAATTTGCTACCCAGTTTTTGCATGGGGCAAGGTGCCGCCGCTCCCGCGATGGAGCTCTCGATCCGGTGCCGCCGGCTACGAATCGTTGCGGCGGCGGCTGCCGCCGCTTCCACTGCACGGGACTTGTTCAACCCCGTGCGTCCGGCTCCGGCGACATCTCGCCGTGGCGTCGCCCCCACAGCGTCCTCCGCAGCGCCAGCACTGTCGCCGATGACCTCGAGCTCGAGGAGCTCTGGCAGCACGCCTCCGCCTCCGCCGTCGCCGGAAGCCAGACCGTCCAGGAGAGCGCGCAGCTCCTGCAGCTGGTCACCGATTTCCAGACCCACGGCCACACGATGGCCAAACTCGACCCGCTCGGCCTCGACGTCCCCGACGACCTCGACCTCAGCCTCTACCGCTTCACCGATGCCGACCTCGACAGGAAATTCCTCCTCGGCTTCTCCACGACGCCCGGCTTCCTCTCCGACGACGACGTCCCGGTCGTCACCCTCCGCGAGATCCTCCGCAAGCTCCGGCACGCCTACTGCGGCGCCGTTGGCTACGAGTACATGCACGTCCCCGACAGGGCCACGCGCGAGTGGCTCAGGGACAGGATCGAGACGACCGGCACCGGCAACGGCAACAATCCCAACGAAAAGAACCGCCGGCTCGTCACGCTCGAGAGCCTCGTCCGGGCCACGCTGTTCGAGAACTTCCTCGCCACGAGGCTGCCGGGATCCAAGCGTTACGGCATCGACGGCGGCGAGGCGCTGATCCCCGGCGTGGAGGCGCTGCTCGACAGGGCGGCCGAGCTCGGCGTCGAGAGCGTCGTCATGGGGACGTCGCACAGGGGCAGGCTCAACCTCATGGCCAATGTCCTCGGCCGGCCCGTATCTCAGATAATCAGTGAGCTCACCGTCGGGCCGAGGCCCGCCCAAGGTGACACCGCTGGCCCGATCTTCACCGGCACCGGCGAACTCTACTTGCAGCAGGGCGTCTCCTGCGACCGGCCAGCTCGAGGCAGCAATAGTAATGTGCACGTGTCTTTGGTCGCACACCCCTGCCATCTCGAGGCCGTGGACCCCGTCGTCATGGGCAAGACGCGCGCGAAGCAGTTCTACTCCGGCGATGTCGGCGGGGCGAAGACGATGAGCGTCCTCGTCCACGGGGACGGCGCGTTCACCGGCCAGGGCGTGGTCTACGAGACGCTGAACCTGAGCGCGCTGAAGAACTACACCACGGGGGGAACCGTCCACCTCGTGCTGAACAACCGGGTCGCCGCCACGACCGACCCGAGCGCCGGCACCGGCAGGTCGTCGCGGTACTGCACCGACGTCGCCAGGGCCCTCGGCGCTCCTGTGTTCCACGTCAATGCCGATGACGTGGAGGCGGTGGTCCGCGTGTGCAGGCTTGCAGCAGAGTGGCGCCAGGCGTTCCGTTCGGATGTGGTGGTTGATCTCGTCTGCTACCGACGGTTTGGGCACAACGAGGTTGACGATCCTACACTCACGCTGCCAAAAATGTACAAGGTGATTCTACACTGCAACTGCTAATCACACATCTTTTTGAAAGTATACATATTTAGTAATTTGAGCATTTAATTTCCTAGTGTAATATTTGATAACACTGGTGCTATTTAGTTTTACTCCACTTCTGATAACGCAGGTGATTAAGAACCATCCTAGTTCATTGAACCTTTATGAACAAAAACTCCTACGGACAGGCGAGGTTTCGAATGAAGATTTGCGAACGATCCATGACAAAGTGAACATGTTCTTAAATGAAGAGTTTGCAAAGAGCAAAGATTTTGTTCTCAACAAGAGGGACTGGCTCTCAGCTTCTTGGACTGGCTTCAAGCCACCCGAGCAGATATCTCGTGTATTTGATACAGGGTAAGAACATTTGCCCTTTTAGTAGTTCTTATAGAGAAATTTAATTGTTTTTAGCAATTACTCCATATGCTCATGAATCATATGGTAGATTCCTATAGCATCCCTGGGTGCCAAAACTGGCTCTTTTAGTCTTGCCATATATTTCAGTTAATTTCATCTGACAGACTGACACCACGGGAAATGGCTTCCCCTGCTGCAGGGTTAAGCAGGACAAATTGAAATTTGTTGGACGGGCGATTACCAAACTACCTGTGAACTTCAAGCCCCATAAAGCAGTGCAAAAGCTTTACGAGCAGCGTGTTAGAATGATCGAAACCGGTGAGGGAATCGATTGGGCGTTTGCGGAAGCGCTTGCCTTTGCAACATTACTAGAGGAAGGCAATCATGTTAGGCTAAGTGGGCAGGATGTGGAAAGAGGGAATTTCAACCAAAGGCATGCGATTCTACATGACCAAGAAACTGGGTCAAGGTACTACCCGTTCGACCAAGTTGTGATGAATCAGAATGAGGGGCTGTTTACTGCTAGCAACAGGTAACTTTATTTACGGATATATTTTTCTTCAACTACGGTAGTATGGTCTAAGCACGAAATCCTAATTGTGCTTCTTCATTGCAGTCTACTTTCAGAATATGCTGTTCTTGGGTTTGAAATGGGTTACTCTATGGAGAACCCTAACTCACTGGTCCTCTGGGAAGCACAATTTGGTGATTTCGCCAATTGTGCACAGGTGATCTTTGACCAGTTTCTGAGCTGCGCAGAGGCAAGATGGTTGCGCCAAACTGGGCTTGTTGTCCTACTGCCTCATGGTTATGATGGCCAAGGCCCTGATCACTCTGGGGCCCATTTGGAGCGCTTCCTACAGGTAATTATCGGAAGCATTTGGTCTCAAAAAAAATCAGAAGCATTTGCCCAGAAAATCAACCAAAATCACCCCCTTTTGGGGAGATTTTGTTGGTCTCCAATAGTTCCAAACTTGCAGTAGAATTTTTCGTTTGCCCCCCCTTCATTTTGGTTAGCATCTAGTGATGATGTCACTATAAGTTCCAAATTAATTTTTACAATGCAAACATTCATGTGCGCGAGAGAAATATTCGGTTTACTATCTAGTCAGGTTTTGTAATCCTTGTCATTTCTGCCTGGGAGCATGTATGTTTGTATCTTGAACATTCACGCTTACATGCAACTACCAAATTGTACATTCAGATGTGTAATGACAATCCCTTCATCATACCTGAGATGGAGCCAACGCTCAACAGGCAGATCCAGGAATGTAATTGGCAAGTCGTTAATGTGACAACTCCTGCAAATTATTTTCACGTGTTGCGTCGTCAGGTCAGTCGACCAACATGATTTCAAACTGCGTTGATTTTTTTTCTTTTCTATAAATTCTTGAATGTGTACTAATCTTTGTATGCATACTTGTTGCCGGGGAAATACAGATACACAGGGAGTTCAGGAAGCCACTGATTGTCATGGCTCCTAAGAACTTACTCTGGCACAAGGATTGCAAGTCTAACATCGTCGAATTTGAAGGGCATCAAGGATTTGATAATCATGGAACACGCTTCAAACGGCTGATAGAGGATCCTAACAATCATCGTTCAACTGAGGAAAGTGTCAAACGTCTGATATTGTGTTCTGGGAAAGTAAGTAGCTAGCACTCTTATATATTTAACAAAATGATAACAATTTCAATTCAAAGCAGCATGAGCCAGTTGTGCATTTGCAGGTGTACTATGAACTTGACGACGAGAGGAAAAACTCAGGCCGTACTGATGTTGCAATCTGCAGAGTCGAGCAGCTTTGCCCGTTCCCATATGATCTTGTCCAGAGAGAGCTAAAAAGATACCCAAGTATGGAACCTTTTTTAATTGATAAGACAATTATTTTGCATCCTTGTGTTCATCATTCATGTGCCTCATGAAGCATTATTTCCAAGCATGTTTAGAGGTGTGTTCTGACGATCATCTTTGCGAAACCTAGATGCAGAGATTGTGTGGTGCCAAGAGGAGCCCATGAACATGGGTGCATACAGCTACGTGTCTCCTCGGCTGCACACGGCTATGAGGGCTCTTGGGCGAGGTTCATTTGAAGACATCAAGTACGTGGGCAGGGCTCCTTCAGCTTCTGCAGCCACAGGGTTCCCGTCCGTTCATGCGCAAGAGCAGTCGCAGCTGCTGAAGAAAGCGTTGGAGCCAGAGCCGATCAAGAGCTGGTGAACTTGCCTGACTCGATTTGTCCGGCTGTAAAAAATCAGATAATTTGGGGTCATTTGCGCTTTAACTGCAGTGAATAACTCACATCTTGGTCATGATGTGAATGTGAATAACTCACATTCAGATACGGAGTAATTCATTATGGGAACTTTAACCGTGGTGTGATGTGAATGTGATAGAGTCTCACACTCTCACTCTCACCAGAGCTCAGCGTCCTGCTCATGGCATTCCATAAGCCAATAATACCCTTCCTACCCAGCCTGCCATGATGGCCATTATCATCACCCCAATCCTGGCGCCCTGAGCCCCTGACCGGCTGACCCCGTCCACCGCCCAAACCGGCGACGTCACCACTGTGTTGCCTCGCTCCGCCGCGTGCCTGCTACGGCTGCGCCTCTTTTAAGCCAGCCAGTCTCCGGCGAGCCTCCGCCCATAACCCTGCAACTCTGAACAGTACTGTCACCCAAATCCACGCCCTAGTTGGAGAAGAAGCTCTCGAGGTGTTGGACTGCACAGGTGTTGTGTGCCCACATAAGTCGAGTGTGGAGATGCTCCATAAATGGTTAGCTTCCCTCAAAAGTTATTTTCGTTTCATAGAAAAATGTAGCCAATTCAAGATAAGCAATGATACATTTTGGATCTGGCATTATGCTACAGTCTGGTAGATCATCAAGGATTCATAGTGGGGTTACTAACGTAACGTTCCATAAAAAAAATTAAATGAGTAGTTACGTAAAATGTGTTTTTTGCCCCTATAACAAAACAAAGTGCTTCCTGGAAAAAAGAACAAAACAGAGTGGAAAGATAATAAATAAATAAAAGACGCAAACAAGCAAGAAGGCGCAATCAGAACCGCTTCATCACGAACAGCATGTACGACATCAGATCGACCTCGTACGGGCAGAACTCGGCCTCCTTCTTCAGCTCCCATTTCCTGGCATCGATCTTGCTGACCTTCATGCTTTCCATGTCTAGCAGCAGAGGGCTCATGGCCGCATCGCCCGCCCTCATGACGAGTGTGCCGCTGCCCTCGCAGTAGCACGAGAGCTCCCCGCCGCGGAACCACCGGTACCACAGGTTCGCCGGCCGTGGAATGCTCGCCTCATGGATACGACGCCACAGCTTCCACTTCCACATCACGCCGGACTCGCCGGCGCCCCTCTTCTCACGAGCCCACACCAGAATCTCTCCGAGTCCCCGGAAGATCAAGCCCAGCACCGCCTCCGATCCCGCCGCCGGCGGCGACAGCACCGCGAGGCACATATCCTGCGGGCGCTCGAACCGGTAACCCCGCGGGAGCTTCACGACCGACGCCTCGTGCGCCACGCCGCCGCCTTCTTCGCGCCACCGCCACGTGAGGACGCCGTCTCCCAACGCCGTGATGCAGAGCCAGTGGACGCTGCCGCCCACGACGACGGGCCTGGGGCGGCCGCCGGCGAACTCGCAGGGTACCTACCCGGCCGCCCGGCCTTCTCGTGATGGGGCAGGCCATCGGGGGCGCCCACTCGCCGGACTCCGAGGAGAAGACCTGCGCGTGGAGCGTCGAGGGGTCGTTGATTGTGAGCTCCGCCGCGAGCAGCCTGAACGCGAACGTGTCCGCGTCGAGCAGGGCGTGCGACGCATCGAGAACGTCGTGCGGCGGGAGCACGCGGCGTTCCCCCGTGGCGGGGTTGCACACGGAGAGCTCCACGGGGTGCGCGCCGTGGCGCGACGCGAGGTGGTCCCTGGTGGTGCCGTTCCTGCACCGCCGCCGGAGGACCAGCAGGGAGCGGCGGGATGCAACGGGCAGGTACGCGCCGAAATCGCACGGGCCACCGCCGTCATCGCCGGCGGTGACGTCACGGCTCGGCGCCGGCGGGAGCGCGGCCACCGACGGGGGTAATAAGTCCGCGCCGCCGTCGCCGGAAGCCGGGACGAACGCCGGCGGCGACGCGGGTCGTTGTTCTTGTGGTACAGGCCGAGGAGGAGCTTGCGGAGGGGCGGGGCGCCGTGGCCGTTTTCCCCGCCGCTGCGGTGGAGGAGGCCGCGGAGGAAGGGCGCGTTGAGGATGCCGCGGCGTATGGGCTTGGAGACCGCCGCGCAGCGGATGACGCCGGCGATGGTGCGGCACCGCGCGACGATCTCGAGGACGAGGTCGTCGGGGAGGTGCTGCCTCGGTTCGGCCTCCGACTTCATCAGTTTCTTTGGACGAGGCTCCATCTCCCTCGTGGTGATCGGAGGAGGAAGGCGTGCGCGCGAGATTTGTAAATTCTTTATGCTCCGAACGACCGCGCTCGCCACGGCGGAACTCCGGGATTCGCTTCCGATACGGATTTCAAAATGTAATTGACGGTTACAGAAAAAAAGGATGTCAAATGAGTCCGTCGTTATAGTTGGAGATAGATGATGCAGTTATATATATGATTATTATAATATTTGTTGCCATAAACGCCAAATCTTTCAGAATTTGCAGATTTAATATATTTTTTCTCCGGAGTTCGAAAAATTGGACTGTGGGTGCGCCCCTGGTTTCAAAATTGGAGTCTGCTAACTGGGCTATCTGAATTACTCACTCAATTACGTGCTGGGACCTAATTCAGATTTTCTTTGTGTGTGTTAGAGCAACTCCAAGTGTCTTCTAAAAAATTCTTTCCCAAAACTATGTATTGGGAGCTCTTCTAATATTTTCTTTCCCCAAAATACTATCTTCCCACAGCAGATCACTAAAAACTAGCCACCCAAAATTTCAAAACAGGCCACGTCATCAAGAGTGGGAATAAAAGTCTTACCAAGAAACAAGTCTGCAACCGTATTGCATAGTTTCTAATAATCAGACATACAAATCTAATCTGTTTTCAACACAATAGCGTTGTACAATGCCACTACCGTCTACCAAAGGCCAAACTCTGCTTCTCACGCTTCATTGTTGTCGTGATGCTGTTGGAGATCGTGGGCGCGCAAGACAAATAAAGCAGGGAGAGAGCAGGTCGTCGAAGCGCGGGACGGCAGGGTCTGGGCGCGGGTCTCCACGGGGTCCGGCCGTCCGAGGCTCCGGGCTTCGAGTGCGCGAGGGGTTATTGGGGAAGCGCTAGCTCGCATATTTATGCGGGAGAACAGTGGCCGGACGCGGGTTGCCGTATTTTTGCGGGAGCGATGGGGGAGCTGTTGGAGCGTGAGATTTTTCTTTTTATCCCTAAATCTGATTTTTGAGTTGTTTTAAGGGGTCTCTTGGAGTTGCTCTTACATATTACATTTGAAGCTATACATTTCCATTTGCAGCAACGTCGTGCTATGAAATTGTGAAGTTTTCTCAAGTTTTCAATATATTTTGTGCTGTCGACATGGCGTTTACCTTTTTTTTTACCCAAACCCACAAATTTACACGACATGCCGCACACACTAATCGTTGTTCATTTACAATACCTGTTTTTAAAAGGGATAAAACAGAACATCTAGATAGTGCAAAATGACATGGCGAAGAAAAATGCCTTACAAAATCTGCCATCTCCATCCCGATGATTGATTGATGAGGAGTACAAGCGAGACGATTGAAAGGGGAACGCGTACGGCTGCTTCGGAGGGTACGTAACGACATACGAGCGCGATACAAGGGAAAGCAGGTGAGTTCGATTTTTGGGCGGGGGGTATCGCGGTTTGCCCGCGAACGGGGGATCAGAAATCTGGGCTTCCGGTTTGGGCTAGCCCAGTACGGTTTGGTCCCGTTTGTCTGTGTGACTGATTCAGCCCGTTTGTTTTCTTGCTACGAGAGCAACTCCAGCGTAGCGCTCAAATGGATCTCTATATCTATTTTAGGCTCTTCAAGTGAAAAAAACAACTCTAGTCGGATCTTTAAACAAGCCCCATATTAGTGAGCGCCTACAAATGTTGATCCAGGGACCCCTAGATTTGGAGGCCCTCTATTCCACTAACAGTGGGCCCTACCTTGTTTTTTTCGGTCCGTTCCGACTCCACCCGGCGGCGCGAGGGCCGGCAGGTGTGGTGAGGCCGGCGAGGCGACACGGCGGCCGACGAGGCAAAGGAGAGGCGCGAGGGCCGGCGGGCGCGGCGAGGCCGACGAGGTGCGAGGGGCGGCGCGGCGCGGGGGCCGGTGCGGCGAGGCATGAGGAAGGGGCGCGGCGAGGAGAGGGGTACGGTGGCGCGCAGCTGATGGCGTGGTGGCGGCGACCAGACTCCTCACCGTAGCGGATCAGCTCGCCGCGGGTCAGCTGACGGCGCGGTGGTGGCGAGGCGTGGGGAGGGGCGCGGTGGTGGCGAGGCGTGGGGGAGGGGCACGGCGAGGCACGGAGGAGGGGTGCGGCGGGAGAGGCGCGGGAGCGAGAGGGAGGTGAGTGCGGCTGACAGGTGGACTGGTCTGAATGATTTATAGGTGGACTAGTCTGAATGATTTATAGGCTTTCATTTAATCGGGCTGGCTCGGGTAAACTTTTACGGGCCTCACCAAAATGGAACCAAAATGCAAAATAGAGTGCCCATATTAGTCATTGGGATAGCTCGTAATTGGTTTACGCCCAAGAGAGAAATTCCCCATAGGAAAAAAAAAGATGTTCCTCCGAAAAATGGAGCTGGGACAAAGCACAGAGCAGCAAGGTATGTATGCTCCAGGGAGTTACATTGACGATGTTACGTACATTCACGGCGATGCTTACAAGCGGGAGTACAAATATACAGATTAAAACCACACGCTTGACACTCTTATTGAACAAGAAACAAAAAAAGGAAGATGATGTAAAAGGATTCACACATTGGGACTGACTGCCGTTATCCGGTGGAAGTTCAGGACGCGCGAGCGCGACAACCCCGACCGGGCGACCGGCGGATTAAATTAGATGGGGATGGCGCTGGTGATGCGCGGGTAGACGACGGTGGCCGGGTGCGACATGATGCGGCGGCCCTTGCGGTGCCGGAACAGGTACACGGCGGCCCCCAGCGGCCACTCGATGACCCCGGCCACCACGAAGGCCACGAACCCCAGCGTCGGGCCCAGCACCTTGCACCGGCACGGGTTGCTCCGCGTCCCGCACTGCACGCACAACGGCACGAACGCCATCGCTGCTGCTTCCCTGCCTCCTTGCTTTTGCTGCTGCTGCTAAGCTTTGCCGATCGAGCACCAGAAGCGCCTCCGCGGCGAAGTGTGTGAGATTGCGATGGACTGGATGCGCAGGGGATCAAGTTCAGGGAGATCTTCGCTCGGTGAGGTGAGCCTTGGCGCCTCGCCCTGTGTGTGTATTTAAAAGCTTCGCACCGGAGACGCGTGGCTCGACGGAGAGGGGCACGTGGTGCGCGACGAGTTTGTTTTTGCTCAGTTCGGCCGAAAGGGCGGCGATGAGTCGTCAGCACTCCGGTGTGCCACGCACCGTGTGGGGGCCGATGCCACGAATCTAGAGCGGACACGTACCTGCCGGTTAACGAATCTTCGGGAACTTCCACCGGTAGAAGACCTTAAATTAGTGTGTGGCTGGAATCTGCTAATCTGCGTGGCTTCAAATAGGGGAAGGCTGCAGATAGTATTGCGTCAGAGAAAGACATGACTGAGCTCTAAAGAAGAGTCTTATTATCAGCTAATTGCTCATTTGATTATGAGAACATTCTGGGAGTAAATATTTAAAGTGGCGAACCTTTCATGGATGCTTATATGATCAAAATTCGTTATGATCAAACACTAAGGGAAATCCACCTTCTCTTTGCCGAGTGTATTTTTTCGACACAATACAAAGGCAAGGCAAAGAGCTAAACACATGGTAAATCCCTCTTTGCCGTGTGTCAAAGAAAGGCACACGACAAAGTCATGCGTTTGCCGTGTGTCATTCTTTGGCAGTGTTTTGCCGTGTGCCTTTTGTTTTGCACATGGCAAAACAATATTTTTCTCTATTCTTACATCCAAACTTTTTCTACCATCTACATGCAACCTGTAGCACCCCATGTTAAAATTGATCCATATAAATATTTGTTTGCTATATTTAATTAATTAATTGCATTTCAAGCAATTTTTGAATCAAGTCAAATTTGAACGACAGGTGATTCAAATAATAGAATAAAATGAGTGGAAAAATAATATTCATGTTATTTAACCCAGTTTGAGGCCTTGCACATGAAATGAAAAGAAATTTTGAACATCTTGTTCAAACAATATGACCACTAACATGTGTCTGAATGATTATTAAATCCAAATAAAAGAAAATAAAGTCTGAAAACCATGAAATTTGCCATGGTGTGATGACATAACACATGGAGGCCGTGATAAAAAGTTGAGACGATTTCGCACACTTTATCATAACGATGTTTACAAAATTCAAACATCTCATAAAAAGTACATGTGTTAGTGTATGTGAGAGAGTTAGTAGATGTATTTTTGAACACAAAATTTTTATATCATCTCGTATCGAAAAAAACCTTTATACCAAAGTCGTACAACTCGATGTAATCTAAAACATTGTAGTTTGCAGCTTTTGTATCTGAGATTATTTAATATTTTAAAATATCATTATAAGTGATATAATTTGAAATCATAAATTTTAAAACTTTCAAATGATCTCGGATGCAAATAAGTTATATATCAAAGTTGTAAATCTCAACAAAATATACAACTTTCTAGTTGAAAACTTTTTATTTGAGATTGTTTAGTACTTTAAAATACATTATAAGCTATCCTAATTTTAAATTTCAAAAATTTAAAAATTTCAAATGACTTTGGTTGTGAAAACGTTCTATATCAAAGTTGTACATCTTGAAAACATATAAAAGTTAGTATTTTACAACTTTTTCATTTGAACTCATTTTGATATCTAAAAATGTATTATAAGACCACTAAAGAAGCCACAATATGTCCACATCAGCGATATGTGTCATCAAAATGGAGAGCTTTCATTGGTCAGGGACTCAACCCACAGATCCATCCCCCACCAGGACACCGCCTCCCCTCTCTCTCCTTATCCTCTCCCTCCTTGCGGCTATCTCTCCCCACACCGGTCCCCTCTCTCGTTCTTCTCCCTCTCCCGATATCCGGCGCGGCCAGCGGACTGCACAGCCAGGCGCGCCGCGACCGGCGCCCGGAGTGACGCACGACAGCGAGGCGGCCAGAGCGGCGCATGACGGAGCTACGGCCAGAGCAGCGCACGGTGGCACAGCGGAGCGGCGCACGACGGCGAGACGGACGGAGCAGTGGCGGCACCGGCCATGCCATGCCGGCTGCGGCGGCATCCCGCGAGCGCCGCGGCGGCGGGGCAGTGCCGTCCGTGTCCAGGCCGGTGTTGGGGTCTACGACCCGGCGTGGTGGCCCTCCACGGCGGGGCACACATTTTTTTATGTTATTCGAAAATCTTTGCCGAGTCTCAGTTGTCAAGGCACACGGCAAAGAATTTTTTTTCTGTGTGCCCCTATGGCAAAGACTGTGGCACACGGCAAAGCCTTTATCGTGTGCACGAAAAAAGACACACGCCAAAGTGCCTCTTTGCCGTCTAAACTTTGTGTGCCATTTGCCTGTGTGAAACACACGGCAAAGCCTTTGCCGTGTGTATTTGGACCTTTGCCAGTGTGCATCTGGCACACGACAAAGCCCTAGAATCGAAAGTATTGTGTCCGAGCAAAGACATGATTAAGCTCTAACACTGAGTTGTATCACTCGGCTGTGGGTGTTGAGACCGGTTTCTTTATCTAAAAATCAGCTAAAGCTAATTATTCATTTGATTATGAGAACGCTATGGGAGTAATTATTGAATGTGGCAAAACTTTCGTGTAAGCTATATGACTAGAATTCGTTCTACTTCTACACAGTAGGACTTATTTTACTAGCAACAATCTTTTTCAATAATGGAAATATTTCAGAAACTATTATCAAACTAGGGGCAAGAGCATCTCCAACGGATTGTCTTTTCAGTCAGAAAAAAGATTGAGGGGAGAAAAATTGCTCCAGGAGATTGATTTTACCCTTTTTCTCTCTCCCTTTTCCCATTTCTTTCTCAATCTGTCTCTTCCTTTTCCTTCCCTTCTTTCTCTTTCGCACGATCCAACAACTGCGTGAAGCTACTGACCGCCGGATGCGGCACCCCTGGCTTGGTCGGCCCGCCACCGTGCGCCGCCCTGGCCTCTGCTCCGCCGGACGGGAGTTGTTGTGGCCACAGGCACTCCAAGCCTCTTGCAAGAACTTCACTGGATGGGGTCCAAGCCGCCGTGCCCAACCGCACGCGCATGGGAGAGAAGAAAGAAGGGAGTGGAAAAGAGAGATAGGCCACTGACAAGGGGGTCCCATGCATCAGGAGAGAGAAAGGTGAAAGAGGAAATGGGATTTAATTTGGCACCTCTTTTTGACAGACTGAAATCGTGAAAGGGTATTCCTTGGTGAAAAAGGAAAATAAGAAAATTAACCTGTGAAAACGCTCTAACTCAATTATTCAGGATTTTTTAGTTGGGGCGCTCAGGGTTTTTTTTGTTTTGGAGCCAATCACGAGAGCTTTGATTAAGAAGTAACAGGATTACAATCTTTGACAATTACCCTAAGCAAGCATGCCGGGAAATCATCAACCCACACCATCTCCGGCTAAATGACTCCCAAATTATACACACGTGAAGTGCTAAATGAAGAAAGGAGCGTTGTGCTATTCAGCGGGAACCTGTGCAAAGGGCCGTCAGATATGGAATAATTTTCTGACATTAGTGCAAGGCCCATGCTTGTCTTTTAGGCCCAATTGTAGAGGAAGTGGGCTGGCAGTTTCCCCTCGTATTCCATTTCTCCTACCTTTGGCATGTCTGCCTTCTGCCTATGAACTTCAAAGGAATTGTTTAATATGGGTTTTATGATTTTTTTTATTTTTCTCCTCTAGTATTAATTCTTTTCTCGAAGAGTTTTAAAGCCATCTTCAGTTCGGCCTTGCAGGATTCTAAAAAAAAAGTTCGGCCTTGCAGGTAAATCAACGTTAAATAGGATGGATGTCAACCAAAATCAAATATTTGGCTTTCTTAGCCAATACATCGGAGCACTAAACTGGCCTTTTCAGATTGAAAAATGGGACCCGCTTTGTGGCCAGATACATAGGTCTTGACTCTTGAGGGCAAGAAAAAAAATGAAGCAGATGAGCTAATACCAACAAAAAAATTTATAGTATAGTTGAACAATGTTGCTATTTGAGGAATTGATCGCCGGCCGCTAAGCTTATTATTGTAGCAAAGATGCTGAACCTCGACAGTGACGGCGCTTGATTCTGACGGCAGTAGGCAGCAGCCGCGGATGGCAAAATTGATTAGCAAGGTAGGTGGCTAGCTGCTGTGCCGGATTCCTTTACATGCGTCGACTTCGGAAAAGGAGAAAAGGAAAAAGAAAAAATACCTCTGCACGGAAGAATGATGAGATTGGAATGTCTGTCTTGCATTATTATTGGTCCTTTTTTTCCCCCTATATGAACTAGTAATGGCAAAAGGGAAAAAAAAAATCGCTACCTTTAGAAGTTCAAGCTGACAAATAATGCTCAAAATGTAGTATGAGCTCGAGTACTTAAAAAGAAACCCTATAGACAAGAATTGGCGATTTTACTTGCAGGTTTGTTGATGATCGTACGTGTCAACTGTAGTTTAAGCCAAGGCGGTTTTAATTTGCGGAATTAGCAGTCCGTGAAGCACCGAAGGTTCTGTCCTCTGTCCGCAAGCGGGATCGATTAGCTGGCTTTTGCCTACCGCACATGCCTAATCATTGGAAGCTTTTGCGCTAAAAAAAAGCATGAATCATTGGATCATTAACTAGACACCCCATCGCGCCAACTCACTTTTCGCCAGCGCAGTTCTATATATTCGCCTGCTTTCTCGTCTCGTTCTGCTTGCTTCGAAATGATGCACGTTTGGATTATTTGTCGTCCGAAACACGGATCGATCCAACTTCTCTGCTCCTCACATACAGAATGCTTTGAAGATTCGTGCATATCGTAGCCGCGTTTATTGATTTGGGACCGAAACAAAGCTGTCGTATTCACAACTTTTTATCATCCAAGTGCCAATTTGCAGTACGTTAGCATAGTAAAACAGAAGTGCCAATTGTGTGTACTTTCCATGGCATGCCTGGCAGAATTTGCACGTCAAGATGCAGAATGGAGAATGCGGTGGGGACTGGCAGGGGAGGAGCAAGGGGATAGGCGAGAGGGATCCGGTAGTCAGCATGCTCACATGGCGCGTCCACCCGAGGGCAGCCCGGACCAGATCGGAAGCTTCGCCTTGGACGCTTTATTATTCTTGGTATACGCAGCGCAGGTGCAGCCACCTTTACGCGACCCCCCTCCCCCGCTCTCTCCTAACTACTCCAATGATGATCACGAAGTCCCGCCGCTACGCGAGCACCCGGGCTCGACGCGTCGTCGTGCGCGCGATCACGCACGCACGGCACGGCACGGACTCGCTCGTCCGCCGCATGGGCGGGCGGCTCGGGCGCGGCAAGGAGGCAGGCGCACATGCGCCGGCGGCGTCGGTGCTCGATCCCGAGTGGAACGAACGCGCGCGGCGCGCGCGTCCCTTCGCCTCGCCTCGCCACGGCGCGTGCGCGCCCGGCCGTCGCCGCACCGAACGGGATCGCCATCGCTCCCCATCCATAACGCCATGCGGCCGATAATGCACGGTCCATGCATGTGGCCGGCCAATTTGACCCGCCGGCGGACCCCACCCATTTAGGGGCCGCCGCTCCACATGCTCCCTCCGTCGCGCCGTCACTTTCGAGCCATACTGGAAGGTGGCAACCACCGGCCTCAGAACGCCCCTCCCTCGCTCGATGCCTCAAGGCATTCCACATTTCCATCCTCCCCAATGCAAGCAACGATCCCAATGGACACCAATCGGGCACTCACTACTAGTCCCGCGGCTCGAATTCTATAACTTCCCGGTGCACGTACAAGTACAATTCTGCTAGCTTATTCCTCTCCCAAGTAGCGATACTGCCAGCGTACCTGCTGCTGCTCCGATCCAAAGAGGCCCCCAACTAATATTCCTTCCTGCAAACAACGGGAGTAGATGGGTACGAGTACGACTCGAGGTCGCACTCGCATCATAAGAGGCCGTCCAGCCGGGAGGTGAGACCCAACACCCAACAGCGACACGCAACGGCCGCACCATAGACACCTCCGCCCTCTTCTTCTACCCTTTCCCGTAGCCTCATAAGCTTAGCGCGTGTGTTTAGCCTAGCCAGCAGCGGCCCGCTCCTCACCACCATGGCAAGGTCACTGGCGCTGGCGATCATCGTCGCCGTCGCCGTCGCGGCGGCGGCGTTCACCACGGCCTCCGCGGCGGAGGCGGCAAAGGGGGATGTCAAGTGCGGCGGGTGCTCGCCGTGCGTCGGCCCCGACTGCCCCGTGGTGTACCCGTCGCCGCCGCCCCCGCCGCCGTACTACTACTACAGCCCCCCGCCGCCGGCGTCGTACCCGGGATCGGGCTGCCCGCCGCCGCCCGGCGCGTACATCCAGATCGGGAGCACCCCGCCGGGCAAGGGCCCGCTCTACCCGCAGGACCCCGGGTTCATGCCGTCCGGTGCGCCGCCGAGCCGTGCCGCCGTCGTCGGCGTGCTTGCCGCCGCGTTGGCTGCTGCTGCTGCCTTCTTGTGATCGATCTGCATTACAAGTTTACAACTCGACGCCGAGCTTCTTCTTCTCCGGTAAGTAGGCCGACTACGACGGAGCGCACCGTGCCGGCGGCGTTCCCACGGGTTTCAGTTCCCAATTTCCCAGTGTATTTATGCATGCTCCTTGTAAGAATAATTTTTACTGGTCGTCATATATATGGGCTGTAGTTCTTGCAATGTACGTATGGAGGTTCTCTTTCTTTGCTCTAGTTTTTTTTTTAATCTGATGATTTTAGAAGAATCGTTACTTGTAAGAAATGGAAGAACGCAAAGTAAGCAGGATGTGGAGCTAGCATATCATTCCTGATTTCACTTTTCAATTCCTCAAGGTCAACTCATGGCGTGCATCGTCAATCGGTGATCAGTTTCCTCTTATTCTGCGAGCAACTTGCCGCTGTTCATGGGCGCGGATATCAGGCCGATCAAACCGGCGTGAGCATGCCGCATGCGTGTATCTTGCTCGGCCTCCAAATCTTTTTAATTCAAGGCTCATCTGCATGTGACAGGATTGCGCATAGTAGACGTACAGTACAGGCGTTACAGCTCAGTTCTCCCATGGATCGCGAATTCGCGACCTGTTCGCAGCATATGGCCAGCTGGTACCGATAGCAGCAGCTGTGAATGCCATGCCATGATCCGATCAATTATTACATCCTTCCCCTGATCTTTCTGTACAAAACCTGGAGAGCCACTTCGGTTTACAGTTCAGCCTGCCCTGTCCGCTTGGCTGCGCTGCACTGAAAAGTGTGTTGATTTTGGCTGATTCCGTACTGATTAATAGTGTTTTGCAAGGAAGAAAATCTGTTGCGCTGGGCTGATAACGCGGTCGTATGCGTGATTGAGATTAATAAGATGGGGGCATTCCACAGACATCTAGCAGCATCGCACCAACGTTGCCAGTCCCTCCGATAATTAGCAAAACACACTGACAAAGAATGTTTGGCACCAACCGAAATCTTTGCAAACTATATACCACACCCTACTGTTCGGTGTTCATTGAACACCCACTTACTTGCTTCTTAAGTCTCAAGACGGAATCAGCGGCAAGCATCAATCAAATCAACAGACGCAATAGCAACATTGTAAAAGTTAGCCATAAAAAAAAATCTAAACTAATAGCTTTTGATTGGCAAAATAAATGTGCTAACGTCATATTTCAATACAGTATGTTTTGGTCAGTTTTTGTTTTCACGACCGTGCCTTAACACGTTTTTCGTTAAGAAGAGAAGCAAGGATACAACCTACACGCGCTTGTCATCGGATGACCAGCGCCAGGAATTAAGCTAGGGGCTATTACATACGCAACGTTTGCGCGACCCAAGCTAGCTGCTAGCCCCTGGATTGGTTTGAAACCCGCTAGACTACACGCCTGTATCTCAGTTTTGGTCAGTTTTCAACTGAAAGAAGTCATAATGCACTTCTCAAGAGTAGATGGTGTATTAAATTTCTTTATTTGCAACCTTTAGATCGAAACTAGTAAAAGACCAGTAGGCAAGGGCCACTATCCAAAACAAGTTGCAAGAACAAGATTATCATGCATACTAGTCCACCTCGCGATGGCAAATGTGTGGATCCAATTGTTTCGGTGGGCAAAACCCTAACCCAATCTACGTATATGGACTGATATCTTTATAATTGGGCCAGATCAGCCCACATCAAAACAGGCCCGGGTGAACCCAACCCCACAAAACCGTCGTCGTTGTGCCGGACTGCTCGATCGGACGGCCCAAGGATCGAACTCGGAACTCCGGATCTTCCGTACATCAAGGGCCTGATGGTTTGATGTTGCACGACTGAAGAAGTACGTTACACAAACAAAGTACAGAGTATTCCTAAAAAAAGTACAGAGTATTCCTAAAAAAAAAGTACAGAGCATGTTGAAAGATTTCCAATATTGTCACAGTAGTCAGTTAATGCCAAGGTCATCAATGCTTTTCCGTGCCATATCCCAATCATCAACAAAGAAAAACTAGAAATGGCCAGTATCGCCACTCATCAGCAAACAGTGATGCTACTAGCTGCACAATTTCAACGTTCACCCAACCAGGGCACCACACAACCTGCGCGGCCGCCACAATATATGGCTGGAACTGTTCCCTAAAGTTTTCCTAGACAAACTGACGGTTCGTTTTCCTCGTGCTTCTTTCATTCTTCGTGTCATGTTGTCGATAATTTAACTGCCAGTGTCAACCCAATTGCACGCTGCCACAACAATTGACAAGTGACCTTCGTCTAACAATAGACCTGAAACCGCTAATCACCAATTACATGCTGATAAGCTTCACAGACCAACACTAGCTGACCAGGAAAATTCATGACGGCAGCAAGACTGCAAGAGTACTGAAATTCTGAAGTCTTATCTCCGGTCTAGTCTTCTTAGAAGAAAATGCGTAAGCAAGGAATGAACAACCGAAGCTATTCTACGACAAACACAAGCGGAAGAGGAGACCAAGAAATTGTAACCTTTTGTAGCTGGTGGTTAGATGAGGGAGTCATAAACTGTTAGCCATTTGCGAGAAATTGGTAGTCATGCTCACGTAAGACAAGGAAGTGCTGCATACCCACATCACCAGGTAGTTTATATAGGCATCTATGATCTGTCACGCTTGATTTCTTACGGCTGTACAAATTCACAATCATCTCACGTCTAGTTGTGTAATCACGGATATAAAGAATCCCACTCTTACCACCGATCTACAACTCATAACGGAGCAATACTTTGTTTTTCCTGTGCCATTACCTAATCGTCCCTTCAAACGAATTAGAGGCCCTGTTCAGTTCCTTAAAAAGTTTTCTATCAAAATGTCACATCAAGCTAATTTTACATGCATAGAGTATTAAATGTAGATGAAAAAATTAATCCATTACATGAATGGAATGTATGTGGCGAGACGAATCTAATGAGCCTATTTAATCCATGATTTGTAACAGAAATGCTACAGTAACTATTCGTTGATTATTGATTAATTACTCGTCATTAGATCCATCTCGCGATTTTCTGGCTAGATCTGTAATTTGTTTTATTAGTAGTACACGTTTACTACTAGTAAACGATACATTTCATTTGATGTGACATTTCCATCAAAAGTTTTTCGCCCATAACACCTCAGAGATTGCAGTGTGTCACGCTCATCCCCACTCATCAGCAAACTGTAAGTCTACTCTGTAACATGTGTCACTAGCTCTGCAACTCAACGCCCTCCTGTTTTTTTCAAAAAAAAAAAAAACGCCCTCCTGCCATGACCTGCGCGGCCATCATTATTCATTACCACTGGGTCAATTATCTTGCCCTTTTTCCAAGACGAATTATGCTTGCTCTCATTTTCATCGTGCATCTTCCTGCCGCACCATGTCGCTTACTGCCTGCCAATGTCAACGTTCCTGCCGCGATAACAAATTAAAGAACAAGTTGGTTCTTATTCAACAATAAATATGAAACAGATAGCGCGATAGCACATGTTGATAAGCTTGAGAGACATTTTCGCGGACCGGATAGGTCTGACTGAATCACAAAATTAAAGCCTAGGAAGCCTAGTCAAACAAAGGAAGTCCGTGACCACATTATCATATCATGACTCATCATTTTCATTTGAAAAGGAGATAATTTACCAACTCTCTGTGCACAGTGCATCTGACGACGCTATGCATCTTGCACCTTTGTTATCATATCCAATACACACTTAAATTTCTCATAAGACTCGTTCCCGCCCGTAACTACCAGCTCAACGATTGTCCGTTCAGACTGACGTTGCACTCGCGCACCTCCTTCCTGTGTAACTTATCAAAAGCGAACACTTCACCTACCACGTCTGCACCTCCTGACCAACGCTAGCTACGCACGCGCCCACGCAGCTTTTGCGAAATGTTTAAAACTTCTGAACATTTCTCCGCTGCGAAGTACGTATATTTTACCTGCACACGTGACGGCAGCAGCTACTCGGCAACAATCATATAAAGGAGAACCGGCATGATCATTCAGCACAGCAACTCAAATCCTCTCTTCTCACCGGACACGCAGCACCAACTCAGGGCCGACGCAGCCGGCGACGCGATCAACTCATCATCAAGAAGCGGGAGCCATGGAAGCCGAGGCCTTCCCGATACGGTTCACGAAGGGCATCAGGTCCTACTGGCGGCAGCGCGAGTACCAGCGCGTGGACGGCACCACCGGCGGCGCGGCGTCCCGCGGCAGGCGGCGGCACGGGCTGGTCCGGCTCGGGGATGGCAGCGACGGCACCCAGACCATGGGCCGTGCGTATCGGCGGCATGTTCCGGGCGCAGCGCCACCGCCGCGGGAGGGCTCCGGCGCCAGTCACAGCCGTGGCCAAGGCGGCGCCCATGCGCGTGCTCGGCAAGATCCGGGACGCCTACGTGGACGTGATGCTGGGCGCCGCCAAGACGCGGCCGGCCGCGGCGCGGGCGCTGCCCACCGCGGCCGGCGCGCTGTGGCAGAAGCGGGTGCCCGTGCGCCGCTCGACCACGACCAGCAGCAAGGCGCAGCAGCAGAAGGGCGACGAGCTCGGCCAGAGGCTCGTCATGGAGATGTACAAGTCCGTGCTCGCGTCCAGGAGCATCTCCGGCATGCTCCGCGGGTCCGTGGCGCGGTAGAGCTAGCTAGCGTGCTGCCGATCTTCCAGTGGGCATATATGTCGCGAACACGGCGCCCAGGAAGAAACAGTCTCTCTTCACTTATATTCGTTTGTTTCTTGTTAACTTCTGTACATGATCCGTTCTGCTTGTACAGCATAAAGCATGGGGATGATGCTCTGCGGAAGTTCTCCGACCCTCCTCGATAGTTGTATAGTAACCATGTAACCCGCTTCAAGATCGATCTGTGTGTAATTACACTCCTTAATGGTGTTGGAATATGTTAATTTTCGTAATAAGAATGTCAATGGATACTAGTTCAACTCCGTGCATGAGAGTCCTGCTGATCCCATCTGAGTGGCCTAGCAGCCCAGCAGGTGAGAATCACCCAATTGCTTTGACCAACTCACTAAATCAGCTCAAGAGGTTACCAATACACCTGATATTTTTTCTTGCTTCAAACATTTAAGCTTCCCTTTAAGCTTCTTTTCAAGAGCTTTTTTTTTTCGCAAAAAAAAAAAAAAAAATTGGTTACAACAGGGTATCATAATCGTATTCTAAGATCTCCCTTGTATCGCTAGGTATCAATTCTGGTCCTTGTGTCACCCTCCTCTCTCATCCAGGGTGTTCGAACTGGTATGTCTTGCGGGTACACCCATATTATTCAGAAAATTAACCCCTAAATCTATAGAATTATACATGATGGGGGCCCTGCTTTAAAAAAAGGAAAATAGGAGGAGCATAATGGGCCGAGGCCCAGGGAGAATGCAGAGACCGGGCTTGTCCATAACTCCATATCGAAATCGAAAGTGGTCTTTTACGGTACACAATACTACCTTGTACTACCGTTAGAAAGGACTCGTACGTAATAAAAAGGGACCTATTTTGAAAGATCCGACGGCTGAAATTAATTTTGTACTACCGGTTTTTTTACGGTAGTATGGGTAGTATTCATAGGTAGTATAGGTAGTATAAGGGTATGATTGGAAACAAAAAAATATTTTTGTAATAAATGAAATCAAATATATGAAATGTTTTATCTAACCTAATCTCACGCTATTCATGAATTCTAAATAATATATTTGTGTGCAAATTATCTTTTTATCCAAGAAAAAACCGGTTATACTACCATACTACCATTAGGTAGTATTGGGTACCGTAAAAGAGCTTAATCGAAATGGGCCTATGTCAACCCGGTACACACTGTCAATCTACTCCAGTGCTACTGCAGTACTGCTATGTTCGGCAGTTCAACTGCAACTCTACCTAGGGTTGTCAACGCAACGGTACCATAGATTCATAGCAGAGCACCAAGAATGTTCCGAGTTGCAGTGGCCAGTGGGTTTTCTGCCAAGCCAGATGAAGCTGCGTAGATTGAAAAAAACTCGACCTGCGGGGTGAAGACCCACCCGAGGCATTGAATTAAGAAGAAGACCTTCTCACACGGGTCGAGAAAACCTCCGAACCTCCGCTCCACCCGTACACAGAGAACCGTTTCCTGTGCGACCGGCCGGTTCTATTTCCATATCTCCATGTGCTTTGACGTGAGACGAACGAGAGAGTTTTTTTTTGCAACGCGCACCTACGTGTGCCACCCCCGGCCGAAAATTCACCCCTTCCAGGGTTCAAACCCGGGCCGGCGGGGTGAGAAGCGGCAGCTAAGACCAACTGGTCTAGCGGCCGTTCTCAAGCTGCGTAGATTGCATTGCTTGTCTGCAAAGATACGGCACAAATCGTGGAAGAAACGTTCTTTTCAGCTGTGGGAAAGTGATCAGCTGTCTGACTTTGTTTTATGTTTAGGCTCTGAGTGCTTTTGTGCTCAAGAATAGTATGTCAGTCTGCATATTCCTTTGTTCTCTTTTTGGTGACTACAAGTTTAGCTGCAAATCTAGTGCAATGAACACCTCCAAACTGACAGAGCTTGAGTCCCAATTACCAGTGTTGCTTGTTCATGGTGCATGCAAGTTCGATATCCAAATATGCTCTGCATTCCAGTTCAGAACAAACCCAATAATATGCCAACATATGTACTGCAATAATATGCCAACATATGTACTGCAAATACTAGCCAATACAATGGGGGAAAAAAGTTTCAGAGTACAGCAAAAGCTAGCCTGAATAAATCAAAGAGCCTCTGCACAAGATCCAACACTCATCATACAGACAATGACAGGTTTCACTTCCCCCCCGCATTTCCTTGCATCAAACTCAAGCAATCCGGGTGAATTTCACCTGCACTGCACATGGGAAGTGCTTGGCACGTCTACGGACATACTCCGTACTGAGTTTATTGTACCATGCCCTCAGCCAATGCATCGAAATGCACTGAAGAAGCAGAGCAGGGCAGCTATCACCTAACAGATACTTACACCCCAAAAAATAGATTACATAAGCAGAATACACAGTTGATGTCCCTGAGAACCCCCAGCTGACTGATGATGATGAAACTAATCTTTGTATGTGAATATTCACATTGCCTGAAAACTAACTCTCTATTATCACGTTTCCTTTATGCTCTTTTATATGTTACTTTTATACATGTATCTTATTTACGCTGTTTGTATTCTTTTTTGTACATTTTCGTGTGAATTAATTATATACTTTTGACTTGTTGACTTGGGACGAAACAAAACCGGGCGGTTCCAACAGGTGGTAAAAAAGGGCTGGCCATGTTGCTCCGTGCCTCTGTCTGCTACGGGCGGGGGACGAGGAGGCGTTCGGCGGAGGTGAGCGAGTGGCGGAAGTGGCAGCGGTGTCCGTACGGGCAGACCTCGCCGGCGAGCACCATGCGGCAGACCTGCGTCTTGTAGCGCGGGTGGCGGATGACGGGGCGGAGCTCGGCGACGCCGTGCGCGAACTGGCACTGGTCGCCGTACGGGCACGCCCCCGTCTCCTCCCACTTGTTGCACAGCTCCGTCTTGAACATGCCCTGGTTGTACACCTCCAGCTCCATTCCCCCGACCGCGTGCTCCTCCTTGGCCTCCTGCTCGCCTTTCTTCCCGCCACCGCCGTCGCCCATGTACGCGCGCTGCCGATCCGTGCGTCGCATCGCATCAAGGTGCAAGCAATAACAATGTCAGATATGCCAAGTGCTGGGATGCGGAGTTCGCCGGCGTGAAATGGGTGGGACTCACTCACCGAGCTGGGCTTGGTCGGGTTCGACGCGCGAGGCTTACGGTTGTTGGAGGCCGGCGTGGCGGGGGCCTGGTTGGTCTGGTGCATCTTGAGGTAGTCGTTGGAGCGGACGGAGATGCTCTTGGGCAGCACGGCGAGCTTCTCGGGCGCGCGGTCCTTGGCGGCGGCCGGAACGGCGGCCTTCTTCTGGTCGCCGAAGCGGAGCCGGCGGACCTCGTCGGCGATGGCGGCGGCGGCGGCCTGCTTGCCGATGCCGCTGAGCAGCGCGAGGCGGCGCGTGAGGTCGCCGTTGGCGGCGCGGAGCTCGGCGTTCTCGCGGCGGAGCGCCGCGGCCTCGTCGGCTGCGTCGGCGAGGCGGGCGAGGCAGAGCTCGTAGCGGTCGGCCACCTCCTGGTACTGCAGCGCCAGGCGCGCCAGCTGGAGCCGGTGGCCCGTCGCGGCGTCGGCGGCTGCCGCGGCCGCGGCGTCCTCGCAGTCGTCGACGAGGGAGGCCGACGAGGACGGCGAGAGCGAGACGGAGGAGGTGGCGAGCGGCGACGGCGACGAGAAGCCGAAGCTGGGGCTGAAGGGGGACGAGCACCGGAACAGCGCGTCGTCGCCAGCGCCGCCGCAGGCGAGGTTGAGGAAGCGCGGCGAGGCGAGGCGCTGGTCCCCGAAGGCGAACGGCTTGAGCTCAAAGGCCGAGCGGAGGCTGCCGGCATTGGCCGGGGAGAGGAGAGCTTCCTGCATGGCTGCGGATTGCAAGGCAGGCTTACTAGAAGCACCTGCGAGTTGAAGAAACAGACGGAAATGTCACAAGAAAGTAACAGGATCGTTGTGTTTCGAACTTGCTTGTTCTTGCCCAGAGGCATCAAGTTCACGGAATTTAAATAGGACACAAAACGACGAGAAGAAGATCAGAAAGAGCAAAGCGAAATTCAGCAAGCTGCCAAACGAATGGGTTCCAATTTGGACTTTCCCGCCTGTACTAACTAGCGTCTGATCACCGCTGACCTCGGACGAACTCGAAACAACCATAAGACGGTACAAAGAAAATTGAGGAAAAAAATGTCATCAACCAGTACTTGCTTCCATTTCAACACACCTGAAAAAAACCACACCTAATGCAGCCATACCAAATCATCGACCGCACTTGCATTGCATGCAGTCAGACGGGAACGGGAGAGTGCAAACAGAGCTCGATGCTGCTTCCACAGCTACCAAAACGCAACGAATCCACCATTAATTTGAGCTGGACCGCGACAGATCGTACCTCGTGGACGAACCGATCGAAGCAGGGGGCGTGCTGGAGAGGACGATCGAGGACTTCGAACTGAAGAAGGTGGGGTGCTGGGAACGCGTGGCGTCGTGCTTTATATAGCTAGGGGAGCATGCCAGGAGCAGGGGAGACCGTGGGGCCCGCCTGCCAGTGAGGGCGAGACGGCAGGGGAATGAGCATGCCCCGATCGTACCGGAGCACGGTCGGGACGTCGGGTTCGTTCTCCATCTCCCCCCGGTTGCAGTCAGTCGGTGGTTGGCGAATGGCTTCTGGTTCTGGTTGGGTTTGAAACTTTTGGACCTCAGTGAGAATGTGAGGTTAGATTTGCTTACCTGGCGTCGCGTGTGCTCCTGGTCCGCTCTGTTTCAACTGGGTTTACCTCGTCAATGGGAGCGGTACAGAGTTTGGTGCGGCGCGACTGCCCGAGCTGTGATGCTTGCTACTCACGGTTCGGATGTCCAGTAATAATCAGAGAGAGCCCGTGCATGCGCGAGTGCTTCCATTGTGCCTGTCAGTATTGTGATTGTCTAGTCGAAAATCGACGGCTGTGATCGTACAACAACTCAGACATGATAAGTGTCATTTAGCAATCAAAGCCGAGGGCAATTCGTTATTTTTTTTTCTCTAGAAGGATCATTTGCTTTTTTCAACATGATTCAACAGGTGATCCATTCGCCTTTTCAGTCCGGTTGGGGAAATGGTAATCGGGCCATCAGGGGATCAAGGTGCCCAACGTGAATTCCTTCGACTACACTTCACCGAGCCCTTCCCTCCTGATGAGGACTAGTCGGCCGTTCCTCGGCTTTATGTCAGGCGAGGTCACGTCGGGGAGGTTGCATTTCCCACTCCTGCTGGCTCAGAATCCAGAAACACTTTCCAGCTCCGAAAAAAAAAATTCCAGTAAGTGACAATTTCCTGTGTACATCCAAACCACTCGTGCGTACAAGAAAGTACGTAGGTGTATCGCGTTATTGTCGTTTTTCTTTGTTCTTTTGTCCGTCTGCCTTTTTGCGTAGGTACCGACGTACCGTCTCTGGCCAGAGGAAGTGTGTTCAGAAGCTACAATTAGGAAAGTTGTAAAATGTTGGCATAAAAATGTCGATTATTTTGAGGAAAAAAAAAGCTGTTTGGCTTGTGGGCTCGTGGCCGGGCTAACTCGCATCATCATTCCTTTGTTTAGCTTGTAAAATAATAAGGTGGCTTGCCTGTGGGAAATACTACTATTTTGTCTTCACAAATCGGAGCACACCGTACCGAACATGCCAATAGTGCCCGGCAGTCTAGTCACAAGGAACATAAGGGGGGTCGATTTTTAATTAATAATTGAACTCAACATCAAAGCATCCCATTAGTCGTTGCTTAGCGATAAATTAATCTTTCTTTTTCAGAGGGGGAACACCGCTAACTAATCGCGCAGTGGCGCGGGCCCACTCTACACGTACGGCAGCACACATCTCCGTCGGGTACATTACATTACGTGACATCCTCGCGCGGTCGGTCAGTGAGGTGCGGTGCGCCTCCGAGTAAAGTGACAGGGAAGGCTCATCTCGCTCGTCACAGCGCAAAGCGGGAGCTCGCTCCTCCCCTGCCTCCTTCTCCCCCGCTGCAAGAGAGCTCGCTTTGCTTTCACGTGTCAGTCCCTCTCGGCGCTAACCACCCCGATCGCGGCCGCTGGCGTCTCTCCTTAGGAAAATCAGAGTAACAAACTCCGATCACACACACCACACCGCGCACTGCCTCGCATCGCCTTCGCAATCATGCTTGCTTCCTGCTTACAGCTTTAACTAACTCCGAGTTCCCGAGCTGCCTCCTCGCCTCTTCTTCGTGCACGGTGTGTGCCGTGTGCGGGAGCCTTCTTCCGGTGCGTGACGGCCAAACGAATCTGATGGACTTTTTTTTTTAGGTGGGCGCGATTACCTGGCCTGTCTCTGGATCTGCGGTCGCCGGTAGCCATCCGGTTTGTTATGCACTGTGCTTTGGTTGACGCCGACGGGTTCGTGCGAATGAAGGCATGCACACACTAGCTAGCTACGATCTGATGCGCCACTTGGACCAGAAACGGATGTTTATAGGTTATCTTTAGGATGGTTGTCGTGGCTATCCCTGCGTTCATTCCTGGCTGACATGGCTATCCTGCACCAGACATGCAGTGGCAAAGTAGGAGGGAGTACGCCATTCGTATCAGCGTTACAGCGTACTAAGCGAGACAAAATGCAGCTTAACAGCTCTGCTGGCTAATATAGGCATTGATAGCGACCGAGTACTGCCAACGGCACAAGCCAAGATTGCAATTGCAAGATTCAGGCCAAGTTAGAACATGGAATGATCGGTCCATTTGGGACAGCAGTAGGTACCGCGCACACCTGAACATCTCATTGGAACAGAAACTGTTGAAATACATCATCAGACAATAGGAAGATATTCATTCTTATCAACCGCGGACAGATAAACGAAACTTCATTATTTTGCTTGCTCCGGCTACTAACCGGAGAATAAAAACGACGGCAAAGCAAGTCAACATCACAAGATTCAGGCCAAGTTGCCTGCCACATCAGTGAGCATCCAGTACATACGTACGTCAGGGCCTGTGTAAGCCTAGGAGCAATTCTCATGTACTCCAGTATATGAAGCAATGTATAGGCATGTACAGCACATATAAGCAGCATATACAATTTACTGAGATCTAGTTCAAGAGAAAAATTGCCTTTACACCAATTGTCAGCCACCCACATCGAGCATTGCTCAATATCAGTAGGTGATATCCTGTTCCCTAATCTACAGATTAGAACTCAATTGAAACTTCGGACTACTTGTTAGACCAACTACGTCCCTAACCATTGTCCTTCTCCTCTACAACTCTGTCATTGCAGCAATTTCAAACATATCAACTGCATTTGTGATCGATAACATCCTGCACTTCATCACGTCATTTTGTAACTTCAGTTTCAGGAACTTGATTGATGATATTTGTCACTTCGGAAGCATCTTCTAAGCTGACATTTCAACTCTCAGTCGTCTCCTCACCAATTGCTTCATGCAGCACTGGTTCATCTCTTGGAGGCTGTGGGATACAGTCCTCTGCGCCCAGTTCTTTCTCTACCTGTGCAGGGGCACCATAGAACAAAACCACTCAAAAATAATCCCAGAGATAATCAGATTTGAAAATATCCAGATGGATAAGCACAGAAGGTATGCTCATGAAGGTTTCTACCCATTAGGTCTTGTGATTTACCTTCAAGGGCTTGTCATGTGTGGCAACAGTAGGTGGTGTACCAATTGCAGTAGCCGAATTGTGAGAAGGAACAAGACCAAAGTTTCCAGCACCCAATGTACTATCTGGAGCACTCATATAACTTCTGGGCAGACCGTCCAATCTAGAAGACCCACCATACTTCTGTCTGTTGTTGTTCTCATGGGAAGCAGGGGGAGGGGAAGGAGTGCTTCTGCTATCTTCATTTACCAGATCCTTCACATCAGAGGTATCTTCTAAACTCATATCTGAACTCTTAATCATCTCCTCATCAAAAACTCCATTCACAGATGGCCCTAGTTTGGGAGGGAACAGATCATCCTCTGTCACTTTCACTTGCCCATCCTGTATGCAGGTACCATGGAATGGACACTTATGGCATAAAGAACTATTTACAAATCATATTTGAAAACAGACAAATGTAAGGGTTAGCTTGTGAAGGCTTCTAGATATTATCCAATATATCCAACCTTTCTTCCATACTTCATATATAGCTACATATAGACTTGTATCATTCATGAAATCCATCCATTTTCTTTGACCATAGAATATTATCCAATATATCCATGTCTTCTCATGCAAGGTCATACATCGAGTATATAGAGCCATGATGTCCCATACCACCATTTCTCATAGCATATATTCCTTAGCTCGCATTTCTCAATTTCATCCAACATTGATCATGATGTCTCATTTGGATCTCAACAAGTCTTCACAAAGTTAAAGACCAAGTCTCTTTTCATGTTTCACACTCACTTGTTATACATCACGTTATATCACTATGAGAGCCATCACTTCTTGCTTATGAGCCACACATTGATGCATTCAACCAATGAATACACACAAGTATCATGATTATTTAAATTAAATCCTGCTCATAAACTTTACAAGACATGTTAGTTCTTTAATCGTTTTGTCATTCAATTCACCAAAACCCACTTAAGGGACTAGATGCACTTTCAATCTCCCGTTGTGCAGGCCGTACGTGCCGATTTGCACAAGCGTATGCAGCATAACCTCCCTGACCAGGAAACCAATCAAAGAAATCAATTAAGTGTTGCCTGCGCTATGGAATGCTGCATAGGGGGATGTTCACCCAACCAATCACTACCTATGTATCTAATCTTGGGCCAAGCTCAAGCATTTTATTAGGCCATGTTGCCTATTTTCTTTGGTTCTCGAATTTTGATTAGCATCTAAAAGCATGTCTAAATTTTAGAGTCTCCCAACTACAAATAATCCACATGTTCTATCTCATTGTCGTCGCTGCTCTCACTGTGACCACCTTCGCGCCCCCGCAACTGTCGCTCCCGCTACGGCCGGCGACGCTAGAGGGGTAGGTCAAGTGGCGGCCGGCGACAAGGGGAGGAACGGGGTGAGGCGGGGCAGGTGCCGCCGATAGAGGGGAGGGGAGGGGCGGGAAGAGCGCCGCCGCTGGGAGGGTCAAGGGGAGCGCCGCTGGCGACGGGGACTGGCTAGGCTAGCGCCATCGCCGGTGGAGAGGGGTTGGGCGAGCGCCTCGAGGGGAGAGCATCTGGGAGAGAGATGGTGGGCGAGTGGTGTGCGGCCATGTGGGAGGAGATGGGAAGGGAGAGGTCGAGTGGATGGTGTCCAATGGCCTGCTGCTGTTAGGCCTTAGGGTTTCTAATTTATGTGGGCCTTTTTGTGGTGGTGGTTTTACGAGTTGTCATCGGGCCGGCTTTCTAACTCCGTGTCGGGCCATGCCAGCCCCACGGGCTAGGGTGGCGACACAAGCCTAGGCATGATAGTCGGGCCAGGCCAGTCCGGGCACGGACAATGTCAGGGTTTTACGCTTGATGTATCTGGTTGATCTCCACGGCCTTGCCTGCATCGCCAACAAACAGCAGAGTGCAGCAAAAGCCAGTGGTGAAACGTCTAGGACATACTTGCCCCCTCCATTGGTCTTCAAAGTTTAATATTCATTCCTGAAGTGCCGAATCTTATACGCTTTCTATAAAAGCCAGGTGAATCTTTATCAAAAAAAGGTTTAAAATTCATATGTTTGCCTTCTGAGCGTGTTTGGTTCGTCACCACAGTTCGCTAATCCAATTTAAATGCTACTAGAAGAAATTTTTAAGTAGTTTGAATAAATTGCTCGACATAGATAATGTTACTTTTGGACACATATAGATATCTTTATCACTAGGTGATTCCCCGCGCGTTGCTGTAAGATTTGAAAGAGTTTTTTTTGATAAATTATAAATCAATGTGGTTGTTTAGTTGCTCGTAAAAATAGTGCACTTGTAGAGATTACCCCGAGAGCCACATGAGTTATCTCTTCATGAAACTTTTATATTATGTTTGAATAGATAAGGAAAAATAATAATATATACATCTAATGAATAGAAAATGTGCACTACATAAGAGAGTTTTTTTATAAACTATAAATAATGTTTAGTTGCTCGTAAAAATAGTGCACTTGTAGAGATTACCCCGAGAGCCGCATGAGTTATCTCTTGATGAAACTTTTATGTTATTTTTGAATAGATAAGAAAAATAATCATATATACATCTAATGAATAGAAAATGTGCACTACATAAGAAAAAAATAGAAATTAATGCATCGTAGTTGGTATTAATGCATCTTAGTGAGAGGCCATGATGTAGCTTCATGAAAGTTGAGAGAAATCCTTAGTAGAGATTACTTATACAAGTTATATAGATTACTTACCGTATTTAATTTCTATTATGACTATTATAGTCGATCCTTCGTTACAAGGCGCACCGGAGGAATACGAGCTAGAAGCACAGATGCCCCATCCCGTGCTTCTGCTCATAGGCGCGGTGTAGTACGTAGTTGCCGCTTACCAATGTGGTCTCCGCCCCGATGAAAACATCAATGGAGGTGGAGGCGTATGATCATCGCGCGCTCCGTGGCATGGCTGATGACCTCTCCGGGAAGGGAGAAGGAGACTGAGCTGTTGCTCCCACTACTCCACAAATAAACCACTTTCAAAAAACGCCTCATCGCAGCCAGTCTTGGAGAAGCCGACTGTGATAAGGCATCACAGGCGGTTTTTAAGAGTGTGAGTCGAGATGACGCAGCAACCGACTGTGATGCCGCTCATCACTGCGGGTTCTATGTGATGCACTAAATCCACTGCTACGCTGGAGATGACTTTTCAGCTCTACGTCAACAGGTTTTTGTGAATCTAGTTAACCTTGAGTTGACACTTGCACTTCACTTGTCACACTTAACTAGATAACCAAGTGTTTTGCTTACGGAATAGTTTATATATATTAATGCATTTTTCTTTACCAACTTGTGTTGCAGGAAGAAAAGATAGGTAGTCACGAGATGCTTGTGAGTGAGATAATTGCACTTTCAGAACAACTTACAGGATTCATTCTCGACCATGTTGTGAACGAAGATGGGGAGTTCAACATTCTCGAGGTGTAAGAACTTGATGTATGGACTTGATATGTTGGAACTTGATATATGAACTTATGTATGAACATGATATGTATGAACTTATGTATAAATTGTGGTTCAGTCCTGAATATGTGTTGTTACTGATATTTGATATTAATTATTATGCTTTGAATTTTGTGGAATATTTAATATTTTAAAAAAACGCTGCATCATCATCACAACCGATTTTTGGTGCGAGAATGGGTTGTGATACCCTCCTATCACAGCCGGTTTTTGGGACTATCATAGCTAGTTTTAAGCTCAAAACCGACTGTGGTAGGCTGCACTTCGACCGGTTGCAAAAAAAAACCCGACTATGATAACCCCTTTATCACAGCCGGTTTTCCATAATCGGTTGTGATAGAGGGTTATCACGGCCACTATAACAACACCAGCTACGAAAAGTGGCTGTGATGTTACCTTTAAAAACCGGCTGTGTGATAGTCCTCACCATATATAGCAAAGATTACGCCGCACCACGGTTTTCTACTCTAGGTTCGGATCCTGGTCATGTTTTTTTAAGCTTCGCATGCAATCACCATGGCTGAGTCCGGTGACAGCACTCATGGGGTCGACCTCATCAGTCTGGCGAGAGTGTGGGCGTCTCATCGGCGTCATCATAAGTTAAAACCTCTCTAACCAGATCTTAGCTCGTGCAGCCTATTGACCGCACATCACATTCTGTTCCAGAAATTTGTCTGGAATGAACAAAATTTAATCAGGTCAATTGACCACACATCCCTTCTGTTCCAAATTTCACAATTCCATGTAATATCAGCAGCATTAATGTAACTTTTTAAAATGCAACATTACAATGAGAATAAAATAAAGGCAGCTAGGCTGAAGGGTCGTAGGCCATGGGACATAGCGCCGGCAGTATACACCATCTCCAAGCACAAGAAAAAAACGGTCGTGGAAGCACTGCCGAACAGCTACTGGATCAGAGACCTCAACTTAACGGGCGGAATCAACGTCGCCCAGATAAGCGAACTCGTCGAGTTG
Source organism: Urochloa ruziziensis (assembly GCA_015476505.1). Taxonomy (NCBI): domain Eukaryota; kingdom Viridiplantae; phylum Streptophyta; class Magnoliopsida; order Poales; family Poaceae; genus Urochloa; species Urochloa ruziziensis. The sequence continues at coordinate 44,455,818 of CM027122.1, forward strand.
TACAGACAGGTCAACGTCACACAACTAAACCCTCAAACGCCGGACTCCATCTCATAGAGACTGACAGCTGACGGAAACTACTCGACCGCATCACCATATAAGGCGCAATTCGTCGGCTCAATCCACAAACCGCAAAACGTCAAATTGTGGCGAACCTGGGTACCACCTAAATGCAAGTTCTTCGCATGGTTGATTGTGCAAAACAGAGTCTGGACGGCTGACCGTTTGGCCAAACGGGGGTGGCCACATACTGCACTATGCCAACTTTGTAGGCGAGCTCCAGAATCGGCCTACCATCTACTGGCGGAATGTAGGTTTCCCCGGAGGGTTTGGGCCGACATCACGCAATGGCTAGCACTGCCAGACCTGCAACCACAAGCGTGGCCCTAGACACACACAGTAGCTGATTGGTGGAGAATGATAACCGTGATTCGCTCAGTGCCTAAGAAAGCGTTGCACAGTCTAACACTGCTCATCATTTGGAACTTTGGCTAGAAATTAGAAATGCAAGAGTCTTCACCAGGAGGGAAAGCTCGGCCATGAGCATCATAGTGAAAATTAAAGCGGAAGCGTCAGCATTGGCCACGACAGGGGCCAAAGGAATAGCAATTTTTTTAGCGCGAGAGTAATCTAGTTCCTTGAAACACTGGCTAGCCGGTTGTAATTAAAGCAAAACTCTTCTCTGTCAATGAAATTAGCACAATCTCGTGCTGGTTGTTGAAAAAAAATAAAGGAACACTGACGCATTAAGAAAGCTGATCAGAAGTGAAAGCCGGATGAATTTTACTTGGGAGTTGGGACAGGCTGGCAGAGTAGTACATCGCACGGGCTCGTGGCGAAACCCACTCCCTGTTTCACGTCGCACCGCAAGAGGCATAGCTTTGATTTGGAGGACCGGTCGGCGCCGACGCCGATCATCTCCATCTCGACCCTGAACCCCAGCCCGCCTCGTGCGCGCTTGTCCGCCGCCATCCGGTCGCGTAGTCCGGGGGACAATGCCACGCCGGGGTGCGACAGGGTCATCTCCACCTCGCGCGTGGCTCGCCCCGGCACGCACAAGCCCGGCACCGCGCCCCAGCCGACGTCGAGGCCCGCGTAGAGGATCCTCACGGCGGCGTTCCCCGTGCAGGCCTCGTCGTCGGGATCGTCCCGGCGGTTGTCCACACGGAGTGCCAAGCTGAAGGAGGGGGTGGCTGCAGCAGTGCTCTGCGCGGCGTCCAACATCCCCTCGGCCGCCGTGACCCCGACGTAGAATTGGGCACCCTTGTGGAGCTCGGCCTCGGCCGACATGAACATGAATAGCAGAAAGCATAGTAAAGCGGCGAAAGCCAGTCCCATGCAGGCGATGGAAGCTACCGCCGGCCCAGTCAGGCAGCGGCGCTCGCCTGGTGGCTCTGGTTCGACGCCGCCGCTGGCCTCAACGTCGTCGGGTTCCACGGGCGGCGCCATGACGAGCAACCGAGCTATAGCTTGGAAAGCAGGCAGAACCAAAAACGATGATCTAAGGTTTTATTATTGCAGGGAACAAAGTATTTTCACCGTATTCAATTCCAATCTGTTAACCGAGTCCTCGTTGATTGAAACAAAAACTTCGTTCCGCAATACGGATCTGTATACTCCAAGTTCTCCTTACAAGTTCCGATCCGTTCCAAGTCGCATACGCGCGCGCGCGCACACACACACACGAAATTGTTCTGTGTGCTGTACACGTTTCAGGTTGATCCTTAGATCTCCTCCTCACGGATGCCATGTCCTGCTGGCGAGGGCGTAACGCTGCCGCCGATCTCCCGCAGCCCGCGGCGGCCGGACGGCGATCTGCTCCTCAAAACAAGATAAAGACATGCCTGCATTGCGTGCTCATCATCCTCGGCGTTCTTCTTTGCGGTTACGCCTTCTTCAGGTTAGCCGATGACGCAGCGGGGTACTACGTCGTGACGATCAGCATCGCCGACGCGTCGGATCCGGATCTCCGGGCCACCACGGCGGGCGACGGGAACACGGCGGCGGCGGCTGCGACGCCGTCGTTCAACGTCACCGTAGGCGTCGAGAACCACTACCACCATCACATATGCTTCAGCGACTGGGGCGTCGCGGTGTCCTACGACGGGGTGCCGCTCGGCCGGGCCACTTTCCCCGACGACCTCTGCGCGCTGAGCATGGGAGGAGGCGACGTGACGGCCGCCACGGCGAGCGGGTTGGTGGGGCTGGACGGCGAGGTGCGCGGGCGCATGGCGAGGCGCGGGCAGACTTGGGGAGACGCGGATCTGCAGATCGATATGAGGCACCACGTCCTGCTGGCCGATTCAGGCGCCGACGAGTGGCTCCGGTGCACCACAAGGTTGGACGGCCAACCTACCTCCACACCGTGCAAGTTTGAAGTCGCATCGCGGTCGTAGCCCACCAATCACCTGCCTCACACAGTCACACATGCTTCTACCTTACACATGGTTCAATGTTTTTTTTTTCTTACAATAGATTCAAAATTGTAATTTAATATTTCAATAAACTAATTCAATGTTTTTCTATGTCATCCTTGTTGTCCTATCTATTACAACACACGTGTAAACGCATGTCACCTTACATGGAAGACATATTTTTTGTTTTTAGCGGAAGAGGAGAGGATAGGAAATCTAACGTCCGCACACCTGCCACGCGGCCCGTTCGAACCACACAGCAGTAGTGTGTGGGTGCCGGCCCGCCGAGAGTTCTCGGCCGCATCGACCTAACAGATCATGGGCCTCTGATGGCCGCAAAGGCAACTTTCCTACCATCCATTCAGCAGCAATCCAAGGTCGCGTTGGACTGTTTCACACACGCCTCCACGCGCGGCTCACTCACCCCGTCCGGCGTCCGCGCCAGCAGAAAGCTCTGGCGACGGCCAGCCAGGAAAGTCTTGTTAATTTCGATCCCTCCAATTCGGCGATCCCAATCACATTCCCATCGGCTCTAACTATTTCACCAGAGGCACGCTGCGGGCCACGGGTGTCAGTGGCTCGGAGCGGTAGAGCACTTGAGGTTGGGGGAGGGTCAGACACTCAGACGACGCCAGAAGAGGGAGGGGAGAGCCACGAACCAAGCCAAGCCAGGATCTGATCCACAAGCGCGCCGGGGAGGAGCAAGGCGCCAAGGCGGATGTGTGGCTCTCCCGGCGCCCCGGCGATTTCCGGCGTCCCCACCCCGCTCGGCCGCCTCGACGACGACAACACCAAATCGTCGTCTCCTCCCAACGGTCGACGTCTCCCTTCGCTCGCCGACGACTCTTAAACCCCTCCCGTGGCTGCCACCCACGGGCTCCCGAACTCTCCGCGCGCATCTGCATCTCGCTCGCCTCTCCGCATGGCGCAGCTCGCCGCCGCCAGCCCCATGGCCTCCGTCTCCCGGGCCCTCCGCCCGCGGCCCCGCGCCGCCGTCTTCTCGGCTCCCTGTCTAGGTACGTACGCGCATGCCAAAGCCTGCTCGAACTGGATCCACGTTTCCGTTTGTTTGTTTCTTTGAGGTGGCGTTTATCATTTGCTTGGGTGCAGGGTGCGGATTGGGAATCGCGTCCTCGATGCCGGGTTATGCGGGGAGGAACGAGAAGCGCGAGTCTGGACTCGCCGTTGCGTCCGCACCGTCTGCTACTGTCACTCCGTTTCTGAGGTATGCGCGTGCTCCAGAGGCTAGTCAGGCCATGGGAATTGCTTCGGTTCAGGGAATGGATTGGCCAGCTGCGCAAATTGGGGTTTGACTTTGTCAACGGAAATGTGGGTGTTGGCTTGTCAATCCTGCCCCTGTCTGAAGCAGAGTCCTGGACACCTGCATCTATCTTTTAGTCAAGAGACCCTTCAGGAGTTTGAATTTGAACTGTGATTAGTAGGTGCTGTTGGATCTAGCATATGTGTCTCACACTCTCACTGGTCCACTAGGTCTCTCTCACCGTTTCAGGACCACAGTGTGTTTCCCACTGAAACATGTATAGTTTAGAGAACTTATTAAAAGATGAATGACAGTGAACAAAAAAAAAATACATAGCGGGCCTTTACTGATAGCTGTATTAGAAGCAGTGTAATTTTTACGCGTGTAAATAGTAATTTACACATGTGTAAATTGTAAAAATAGGGTATGTGTGTAGCTTAGGGCATAGTCGCCAAATTAAATGCTAAACGCGTGTAGATGGTCAACATGGTAAAAAAGCGGTGTAATCAGTTAATTTAAACGGCAATTAAACACGTTTACACACTCACTTAAACACACATTTAGATGGTCATGTAGGCAATAAAAACATGCTTCGGCGGGATAACTGGACATGGACGAGAGAATATTGGGTCACAAGTTCAGGTTGGTGGGAAAATATGAATCTAGAGTTGTGATTATGTAGCTGCTATGTAGTATGTGAGAACGTTATGCTACTTGGAAGCTTCAAATTACAATTAGCGAAGAAAATAAATATTTGTATGTATAATTATTGCTACAGGCAAACTTTTTGATTTATCCTACTCTTTACCTCAGGAGCCGCCAGATTTTGTGCAAGGCTGAAGCTAACATATCGAGTAATCTTCCGGAGATCGTAGAGAAAAAAAATAATATTCCGGAGAGCAAGCATGCTCCTGCCCCTGCCCCTGCCCCTGCTGAAGTTAGCCAGTATGAAAAAATTGTCGAACTGCTTACCACTCTTTTTCCTGTCTGGGTACGTTGTACGAGAGCATATGAAGGTTTTGTTTTCCTGTTCCAGCTAATGGGCAGTTATATATGGTGCATATGGTACAGATGTATGTAAATCAACTAATACTGAGATCACCTATGGCAGGTTATACTAGGTACAATTATTGGGATCTACAAGCCAGCTATGGTGACATTTCTCCCACTTCCAGTTGCCGTTACTATCTGGAATCAACAGTTATCACTTAGCACCTTACCATTTTGTTGGGGTTTCATTGGACAATCTGCAGGTTACCTGGTTGGACACCGATCTTTTCACTGTTGGGTTAGGATTCCTAATGCTATCGATGGGACTAACATTGACATTAGAAGATTTTAGGAGATGCTTGAGGAATCCATGGACAGTATGTCTCTGCGCTTGAACACCTGTATTAATAAGATAGTGTCTTTTCTGTATTCAACATCAAATTAATATATAGTTTATTATGTATGTTCTGATGGAATTGCTTCTTTGCAGGTTGGTATAGGATTTCTTGCACAGTATATGATCAAACCTTTGCTAGGACTTGCTATTGCACAGGTAAATCTATTATAATACGAAATGTGTATAACCATATTACATTTCCAATGTTTTGTCATAAACTAGTATGGAATTTCACTGATGTTAGGTTAAAGAGTTGTGATGGATACAAGTATATTCTGTTCATTGATTATTATTTTTTTGTCAATCATGGTTATATTGTTTTACTGCTGGTTAAATCTTTGTTATGGTATAAAGTTTTATCATTGTTGTGTGTAGAGTTGGCCTTCTGAACTCCTTATAATGTGATTTGTTTCCCTTCACTTTATATTTAGATAAACACTTTTGTTGCTGGATAGAGCTTACATTTGTCAACAGTAAGTGTACAAACTATGATAATGTTTCTATCTAGGAGAACGGTATCTGACAGAGTGACAGTACTTATTATTTCCAGTCCAATCAATCACAATCTGTTGTACTTTTGTTTTGAGTTGCTGTTATGCTGGAATTTTCTTTCTGTGATACACAAATATACAGGCTTATTTTTTGAGAATATAATATAAGGTGATTGTACTATCCCATTTTGATCATGTATATAGCGAACAATGTTAGTCCATGTCTGCCTCCATTTACAATAATTCATTAATTTATTAATTCTAAAACATAAAATTCTCTATTTAGATCTTAAATTGTGCACATTTAAGATGAGATGTTCCATATACTATTTTGGATGGTAAACTATTTTTTTTTGTTCATTGCTAAAACTATTTTACCATATAATTTCTTCTACTGCATGAAGTTTGCAGTAAAATATCTCTAGAACACATTTCATTTTGATTCCTGCATTTATAAGCACATAATTTAGGTGTATTATATTACAGACCTTGAAGTTACCTGCTCCTCTTGCAACCGGTCTTATTTTGGTCTCATGTTGCCCTGGTGGACAAGCATCAAATGTTGCAACTTACATATCAAAGGGAAATGTTGCACTTTCAGTTCTCATGACCACGTAAGCTTGATGTCCCTTGTGAAAAGAAAATATATTGATTTGAACACTGCATAGCTGCTGCCATTTACTGTCATTATCTTGAAGTTATCAAGGTCATCTGATGTTATCTCTCTTTGTAACACCAATTCCACAAAATTAGTGACAGCAATGGTTGCACACCTACCAGTGTGCTTTTGTCTGAATTAAAGTTTGGATTTAGTTGAAAATTTTGAATTGTGGTATATTTTTTGGAAATAACATGGATGATGTCAGGTTTAGCTAGTTTCTAGCCATGACGCATCTATGGGGTTTTGTACCTTGTCTAGTATCATAGCAGTGCAAGTCTTTTTTTTTTGTAGAATTTGATGAGCAGATTATTTAACTGTTCCATAGCATTTCTGATTCAACCCTATTGTTTTGCTGTGCTACTTAATTTTTGTGATCTGTTGCTTCCTTCAGTCTACTTTTCTATTGCATTCTAACATTTCCCCCCTTCATGTTTTAGCTGTTCAACTATTGGTGCTATAATAATGACACCCCTCCTGACTAAAATCCTTGCTGGTCAACTTGTTCCTGTTGATGCAGTAGTAAGGGCACTATAATCCTGTCCCTATTTGTTTTCTTAATCATGTCCTTTCTTAATCATGTCTTCCTGAGTTAAAGGGATATTATTTTTGTGCAGGGATTGGCCCTCAGTACTTTCCAGGTTGTTTTATTACCGACTGTTCTTGGAGGTGCATAACATTTTTGGGAGATTAATTTTACTGGCTATAGTTTCTTAGAAATATTTTCTTTGACAGCTGGTGTGACTATTTTTTTCATTATGCAGTATTGGCCCATGAATATTTCCCCAAGTTTACTGAGAAAATTATCACTGTAACGCCCCTGATCGGTGTCCTCCTCACCACTTTGCTTTGTGCGAGCCCTGTAAGTATAATAAATAACTTGAGTAAGGTTCAAGCCTTTGTAGAATTGTTTGTTAATAATTCAAAACCATTTATATGATTCATGAAAAAATAAATTCAAATATTGTTGGTGTAACCCGTTTTAACCGAATCAAGCATGTGATGTCTCTACTCGCAGACAATTGTGCCTAAATTTATCTCATAACTAGTAATGTGTAACGTGCATCCTATTTTCTTTTTTTTTTTGTCAAAGTTGCTACGAATGAAATGCTAATTGTTACACTAATTTGATTGAAAATTTAACTTTTGCAAGATTGGGCAAGTCGCGGAAGTTTTGAAAGCTCAAGGTGCTCAACTTATTGTCCCTGTCGCTCTGCTACATATTGCTGCATTTGCTCTTGGGTACTGGTTATCGAGGTTCTCTAGCTTTGGGGAATCAACCTCTAGAACCATCTCAATTGAATGTGGCATGCAGGTAAAGATATGTTGAAACGCTCATGTTCAATCTATTCTTATCTAGCCATGAAATTTGTAGCGCTGTTACTGTTTTAACGGTTCTTATTTTTTGGGCTTTATTCGAAAATGGTGGGCAAGTAAATAATATATTTGATGAATTATTTGTGAGTTATGTGCTGGTGCAGTTTGTCATGTAGTTTTTATTTTGACATCAATGTTCTGTATTATTTGGCTGCCTAATCTCTCAAACATCAATGCACTGTGTCTAATGTCTGGTGATGTTAGACAGCCTCTTGATGAAGCTGTTAGTTTTTCACTAGTATAAATTTAGATGGTCTTTTGCTATTGATACTCTGCTAAGTGGAATGAGGTTTGTTGGACTCTGGACCTTTCTGGTTTTACTCGTAGTTTAGTTCGCGAAGCATCAAAATATTCCTTAGCTAGATGTCTGTACAGTTCTGAAGTTCCCTTGCCTAGAGCATTGCGGATTTTCATAAATTTAGTGCTTAAAATACCACTTTATTTTGGCAGAGTTCTGCGCTTGGATTTTTACTTGCTCAAAAGCACTTCACAAATCCGCTCGTTGCTGTTCCTTCTGCTGTCAGCGTTGTGGCCATGGCCGTAAGTTTCCTTCTCTTAGTCCTATGTATATGTGCCACGATTCTTTTGCACTCACTACTAACATTTCGCATGGTGGCATATGTAAATGTGTGTTCTAAAGGCCTTCGTTTTTTTGTTCATGACAGCTTGGAGGGAGTGCCCTTGCAGTTTTCTGGAGAAGCAGAGGTCTTCCAGCAGATGACAAGGATGACTTCAAGGAGTGAAGAAACTCAGCCAGAGAACATATAGATGTTATCTATTGGTGCTGAATGCAGTTACATCAAAGTATATTCATGTTCCCAAATTTTAGGAATGGATAGGAAAGCCTATTCTAGCTTGTTGGTTGTCCTTATGGGTTACACTCCTGTTATTTCACCTCTGCTTTCCTGCAGAGCAGTCAGAAAGAGTCTTATGGATCCTTAAGTGGTCCATTACGAATCTATGATGCATGGGTGGGTAATTATATTTAATATTTCCAAGAAACTGGTCTGTTTGTTTCATTTGTTAATATGGCAATTAAGAATTTTGATGCTATGCGTCGATCGGATTTCGAGCTACCTTTTGTGGAAGCGCTGCAAGTTTGTAATAATTATTTTGTTCTGCCAAGTCCATGTTTGTGACACCCCTGTGTCACTTAGAGGCATAGCACAATGATTAAAACAACTAAATCACTCATCTCATCATTCATAACTTTGTGTATTCATTTCGTATTAAGTTGATGATTGTCATTTTATCAGCATTTTATGATTTAATTCAAAACTAGGAAAAAATATTAAATGATATGTGAGAATCTTGATTAAGGTGTTAAAAATGTTTTTGAACTCAGTGGAATGTTAGTTTGGCAAATCAAAAGTTGAATTTTCAAATTTGAGTTCATTTGGTTCATGTTTATTTAAGTTATGACCTTTTCAATTTAACCATTTTAGGAGTTTTATTAGAATTATAAACACTTAAACAAGTATGTTGTTACTGTAGTATCTTTCAAGTTAAGGTTTTAATTAGATCTATAGCTATATATCAAAACAAATAGTTAGGAGTGTCCAAAAATGATAAAAAAATCACGGTAGACTTATTTTGAGCGGTTTGGTTCGTGCTAGAAATCTTGGTTACGTTCAGGAGGTGTAGCTTTCCCAGAATTTTTGTTAGCTAGCTATCTTGTAGTCGTTGTTAGAAATACTTGCTGAAATATTTTGATGCTCATTAAATCATGAAAAACCTATCTCAGTGTGTAGTCAAGGTTTCCAGGTCGTTTCTTATTTTAGGCACATTTTTAGTATTGTTTCTATTTCTGATTTGTTTCTAGTCGTTTTGTCTTTTTCGAAATAAATAGTTTCTATTAGACAAAAATGGTTTAAATAATTCAGTAAGATTCTTGATGTAAATGTAACCCAGAGAAAGTTTCATATTCTCAGTTTGACTTGTATAGCTTTATAACCTAAATTGTCTTCATATAATCCACCAATTTGGTTAATTAGTTTAAGTAGATAAAAGTACTTTTAGGCAAGCATAATTAGTTAAGTTGCTAAAAATACTTTTAGCTTCAGTAGAGTGTTCTTTGCTTTGCTGCATAACCAGTTTTAGTATGAAGAGATTTGCACTTACTCTATAAAATGATTTGAATTATATTATACTCATATAGTCTAATTTACTTCATGTAAGATTATTTAGATTGGGATTATCTTCCTTGTATTTAAGCTGTATAATCGAGTTGCTGCTTTTCAAAAGTATCATGTATTTATGTCTTTGCATTTATAAACTCATACATGAAATCATGTTGAGAACGTTCTAGCTGACGGAGTTTATGATCTGGTGCCTGAGTCCGAGAGTGAGCAGCCAGAAGTAAATATTGTATTGATTGAAGTTGATCAATACCCGAGCCAAAACTCGCAAGGGCCCAAGGCCAGTGAAGGCAAGCATCAGAGCATATGACCTTTTTGAATCAACCTACAATTCAATTATTTACTTTCAAAGTTTCTTTTTATGCATTTAAGTTTTCATAGGAGTTGAATGAAACTTTAGTTGCATGATCCATAGGAAACTCAGAGATATATTAGTATGTGCAGGTCGATAGAATTGCTAGGCTTATTAAACGGTAGAAGTCAAGTGATTGCCTGTCACTCGCGAGAGGTAGGATGGTTACCTTGATCAGAAAAATGTCGAGTATATCAGATACTTGGAAAATGATTTAGACAGGGCGAAAAGTTTGGGTAGGAAAAAGGATGTGAATGTGTAGCCCTGCCTGTGTCGATTAAGGCCCGTCCGTTGTTGGCTCTGGGATCAAGTTTGAATTGTACTACCTCACATGCTGGGAGTAAGAGGTAGTTGAAACTGGTAACTTATGTACTTTAGCCCGCACTAGTTGATTGATCTATGCCAGCTGGTTTATTCATGTACTGGTTATAGTTAAACTCATGGCTGACCCGTCGTTGGTATCGATGAGGACTAGTACTTGAGGATCACGGGTAGGTCAATTGCTAAATGTTGGCTAAAGGAACGGCTGGCACGAGGTACTCGACAATGTATTCTTGTGCCGTGTGGGTAGGTTAACCTTGCAAGGTATAAAATTGGATCGATTCGTCATACTCACGGTATTGAGCCCTTGATCACTGAGTCGCATCGCTAGTTAAGAAAGTGAATATGATGAGAATATTTGTACATGCTGAAATGAATTAATCAAGTGCTTGTACTCTTTGAAAAGCTTTTACATATGCTTATCTAGAATAAATAGCAAAACTAAAATTTGGATGCTTAAACTTGAAAGCAAGGATCTACTTTTAGATGCTTCTTTTTGGCAAAGCAAAAACCCAGCCAAAAGCTATGCATACTAGGAGTCTTTTTCTAAGGATAACCTAGAGTCGGGTAAGCCTTGCTGAGTATTAGATTGCTTAACCTTGCTTGTGGATTATTTTTAGATGATGCTAGGATAGCCGAGCAGGTTGCAGAAACTTTTCCTTTTGGTATTCCGGATGGTTATCACTTGGAGTTTATTCCGGCTTCTTCGGGTGTGGAGCCAAGGGAGTAATATCACATGTCTGGGCTGCCTCTGTGATATATGTGACATCGCTAGACTCGTGTTTTAAAATTTCTACTGCAATTTGAACTCTGTGTTGTAATAACTCAATAATTTGGACTTGTTTTGTAAATTAATCTACGCGAACTTGTGTTGTAAAAGTGGTGGCTTGTTTTATCATCTGTGCTCACCTCCGTGTGGGACTTGCCATGTATTGGTTTCGACAATGAGATCAGTAGTGTAATCGGAAGCTACCCGACAACAATTACACGGTTATGTCGGTTGAAGTGCGAGTGTGTTGTATTGCTTGCATTAGCTAAGGGACTATGCACTTGAGCTGACATAATTTGGAGTGGTTCTGTCACAATGTTTTAAGGTTGATTTTTGTTCGAACCGGGCCAAGCAGGAAATTAATGTCCTTAGAATGAGTATTCCCTTTATTATAATGAACGAGCCGAGTTATATGGTCACGACTCATTGTAGAATGTGACATGAGTTCGTGCTAGGGATTTTTTTTCCCTTTTGTGTTGATTTAAGTGTGTTTTTCCTACTGCTAAAAAATATTTCTATCCAATTGCAGCAGCCAAAAGTAAGGGGGAATTTGAGTATTTTGTGACCGAACGGACATGCGAAGCGAAACACAATTATGATAATGATGCATCTATTATCTTATTACAAGAGAAGCAAAAGGAGCCACCACGTTCGCCGAGAGGGCCTAAAAAATCCCACATTAATCTAAAAAAGAGAAGAACCTCCACCGTCGGATTTTATGAAGATCTAACGGCCTATATTATCTCAAAGAGTCCATGCCATATATATACTCAATAAATAGTAATTTCGGAATTAAAAATATATAAATCTAATAAAATAAAAAAAATCCATGCCCACGTGTGTTGCTTTTTTGGTTTACTTTGCATTACGTATAATCCGATTGGAAGGCAAAATAGTAAAACAAGATGTATATAATTTCCTTCGGTTAGTTGCACCATCATGCATATATGGCTACATGTACATTGATCCATGTTAAGGAAATTCACAGTATATTCATGCTAAAACCTATACGCTTTCACAGTGAAACATGGATGGCATCCGAATCAAAATAGTGAAGGGTAATCAAGACATCAAGCTTCTTCTCATTCTAATATGTATTCAGCTACCCATACCATCCATGTGGTATGTTTCTGAAGCACAAATCCAACATAACCCATCCATGAATAATAGAAAGTGTAATCCAACACCGCCATCTACGAATAATAGAAATCCTAGATGCAGGACTAAGGACAATTATATTTTCTTCGTGACAGTTATAGCAAGAATTGAGGCTTTGAGGTCTACTCCCTCCAGCTAATGGGGGTATAACATACTTTCTCTATATATGGGTAAAAAATAGCCCTTGATCAAAATAGGATAGTGCCAAATTTAGACGCCTAACTTTAAGTGCATCCAAACAAGCTCTAAGTTACATTAGCCAATACATTCAGTGTAGAAACTCGCGATACCCAAGTCTGGGTGACGTTGGCCCGACTGATCCGGATGACATTCATGATAGGCTATATACGAGCGCACATTTTAAAGAGCTGAGGATGTTCAATGAAATATAGGAATGAGCAACATAGCACAAGCTTACCGTGGCATAAAAGCTTCTAGGAGAGAGAGAAAACAAACATATTATAACAACAACATCCAAGAAAGAAGAAAATTAGCAATGGCAAGCCTTGAACAAATAAAGAAATCCAATATGAAGACAAATGGAAAATTCAAGAAGGAACATACAAAAGAGGAAGTTAAAGAATATACGTGGGTATGAATTTGTTTAATTTTTTCTTCTATAGAAACGAACAAAGATGAGTTAAGAAATGGCGAAAAAGAAAAGATACGTGGGTATGAATCAATAAATGGAGAATAAAGATAACTATAGAGGGGTCTATTTATTGTGGTGTGGTGTAATAAACCAAAAAAATAATTAGGAAAAAATACATATATATTGATGGAAGTAATTGATTCGCTTTTAGTTATTCGGGTAATAGTCTCGGTAAAATTTCATCAAATCAAATAAAAAATTATGCACAGCTAAACTAAGACACCTCTGTAGAAAGGTCTATATTATGTGATTGTAAACGAATTGAAAGAGTTTGGTTTGAGAGGATTATGATGAATCGTCAAAAATTCTTTATGGGTTGAAATAACTTTAGCTAATTTATAGATCATGTGCGTGACACATGTTAAGGAAAAGGTGTAGCAATCATAAAAACAACATGGGAGCATGCATGCATGTGGATTTATGCACGATGACTAAAACTCTCAAAAATTAAAAATATATATTCAGGCCAAAAATATAAATATTTATATTACTACTGAAAAATATAAAAAGATATAAGATATTGCCTTTTTTCCCACTAATGTCTATCCATAGAATATGAGATGAACAAAATTATAAACGATACCTTAGCTCGGATGGTTTGGAAGCATAATTATAGTAACATCAATAATTTGAAAATTTATTTAGATCAATGTTTTAATTAAAAGTATAACATAAAGATTAGAAAAAAAAAAGACTAGCTACCCGCGCAATTTGCGCGGGCCATCTTACTAGGTTCATACGAACGGAAATGTCAAAACCGTGGGCATGGAAAACTCATCACTCAAATACTGCTGGTTGCAGGGTTGCAGCACCAGCGCAGGCCCTGTGTGCACCTGCCATTCTGCCTCCCTCAGCCTCTCAGAAACGGACCCCCAACGCCTACTGCTCGCGCACACGCATGCATTGAATGTGGGAGCCTGCCGCGGCGCAGGCAGGCACCGTGCCGTGACGCGCATACCACCAGCACGTGAGGTCACCGGGCAACTGTGCCTGTGTCTGTACTGTACAAACGTGCATGCCTGAGGTCACCGGCGGGTAGCCGGGTACGTACTACTCCTACGCGAGATACTGCAGCCCAGGCCAGCGCTGACAAGATCACGTACGCACTGGCACCGGCACCGGAGGTCTGGAGCGCGCCGGTACCACTCGTATCGTCGTACGCATATAAAAACGATCGGTGTCAATCAGATCACCTCGATCGCAGATTCGCAGACGTGCAGTAGGGGAGGGGAATGACCATTGGTAGCAGCTCGGATGGGGGCGCTGGAGCTCGATCGCGTGCCGTGCATTGCATGCGGCGAGGGTATGGCGACGGACGGCATCCTTTCCGTCGCTCTCCGGTGATCCTGACGGGAGGAGGATCGATAGATAGATCCATCGGCGGATCGAGCTTATCATGGCGCCATCATAAGCTCGGACGCGGTCGCCATGCCTTGGCCGTTCGCTCGCGGCCTGTATTCCTGTGATGTAACGTCACATCGACACGTACCATGAAACCTACCAATGACCGGCTGGTGCGCAGTGCCCTTGTGGCAGAATGGCGAGAAGGTCGCCGCAGTATGTCCGATGGAAGGAATTCTTCTTTCCTTCCAATAATTTTGTCCAGTTGATTTAGCAGCGCTCCTGCTCAACTTTGTTTAAAGAAAAATGGTCCAGTCAGCGAAGCTAATCCTTTGCGATTTCTTTGAACGCACGATGTCACTGCCAGCATCCCTCGACTGTTGCTGCACGCCTGAATCCTGATGGTCAGTGGGAGTGGGCTCCAAACACATGCTTTGGGTTTTTTTTTTTACCGATCCCGTCATGGGTGGAGCGGAGCGGTCCCCAAGAGATTACTCTCAAAGAAGGCTCCGAGAACGAGATTTGGGCGGGCCTGCTAGTGCTAGCTGCTGCACGCGCCGTGCTGCTCCTTCCGTTTTGCCCGTACGTATGGACGCGCGCCGCGCAGAGCGCGAGGGCAGAGTGGTCGTGGTCGCCGTACCGTATCGTCCCGTCGCGGCTGGGGCGCCCGAGCCCGATCCCATCAAAGCATCCCCGTCACGCATTCCTCGGCGGGAAAAGCTCGCTGCAGTGGGCGTGGTGCGTGGGGGCGGTACGGTGCGCGCGGAGGAGAGCCAGCCGAGAGCACGAGAGGGAATATCCCGCGCGGCGTGGAGTCCTGCCCTGCCCCTGCATCACGTCGTCACGTCCGTCCGCTGGATCGCGCGCGCTCGCGCCGGATGCCCCGGCCTCGCTGCCGCGCGCATGCATGACCTCACCCCACCAGGCCACCACCACCCACGCCGCTACTACTACTCCCTGTTGCCTGCGCTCGAGGGCCCGCCGGGCAGAAGCCAGCCGCCTACGCCTGCGCCTGGCCGGCGGAGCGCGCGGAGAGCTGACATGAGGCTGACGCCAGTCCGGCCATCACGCGGGCGAGCTTGCGTGCGGCCCGTACGCCTGGCTGGCTCCACTAGTCCACGCCAGCTGGCCGTTCGTCCCGTCGACCCGGCGGACAGGCTGAATGATTGAGATGATGATGGTATTTTAGCTTTTCCTCTCCTTTACTAATCGTCCTCTCCTTGTCAGGGGGGACGGCGCAGAAGCAGAAATGCAGAATGCCCCTAGTACCCTACTCTTGGCAAGTCCTTCGTAGTGCGAACACAACACTTTCTTGAGTGATCAAATCAACGGGCGACCGTTCTCCTTCCATTTTCTTTTCGGGCAAGCAACGACGGCAAGGTTTTGGACTTTGGAGGGCAATGACCGGAAGCAGTTTCCTACTACCTCCGTCCCATAAAGAGCGTCGTTGTTGGTGTGCGTGCTACAAGTTGAGCTCGATTGGTGAAAAATACTATAATATTTGTATCTCTAAATAAATTTGTTAAAAAACTATACTTAAAGATCTTTCCAGCTATACTAATCACTATACTAATAATGTAACATAACATTAATATTTTTAATATAAAATCAATCAAAATAATTTCTCAGGAAGCGAGAAAGACACTCTTTTAGGGACGGGGGAGTACGTCGTATATACAGCCAGCCAATGCAGGTATCACTTCCGTCCCACGTGTACTTGGAACACACTCGAGATCAAAGATTTCACAAAGTAACCACGCTATCGTCAGACGTCGTTTTGGATGAGTGGTGGTGTACTTCGTACGGATATTGTGGTTGTCCAACTCATGTTCTTCAGCAACTACTGATATTTTACTTATCTCCACTAGTATGATAAAGACTGTGGATGGTTTTGCTGCGATCTTGGTTTGGTGGTGTGAGCATCAATCAGCAGATGAAGTTGTCTCTCTTCCTCGTTTCTCTCGACAGCTTGTGTTTCTATGCCTTACTACTCCATTCATTTTTATTTCCCATACCTCTCTCCTCCACGTTTGCTGGCAAAGTGGTCGGCTTGCTTGTTGGAGGTGGCCTTATGCTAGTAAAACAAAATGATACGATAACATGCACTTTGTTCGGTAAGAGTACTCCTATTGTAGCACAAAATCAGTCATCCTGGCAGCACATGGAAGGCTAGCCTGACCTAGCAACAAAACAAATATAATATAAAAATGTTTCTAAAAATTTGTTTTGGAACAAAATAAGGAAATATGTTCACAAAATTGTTCCAACAAAATATAAAAAAATTCAAAATTTGCTAGAACAAAATAAAAAATATCCATTTTTTTCTGAAAAACAAGGAAATTTGTTCAAAATAGAGTCCTTAAAAAATGTTCTAGAAAATAAGGAAGTTCAAAAATAGAGTTCTTATTTTAATCAAGAGAAAAAAAAATAAAGAATAAGTATCTGTACTGTCGGTTTGGGACCAGATCTAAACTCATTGTGGCCTGCTGCGTCGCTCGAGATATGGGGGAAGGAGGGGAGAGGAAAGACGTGGGGAGAAGAAAAAGAACCGTGAGGAGAAGCGGAGACGATACGTTGAGAGAGAGAAAAAACAATGTGAGAAGAAGTGTACGTAGGTAATAAGAAGAAAAGATCTAGCCGCGCTGCTGCACAAATCTTAAAAGTTGGATATGAGTGATGAGCGATACAAATGGTCCACGCTCTACCAATCGCATGCGGAGTCAATTTCATGAGTCAAGCTTACCTAGAATTTTTAGTGTGATGCTAAAAAAAGGGCACCCCTCCCGGATAAGAATTATCCAGATAAAGCCCCGTGAAAGAATCCGTGTAGGGGCGGGCGGCCGGCTCGCCAGGCCACCGCCCCCAGTCCCCCACGTCGCGCTTGTTGTTGTCATATGGATCGACGACGACGTCTTTTGCCGCTCGATCGCCAAAGCGAAGCAACCACCTACCAATCTACCTACGGGACGGCGCGGCCACCGGCGTTTGCTTTGCTCGGTCGTGGTGGCCGGCTTTTATCCCCATATCCTGCCGTTACGTAGTTTTGTAGTCCGATCCTACTTCCTACATCTGAAGACGTCCACCGTCTATAGCTAGCCGAGACGGCCAAATTGCATATTTGGGGATTCCCCTGCCACTAACCGCTGGACCACCGGAACGGCATGCCGCCTAAGTGCAAGCATGGCCGGGCTAGTGTATGTGGTGAGCATAAAAAAGTGGATTCCACATCGCGAGTTTGCCGAGGACAGACTTCGGTTTTAATTCAGGTGACAGTCGTTCGCGAAAAAGAAGGTCAAGGACGCGTGTCACATGCATGTTTGCAAGAGTAGTGCAGTGTGTACATGTACATGCATCGATCATACCGGTGGACGCCCACGGCCCACCAGGCTACCAGAGAGCCTCGCAGCGCGCAGAACGGTTGCGCATGCATGCCAGGCCAATATGCCATGCTTGCTCGCCACCACTCGATCTCGTCGCCAGAAGGAATCGAATCTTGTGTGCAGCGACCTGAGCCCCCCCTGATCCTGAACACGCCACAAGCCACATGTCGCTGACATGCCCAGCTTCTAGCTGTAGGTGCGGCCATACTATACACGTACCGATGGTTATTCGGCTTGTTTCACCTCTCATGTACTGGTATTGGCATCTATTATCTTATTAAAACAGAAGCAAAAGGAGCCACCAGATTCACCGAGAGGGCCTAAAAAATCCCACGTTAATTCAAAAAAGAGAAAGATATAGGCCGTAGGATTTTATGAAGATCTAACGGTCTAAACTAGCCTAAAAAGCATATCCAATATGACTAATAATAAATAATAAAAAAGAAATAATTAATACCTCTAGAAGTCCAGATCGGATTGCCTATTTCCAATTATATTTTAACACCATATCGGATACAAATCTTTCTAACTACATTGGATATGTATCCAATACACGTTGGTTATCGTTTTTATGTTGGACAACACATAATTTTATTGTTTTTTATGTAACAAATACCCAATACACGCTAACATATGGCAGCTACATGACGAGAATGACATGGTCTTTGATGTCACTTTGGTGTCCTTTTCTTTTATACTAGCTTTATAGTAGTATACAGTATAATTTATTACTCCTTCTTGCAATGTGTATTATAGGTTTTAGCTATTATTCAATTGTCGCTTGATGTAATTTCAAACTTAGGCGGTGTTTATTTCCGGTGAAAAAACTTTACAAATGTCACATCAAAGAGAATCTTACTATTTAGGAGTAGACTAATAATAAAACTAACTACAGATCTTGCTAAACCGCGAGACGAAATAGGCAAATCATGGATTAAATAGGCCCATTAGATTCCTCTCGCGAAATACACTTCATCCATGTAAATGGTTATTTTCGTCTATATTTAATACTCCATGAATGTAAGATTCTCTTTGATGTGACGGAAGGTGAAATTTTTTGAAGGAATTAAACACCGCGTAAGATAGAAATTATATTGTTTTTTCTTCCACTAGCTATTTGGAATAAAATAATATTTTTTACGAAACATAGTGCACAACACACACAAATATGCTTAGATGCATGCATACAACACTGCACTTATAAGCACACTCGAGAAATTGAGCTAGGAGATCTTGATATTAACAGAGACAACAAAGACGTATTCATATCGGCACGAACATCTCCTGTCACTGAAAGAATAGCATCATTAATTTGTAAAAATAAAAGCCCATGTCGAGTTGAGGATTCAAACCTCGAAGAACATGTTCCACCACAAATGAGTTATGCTCAACTTATAAAGAAAAATAAAAAATTAATTAGCACTATGTATTCTCCCATTAATAATAATAAACATATCATGGCATGTGGTTAATATTTTTTCCTTAGCCATTAAAACATGTTAATATTTTTCACTTTAGCCATTATAAAACATATTTTGGTTTCATATGATTGCATGTTGTTATGATTTTCCCCTTTAGCCATTAAAACATGTTTTGGTTCCTATATAGCTAAAATCATTGTTGTTGGTGTGCGTCGAAAGATCGATGGACCTATTGCTGCCTATATGGACGAATAGCAAATTTGGATGGGTGTGTGCATGTATATGTGTAAGCTATGTTCTTTTCTAGAGTTGGTAAAAACTAAAGTAAAGTAAATAAAGAGGTATTTATATATCTATATACAAATTGAATCATATGTATTCTGAATGTACAAAGACATGTTATGAACTAAAATACTATGTACGATAAATTTTTCAAAAAATAACCAAAAGAATGCATCATATGTAATATTTATAAAAAAAATTAGTAGCGGGTATAGAAAAAGTACAACTTGATACAAAATGATCTTTAACCATTTGCTACTAGCAACAAGAATCTATTCACTAAAAGAATATTGGTTGGAATGATCTTTAACCACCTGCTACTAGCAGCAAGAATCTATTCACGAAAGAACGTTGGTCGGAGGATAACCCCTAGCAACGCAGGCTTGCAATCTTTCACAAGAAAACATAGGGTTGGAAAATTGGACCTTGCCGTAGAACAAAATAAAGAAAAGGGTTAAAACTGCTGCATCAAAAGACAACCAATCGTATCTCTCTAATTGACACACCAACTAGCAGAACGTGCCCTCACTAGCCCTTTGTTGGTGCCTGATCAGATGTCGTCATGGTATGAAGAGGCCATAGAGACCTTATTGCCATATACCATTAACGCCACCATTTTTATGCCGATGTTAGGGATAAATTAAACTCTAGAAAAAAAGAGTATAATAAAAACCAAATAATAAATTCAGATACCATTCAAATCATACACATTACCCCACTCCCTTCTCAAAAGTATAAAGAATTTCTTAGAGCCTCGATATGGAGAGAGAGAGGAAGGAGGGAGAAATTAGAACAAAGGAGAATATGCTCCAGCCTCACTAATGTGGGCGTGCTCTAATGATTTTTGGTTGCCGCTTGGTTTGAAACCAAAGCATTGACATGCAGAAGTGTTGCGCCCAAGCTAAAACTAATAACATTTATTTTTTTCGCCAAGTCTTCTGCAAGCAAAAGAATTGTTCGCCCGCGCCTTGACACAATGAGCGTTAGGCAAGTATCAAACGAGCTTTATACCTTCGTAGCCCCAACAGTTAATTATTGACCCGAGCGTAGGGTTCATATTAGGAGAAAGATGTAGTAGCTATAAAACAATATGAGATAATGTATTTACGGGCTGTACCAAATGTCGATTAAAGAACAAAAGAGAGTTATGGATATACATAGCAAAAGTGACACATCCATTGCTCATTAGCATTTTTATGAATAAACAAGATTAAAGTCTTATTATTATTTCTGGCTATATACATCATTGATCCACCCATCTAGATATTCTACTAAAGTTCTAATTGAAATGTACATCACAAATTAAAAATCTAAACAATAATATTGTATCTAAAAAATATGTACTTTTATATGGATTCGATAACTACAAAAATACATTCATATATTTTTTTTTCTCTCTTGAAGTCATCTTCCAAAAAGATATGCTATAGAATATGACAAAAAAAGTGCATATATAATAACCTGATATGAACTATCCGCTTTCATTTATTCTAAAATAAAGTATCTAAATATTAGAAAAAGAGACTAGCTCCCCGCGCAAATTTGCGCGGGCCACCTTGCTAGTTTTAATTTATTTTGCTGATGTTTCACTGTCACCGTGACAAACCGTAGGCTGCGGCCCAAGTAACTCAGTTATTTTAGGTGGTTGATCCAGCATGCATGATCATGCATCGTCCCAACTACCGCATACTCGTACATGCATGGTCCAGACTAACGTCTAGGGGAGCCTCAAAAGTTGTGTGTAGATATACTACATGCATGCATGCAGCATGCTTCCTTCGTCCCCGGCGTCTTCCCCTTCGCTTTACATGCATGGTGGTGAGAGCTCATTGGATAATGCTGAGGTGGTGGCGTTGGTTGGGTTGGGGTCTCTTTCTTCCATTTGCGGCAATTGGCGCCATTCGAGGATCAGGCTACGGCCTCGAGAGCCTGGACCGGCCGGCGTTACTGCTAGCTGCTCTACTACGTGTCAGCCTACAAATTCAAGAGCCTTCACCTATGGATGGCCTATGGACCATGGTCCTTTTTTTTTAACTCATCGGGCACTGCGCCGCTCAAACAGTCAAACTCGAGCACTTTGCTACAACTACCTCAAAGGAGAAAGTTTAGGTTTAGAAAAATAATGCAGGCCATCTCGATTTTAATGTTTGCACTGCTTCACGAATGTTGACTCTCCTTTTGGGGATAGTATGTCCTTTTATTTGCAACAGGCTACGTACATTATATATGTTTGCTAAGTTTAGCTACAACAAAAGGAAAAAGGTGATACTCGTATAAGCACTTTGTTGTAGAGGCATTTTGCTAATTTGTCCCAATGTACGAAATTTTCCGCGAAAGAGGTTTTAAAATAAATAGGCATATATCATGCAAAAGACATTTATTTGTGCCACTTCAGATTTTAGAAGATGTGCCACTGCAAGCTGGTACGTTCTCTTGCAGAGAAATTTGTAGTAGGATTATAAAGTGTGCAATCAGATCGAGGCCTCCAACCTGGTAAATAAGGAAAAAAAAATACAGTTCAATTAATGTGGTTAGCTAGTCAATCTTAAAGTGAGATGACCCAGAAAAACATTAGATATTGAATCAACATGCCAAAAGGCCTCTTCACTAGTAGTAACTTATATTTCCTCTCCTTCTCGATCTCTGGTTCCATGAACGCTGCTCATCTTTCCCAGTCTAGTAAAACGATCTACAATTTGAAATGACGGCAAAAATCTATGGCTCACTGTGTATATATTCTCACTGGAGCTTCAAATTTGTCCCAAAATTCGTACAGTACGGGCAATCATGAGCGCATTAAGACCACTTTATTACAAGAGATGGCGCGCGCGGGCCCGGTGTTACCGTCTTAATTACTGAACGAGGTGGACCGGTCTGCTACGTGATCCGGATAGGCAGGCTCGTACTACACGTACTCCGTACGTACACCGAGGGCCGAGAAGCAAGTGAGCGTCCGTATGGAGCCGAGAGAGGCGATCGTCGATCGAGCGTGACCGCGATCCCGGAGCGAGGACCATGTACGAGACCCGGTAGTCCACTTGCTGCTGCCCGGAGTGATTAGGACGACGGCCGGAGGGGGGCCCACGGCGCAGTGGGCCGGGCACTGCAGCAGAGAATCATCATCATCAATGATTGAGCCGAACAAACGACGACGCGGGGCCACGCCCGCCCGCGAACCCACCACTGCCGCCGGCCGCATGCGGCATGCCCGAGACCCGGGGAACTTGTTGCCGAGGCGTGGCGCACATCAGCGGCGACCCAGCCCCCTAGCCCTAGCCCTAGCCGCGCGTGGGGGCCAAAAGAGGCCGATCCAGCGGCTTGTTCGTGCTGCCATGCATGCCGCATTCCGCGGCATGCTCGATACATCGGCCGCTCTCTAGCTAGCTAGGCCCGGAAGAACGGGAGAAGCGCGCAGAAGCCTTGCTTGCTTTGGACCAGGCTAGGCTCCATTAATTCTTTTAAGTACTCCCGTAAAAATTATTTACTCCCTGATCACTGGTGTCGATCGGCACGCGCGCGCAGCGCCTGATCACCGAGCAGAGATTCAGAGTCTTGAAATTTAATCTTGATCGGATGGATGGCCTGCGACGATCGAGCTGGAACTGTGGAAGGCATGGCAAGCGGTACTGTGCGAGCCATGCATGCATGCAGCGAATCCTCGTCCGGATCGGAGTAGCAAAATTGTCACCAGGCTTGGCAATAAATGACCCCATCATCAAAGCCCCGACGACTGTAGCTATAGCTTGTAGGTGACCGGCACCGGCCAGGCCGGCCGGCTGCCCGGCCGGACGCATGCAAATTGATGCCTGGCTGGAGCTCAAGCTCTCGGCCCATCATTTTGAACTCCATCAGACTACGAGTTGACTTGTACGATGTACCCGTCAATCAACGTATTCGCAGATTGCTCTCACTGCTCGACCAACCCAGCTAGGGTAGCCATTGATGCCTGGCTCGCTGCTGCGTGTGCTGCCTTCGTGCTGCACGCCTAGAACCTCGCAACACATTGGAGTAGAACACCCATTCGCTCGCTCCTCTCTGCATGCACCGCTGGCCGGCTACCCGTTCCATTTACTCCCCTTTGAGGCTCTGACTCCGACCACTGCACGGACGGCTTAACTTGGTTAAAGGCTCTTGCATCCAAGTCAATGTTATCGTTGATTTTTTTTAAAAAAATCTTCTATCAGACCTTAATTTAGCCAAATAGTGGCTCCACCCGTGGTCATTGTCCTCCACTCTGGCTACGACAGCGACCATTTAGCACTTCCATCTATACCTATACTAATCACAGACTCTGTAGAAATTCCCACGTTAATCGGAAAAAAAGAAAAACATCCGGCCGTTTATGTGTTGTGGGACTACATTATAACGGTTCAGATTAACAATTTGATTCCCACGTCAATATCTTTGGCATCCACCTCAAGGACTCCTACCTTTTCTCTGCGTGAATCCAATTTTCAAGTCGATCTGATTCTCCCTTAGTTCCCTGCTGTGCACGTCATGTCTTAAAAAAATGTTATCCTTCCTTTCTTCCTGACCTTTTGCCATAATCCAAATGGATCATCTGCTAATTTTCTTTGGTCTCCTGCGTGATGAATTCTCAGAGTTTATCTGCCCAGCGGACACACAAGACAAAAGGAGCGTGTCCGTCCAGCAAAGAGCAAAAGTCCTCTTGCGAGATCGGGCTCCCCTAGGTTTGACGCCAAAAACATGAAGAATCGGTAGGAATAAATCTGTTGTTCACTGATTAATATGAATTCAATTTTATCATCATCAGTTGCTTTAGAGGTTTAAATTTTGAGTTGGATCTAATTGTCATGCTCTGATCACAAGACAGTTATTGCGTGGCGGCTGCATGGTATAGACATCAGATTTTAGGATCATGTTGATCAAAGAATGCGCGTTGTTCAAGGCATACACCGGCATGTTGCAGGGAAATTTCTGATCTGAAGCATGCATTCAAGTCTCAGGCTATCAACAAATTAGAAAGGGCAAAAATTATTGCTGTCTCAAAACAAGTACTCCCTCCGTTCCAAAATAGATGTCATTCTCGCTTCCCGAGAAGTCAACATTTTTAAAATACCGGCAATTATATATTAAAATATATAAATATTTATGCTAAGTAATTAGTATCATTGGAAAGATCTTTAAGTCTAGTTTTTTAACAAATTTATTTGGAGATGAAAATGTTGCACGTTTTTTCTACAAATCTAGTCAAAGTTGAGAAAGTTTGACCGGCACGCGTCCCATAACGTCATCTATTTTGGAACGGAGGGAGTATGTGTACCTTTTCCAGTAACAATCCTCTACACCATAAATTTATCGTCCTTTCTTCTGCTCTCTTCATTATTGACGCTATTACATTTTTGGAAGAGGGTGCCGACGAACTGGGGCTGCTCAAGTTCTCAGGTCACTACAGGAAAAAGGACTATTAGTACCGGTCGGGAAGGCCACGTTAGTACCGGTTCTGGAACCGGTACTGAGAACCGGTACTAACGTTTCAAGACTAACGTGGCGGTCGTTTAGTACCGGTTTCAGAACCGGTACCAAAACGTGCACGTTAGTACCGGTACCAAAATCGTATGATGGCAAAATATGGTTTTGATGTATATCTACATATGCCATTTGTAAATATTCAATGTCGTTATATATGTTAAAAGTAACTGATGATAAGAGTTTTGATACCTTAATTAACTCGACGCGTCCTGAATGCGACTCTTAACCTCGACGTCTCCACGTTGTTGCTTCCCCTTCATCCCAAAGAGCGGAATACCATTTTGGCTTTGTCCTAAGACAAACTATTTTATGTTTGATCAGGTTTGTAGAGAGTAGTATCATATTTAAGATGGTTTTGACTTGTCACAAAACTAGAATGACAATCTTTTGAGAACGGAGAGAGTATATATACTACTCTTATTACGCTAGAATACCTTTTCCTAAAAATAATAACTCCATCTATGTTTTTCTTTGAGGGCATAATTCCACACCTATATTATCTATCTTTCTGTTTAGAGCTATTTTTTTTCGAACAATATCGGGGGGGGGGGGAGATCCCCACCTACAATTTCATTGATCGAATGCACAGGGTACATTTACAAGCCTGGCGCCACAGGCAGGGGAATACAGAGGGGGTGTGAGAAGTAAAGGAAGCCAAAACGAAATGCAAAATAAGTTAGCAGCGTGTCAGGAGGTAGTCACGCCAAACAAAGAGAGAGCTAGAATGCTTCTGTTTAGAGCTATGGAATTATGAAAGTGGCTTATCTACAAAGTTGTCTATTATCTTTATATCGTCGCTTGCATATCTAATACACGGTCAGTGCTGTGATAATTGCTTTGTTTCCTGTCACAGACTAGCTCTTAATTAAGCAAAAGCTATTTGTGTTCTCTATATTCACAACTCTCGTCATCTAGGATAATTGCCGACGTGTGTACCACGATATAGCTAGCTGAGGGTCTCTATTGGAGACACCCTTAAACAACGGGGACACGATCCATCTTTGGACCATTTATCCACTAACCAACACTTGATATACAGGCGGCTAGAGGTATAGGATGCTCCCACCCTCCCACATCGCAACCACTCCTACATTTGATTTGAATCACGGAAAGGCAAAACCGATCGCGAAAACTACTGATCTCGACACATGCGCCCGGCCCGGCCGCGCGCGAGAGCGACAAGTGCTATTCCAAATTTGCAACCGCGCGCAGGCGGCGAAGGGCCTAGTAGTAACAACACCCACCCACACCCACCTATACAATGACTAGCGCTAGCGTGGAGGACCATGCCTCGCCACGAGGCACGGGCGTTGGATCATACAGTACACTCGCATCTCGTTTTCCAATTGGAAAAACCCATGAACTCGCGTCACGCTGCTCCATTCCACTACGAAATGGAAGAATTGAAAAACATACTCCTACTCTGCTGCTAGCAACTACTAGAGTACTAGTACCACTACTAGGAGAGCTCCGCCCCCCGGGCCGGCTCCTCGATCGCGCGCTACACAAGATATCCTGCAGCGTGCAGCCGATGAAGCCTATAGTACGTGCTCTCTGCCCAGAACCCCTATAAAACCCCTCCTCCCACAGTAAAACCCCAAGCACTCCACACGGTAAAAATAAAGCGACACAAGCAATCGTTCAATTCCATCCGGCCAGCAGGCTAGCTGCAGGCTCGCTCGAACGGCCAAGGCGATGGACGGCGAGGGCGAGGGGCAAGCAGGGCGCCGCCGCCCCGCGGCGTGGGTGCCCGGCGCCATCATCGTCGGCGCAGGCCCGTCGGGGCTCGCCGCGGCGGCCTGCCTGGCGGCGCGGGGCGTCCCGGCCACGGTGCTGGAGATGTCCGAGTCGCTGGCGTCCACGTGGCGCCACCGCACCTACGACCGCCTCACCCTCCACCTCCCCAAGCGCTTCTGCCAGCTGCCGCTTCTCCCCTTCCCGGAGGACTACCCGGCGTACCCGTCCAAGGACCAGTTCGTCGCCTACATGGAGGCCTACGCCGCCGCCGCCGGCGTCGCGCCGCGCTTCGGCGCCCGCGTCGAGGAGGCCGCCTTCGACCCCGCCGCCGGCGCCTGGGCCGTGCGCCTCGGGGGTGGAGGAGGGGAGCTGCTCCTGGCGCGGTGGCTCGTCGTGGCGACGGGGGAGAACGCGGTGCCGCGGAAGCCGGCGTTCCCCGGCGCGGCGAGGTTCGGCGGGCGCGTCATGCACACGCGCGACTACAAGTCCGGGGAGGCGTTCGCGGGGAAGAAGGTGCTGGTGGTCGGGTGCGGCAACTCCGGCATGGAGGTCAGCCTCGATTTGTGCCGCCACGGCGCCAAGCCCTCCATGGTGGTGCGCAACACGGTAACTAACTAACCAGCTAATGATCCCAAGGGCCAGCTTTTAGCCGTGCTTAGACTTAGTATTTACTCCTACTAGCTACTAACTATAGCTAGGACCCGTCGTTTTCTACTCTCCTTGTCTTGCTTTGGGCAGCGAAAGTACAAGTAGTGCTGCGAGTTTTGCGCCATCCCGTGCTTGAGCACTTTGTTTCCCCTTGGATGATTGCCTTTGTGCGCGTCGCTCTTTGTTTTTGCTGCCATCTTTTTTGGATTTGGGGGCATGCACATGCTTCAATGTGCATGGTCATATTTGGGCACGCTAAGCATACTTAGACTTACTACTAACATGTGGTACGGTGCCGGGGACGTCTCTGTCTCGTCCCATGTCATTCTCAGCACCCATAACACCTGCTTTTCCATCCTTATTCTCTGTTTCTTCCTCTTCTTCTTTTGGTTCGCATCTATCAGAAATTAAAGCCACAAGTATACGATATGACATATGCTTTTGGGCGCAGGTCCATGTGCTGCCCAGGGAGATGCTTGGCCTCTCGACGTTCGGCATCGCCATGGCGCTGCTGAAGCTGTTCTCCGTCCGGGTGGTCGACCGGATCCTCCTCGCGGCGGCGCGGCTGGCGCTGGGCGACACGGGCAAGCTCGGCCTGCGGAGGCCCAAGACGGGGCCCATGGAGCTGAAGAACCTCACCGGCAGGACCCCGGTGCTGGACGTCGGGACGCTAGGCCACATCAAAACCGGCAAAATTAAGGTTAGTGGCACCCTGCTTTGCGCTTTCACCAAAGGAGCAGCAGCAAGCAGCAGTGGAAAATCACACATGACCAGATTGAGAGAGAGACCGGTCAAACCGTGGGAATTAGAGCCCCGGACCGGTGGGCCCGTGCCTCATCTGGCATGCCAGCCAGCAGCCCGGATTTAAGGCTCTCTCTCTCTCACACACACACATTCTGCAGATTGGTTTCCACCTGATGAGAAAATCTGGCTCTGTTTTTAACCTCTCGTCGTCCTGCATGCAAGCCTACCCATACTAGTAATGACGAGTTGCTGATGCGTAACATTGATCGCCAGGTAGTGGGAGCAGTGAAGGAGGTGACCCCGTGCGGGGTCAGGTTCGCGGACGGCAAGGAGGAGCAGTTCGACGCAATAATACTGGCCACGGGGTACATGAGCAACGTGCCGTCCTGGCTCAAGGTAAATTCACCTCTCCTCCCTGCATTTCCCTCTGTCTCTCCCATCCCTCCTCCTTCCTAGTACTGCAACGAGAGGGCGAGGCAAAAGATGAAAAAGTGACGCCGACGAAAAGGACTCGCTTGTTTGTTGGCTTGGGGCCCTGGCCCTGGGCGCCGGGCAGGAGCAGAGGCAGAGCTGCTGCTCATCATGTCGTCACCACCCCTGTTCGGCCAGGGCCATCCTGCCCCCCCGGTTGCCCTTCTCGTGTATGCCGGGCGCGCAGGCGCGGCTCGTGCCCGGCGCTGCGCCGCGCGTTCCTTTCTCCCGAAGTGTCACCCGCGCGCAAGTGATCGAGTCAGTGAGTCACCCCGGGGTATGGGCGCGGCACGGGCACAGGCCACAGGCCGGGCCCCCACAAACGCCGCTGGCTATGGCTTGGCGCTGATCCAAGGACGAGAGGGTGAGGTCGACGGGTATGTATGCATACGGACTCGAGAGTTTGGATATACACTCTTTGCATTGGGTCCAGCGGGCGGTACTTGTCCATAGCTCAAGGTGAACGATCGGTTTCCCTTGGTCTAGATGCAGCGGGCCGGGTGAGAGAGAGAGACGACAGAGAGACCATGCCTCGAAGATTTAAGTGCGATGTCGAACACTCTGATCATATTCGTATGCAACGTGTGTGCAACGAGAATCAGCAAGTCAATGACATGCTGCATTTACCTTTTCATTCATGTATATGCTCTGTTTGCGAAAACTTGCTCATGAGCCTTGTTACCATCTTTGAATTTGCAGGATGGAGGGGAGGTGTTCACGAGAGAAGGCATGCCCAAGGTCCCCTTCCCGAATGGCTGGAAAGGGAAGAACGGGCTCTACACCGTCGGGTTCTCGCAGCGGGGGCTGCTCGGCGCGTCGTCGGACGCCCTCAACATCGCCAGGGATATACACTGCCAGTGGAAGGACATGATGAGCAGACCTAATGTGCTTCAAAGTAACGATACTGTTTGACTCTCGTGTAATTGTACAGTACCCCCAAGTGGTTATATTAATGTCTTCAAAAGAAAAATGGAAAATGTATGCGTATCCGTCAGCAATATAATTAGCCCAGGATATGATATTAGCATATGAGTTTATTACAGTAATAGAGGAATTAGGAATATATGACTGACTACATTAAATCACTTCAATCACCTAAATGTTTTTGAAACTATACTCCCTCCATACCTGAAAAGAACGCCGTTTAGGATAGTACGCATACCAAGGAGTTTTTAATTAGGGTAGAGTTTTACTCCTAGGCCGCAAGCAAATGCGGCTTCAATTGGTTATCACAACGAGCATCTAGGGTAAGAGGTCGCAGGATTGACCTCCAGTCAGGCTCATTTTTGACATTATGAGTAATTAATACAGGCTCCCTCTTTACCCGCAAAAAAAAAATGGGGCGAAAAGTTTTAAAATATATAGTAGATTACTATTCATGTTCTCTCATGGCATCACTGTGAATAGTCGAATTGTCACATTTCTTAGAATTCGTTGCCACTGTGCCGGAGGATGCCTGCAAAGATGATGCAAAAGAATGATTGATTGTCTACATCTTCCAGTGATCATAGCAGTGAAAAGCCAATGCATGTCTAAATACCTATTTGCTTAGCTTCTTTAAAATAAAAACAAAACAAAAACACTTTTTTTTTTTGAAAACATAGCAGGAGCACTACTCTGTCACATAAGAAGAAAAATCAATCTTACATCACGCGTCGAAGCGAACACCCATAGGCTATCCTACGGAGTGACTCGACCGGGGAGTACAGGCCCTTGCGCGGGCATTCCCTTTGAGAGGGGCTCCAACGACTAGGACTAGTGGAAAGCCGTGGCTTTCCGATACCTCGGGATACATCGCCGTGTCAGGAGTTTGTTTTGCTCTATCTCTTTACATTCCGCGTTACTTATTGCACTACATTCCACATTTAGCTTTCCTAGAATTGCCATGTGTAGTTGCTAGGATTGGAACCTAGGGTGCAAAACTTTTAGCGGTAGAGTTAGCAACACATGGAAAAATCCTAGTGCTCATTTAGATAGAAATTGAAATAGGTTTTTATATGTGCTCTTAGCCATAGTGTTTTTAGATAACCCTAATTCACCCCCCTCTTAGGGTGTCACGGTCCCTTCAAAGACTATATATGGCACGAAACCATACTCTAAACGATTTAGAGCAAAGTCTAACACACATGAGGGCTGTGGGCACCAGGTGTGCCAAAAGTGTGTTGACGCAAAAATCGAGACTCGACAGATGCGCGAACACACGAGCGAAGGCATGGCCTTGAAAACCAGGGCGTGCCAGTCAATCTAACCTGTTGATTGACAAGGATAAAATCGGAGGTTAAGAAACAGCTAGACAGCCGATTCTCTCGTTAGTGAAATCAGATATGAAAAGACCGATTCCGATATGCAGTGAAACAGCTGAAAAAGCCGATTCCGATGTTCAAACACCAAAAGGACGATTGAGGGTTAAGCAATAAAAAAAAACTATAAAAGTGATCTGATAAAGCTTAAGGTAACAATACTTAGAACAAGTTAAACAACTATTATATGAAATTGGTGGTAAAGCCTTCGACAGAGCCGACTAGATCGTGTTCTAAGCTGGATAAGGGGTGATAAAAGCTAAAAATAACAAGAAAAACTTGTAGATCTAGCTGATACCGATAACTGTCGAATAAATCTAAATGAAGCAACAGCGATGCTCCCGGATGCTAAAGCTTAGAAGTTACTCAGTTGTGGTAGAACTCACGAGCAGGCCTTGGGGATCGAAATCGCCTTAGCTTGCTCAGGAGATCCTGAATTCACGAGCAGGTCTTGGGGATCAAAATTGCCTCAACTTGCCCAGAAGAACTCAAAAGAAAAGGCTTTGGCGAAGTCACCGACTTGAAAGTAAATTATTGTAAGTAGTAAAGGTTTTGTTGTATTGATGTGTATGAACCTTTTTCACGACCCTCAAGGATTATATTTATACCCTAGAATTATAAACTTCTAGTCGATTACGACATGACTAAACTTGACGCAAAAGACCACGAGCTAAAACTACTACTTAACAGATATATAAAGCGACCCAATCTGGCCCAATTAAGCCCATGAAGTAACGAGCCGAATCGGACATCTTCTGACTCGCCTACTCCGATTCTGATTCTTACCCTCCAACATCTGATTCCGATTCAGAATCTTCTTCTCCTCTTTTCTTTTTGACGCCGGCCCTAAGATGTTAGATATATGCCCTAGAGCCAATTGGATTGGATCCACTAATGGACCTACAAAGTGGAAGCTCATTAGCATGGCCCATTAGCAGTAGAGGGACTACACCATCTATTTGTAACACCCTAAAAATGCCTTTATAAAATTTCTAGTAATTTAATTACTTTATTTAAATTTTTTAGGAAAACCATGGGGAAATGAAACTTTTCTGATAATCTTAAATCAAATATAAGGTCTAGAAACATGTATGTTGCATTCACGCTGCTGCACGATTTTTGGTTGCTTGAGTAGGCTTGTTTTCCTTTTGCTTTTCTTCCTTTTTCCCTCGGTCTATTTTTGCCCCTGATCTTTCTTTCCCCTTTCTCTTTTTCCACCCTCTCTCCCCGCAACCAGCCCGGCCCAGCCGCAGCCGCCAGCCTCCCTCTCTCCCCGCATCCAGCCCGCGCCTACCTGGGACGCCGGCCCAACCCCCGCACGCGCGCCAAATCCCAGCATCCGCGCGCACGGCCCCGCGCCGCCAACGGGCACTGACTGGCGTGCCCCGTCTGTCACCCTCGTCCCCGCCCGCGGTCGCCGCCCGCCATCACCGCCGCGTCCCCCGCCGCTTGCCCCATGACCCCGGCCCGCACGCTTAGGGCGCGGTCGAGGCTTTAAAAGCCACCCCACACCCCGCCGCACTCCCTTTCTGCCACCGCACACCCACGCGCAAGCGCTGCCGCCGAACGCCACAAACCCTAGGAGCTCCGCCGCTCGCCGCCGCTGCCTTGGAGCCCCAGAGCTCGACGCCGACGCCGGATTCCTCGTCCCGATGAGCTTCTCGATGTCCAGATGGTCCCCACGCTCTTCCCTATGCACCCCAGCGCCAGAACGGCCGCCCCTGCCATCGCCGGCAATGGCGCCGCCTCGCCCCATCGCCGCCGCCGCTCGCCGTCGCCCCCACCAGCCGCTGGCCGTCGGATTGCAGCCTTGCATTTGCATTCTCATATTGAATATGCATATGAAGAAACCGTAGCCAGATTAGTGCGGTAAGTACCGGTACAACAACGCACGTTGAGATATAGCAATGTGGTTGCAGCTCTCACATCCATCCTTGGGATGCATGGGTAGAAGTAAAGTCATGCATTGCATTGCACCGTTTGCATGCACATAATGAAGTTTATGACGGAGTACTTGTGGTTATCTATTCTTGGATATACGTGTCGTTTAATTCTAGTTTCTCTTTAATTATAATTGTTTAAATTGATGCTTAATTTATTGTGATTTAAATTACTCAGTTGAAACAGTTTGCTTGCTGAGGTTTTCTTAAATCTTATACGCTTTTTACCCTCTACAGGTTCTTGAGTTTGGAGAGTGCGTTGTTGGATGAGAGTAGCAGCATGTGTATATAATTTGGACAAGTGTGTTATAATAAAAAAAAAGTCGGTGTGCTTTTAATCTTTCGTTTGGATTCCTGTTTGTGAGACGGTTTACTCTTGTTAGTGGTCATGCCTTGGTTATATCGATTGAATGAAGTTGCTTCCGCATACTCTGTTTATCTCTTTCTTGTTGTTCTTTTTATATTGTGCTTGTAGTGCATAATGCTCCAGAATGTGTGCTGTCGTTCTGGGTCATATACTCCCTCCGGTTTAGTAAAAGAAGTCGTTTATGACAGCGACACGGTCTTCAAAGTACAACTTTGACTTCTTATTTTTATAAAGATATTTATTAAAAACTAACATATGTATACTTTTATGAAAGTATTTTGCAAGACAAATCTATTCATGTAGTTTTCACATTTCTAAACTCAACGACTTAAAAGTTATTCACGATTTATATTCCCAATGTTTGACTCAAATCTTATCCAAAACGACTTTCTTTACTGAACCGGAGGGAGTATCCCGTTTAGGGTTTTACCTTTGAGATCATTCTCTCATATTCTTGTAAGCCGCTGCCGTTGGCGTTGTAACCTGACTCCTCGACACAGTGAAGTTCTTACTGGCTGGCGCCTGTGGTTTTTTCCTCTGACATTGGGAGGATTTTCCACGTTAAATCTCGTGTCCCTTTATAATTTTGATCTTTTACTTTTATCAATTATTCGTTGTCGCTTATAACATGATCGAGTAATCGCTATAAGTATAGCAAGTATGTTGTGGAGAGAGCTAAGGTATAGTAGCAGTGATGGATGGATTGGTGCGGAGAAGAAGAACCATGGTGGACTTTTCCTACATGAGTACTTGCAGTTCTATCTAAAGTCTTAAGGTCAATTTCAGATTAGAGATGTTATTGTACAGTACTCATTAATGTGATGCCAAATACTCATTATTAATACTCATTAATAGGGTTACTTTGAAATATTATGAAACAACTAGGCCCCTTGCCAGTTTTGTTGACTGACAATGAGAGGAGTGTCTCATTAGACCATGTGCATAAAAATAATGCTACTAGCATAATAATATGAGATTTGTTCTATAGGTATAATTTTATCATCTTTATGATACTTTGCCATGTTATGTTTTAGTGCTGACTTCTAAATAAATCTAAATCAGGGGGCAAAAGAATTGTAACTACTGCATATGTTGCGTTTTATTTTAAGTTGTGTAATTTACAAATAGCTTACTGTCTAATTTGTTTTTGTTCATGCAGAACAAGATGAAGTTGGTAGTCAATTTGTGCATGCAGGGCAATCTGTTTTACTACTGTATACCCTATTTCAATATTTATGCTTGTAATTCCTCCATATAATTACTGTAGAACAATTTTAGTAGTTTTTTTCAGAAATATGTATTACGATCTGTACATCTTTAGTGCAATTATAAATTGTTGTTTACTTGATTTTCATAAATATAAAAAAACTACTAGATTTTTTTTTTTGAAAAGACGTGCCAACGAGTCTCTTCACTAGTCCAGAGAAAAAGAAAGAGAATGACAAGAAAATCCAAGGGCCCATGCTCTGTTGACTCCTGTAAGAAGAAGAAAAAAATCTCATCACAAAGCACATTGACTACTACGTACATTGACTCATTGAGATTCAAACTGATTGCAGATCGGTAGTACTCGGTTCAAAGTAGTACTATTATTCAAACCTAGCTTCCATGAATTTCACCCGCAGGTCACCATCATCGCTACCTGCAGCTAGCCTATACATGTTCACTTTTAATTAACTGCCAGGTAGAAACACCATTTTCACAAACCAGAGAGGCAGGGTGGACACGGATGACATTGACATATCCCCGGGCCTTGCTAATCCTGGGAGCACGCATCAAACAGATTAAACTAGCAACATCAACAAAGCGCCGTCTCTGTCACCATCAGCTTGGATAACGCCCTCTGGTAGCTCCAAACCGCACTCTCCGGTCGCTGCAACTTCAGAGCTAACATTCCTAATAGCCAGCCTATAGCGACGTTCCGATCAACGGCTCACTGGAAAAGCCAAACTAGATGGTTGTGCTGCCACTGGCAAGGGAAGGCCACAAGGTTTCGTTGCTCGATACAGAGCTAGCTCGCCAACCGCAGCTAACAAAACGAAAAGAAAGGGGATGCATGACGCGCTAGCCAAGCTGATGAATCTGCTCGCTGCCTCCCTACTTTTCCTACCTAAAAGTCTCTTCAGGGCAGCTACCAAATTAGACCGGGAGTCTCCACATATATAAGCGGAGCCGCTCCTGGGCTTGTTCCTCCGGCCACTCCACTGCAAATTGCAAACCCCAGTGCCCTCTCCCGACCGGCGCCATGCCGCCCGTGAAGGCCGAGGACCTGGTGCCCCACCCCGTGAGGGAGCAGTTCGAGGGCCTCGACTACTGCATCACCAGCCCGCCGCCATGGAGTACGTTAACGTTACAGCTGCCCCCGTCTTCTTTGGCTTGCCTACCTGGTGATTTGATCTGACCCCCCGTGCCGTGCGCGCGTGCAGTCACGACGGTGTTCGTGGCGTTCCAGCACTACCTGGTGATGCTCGGCACCATCGTCCTCATCGCCACCATCATCGTCCCGCTCATGGGCGGCGGCCATGTACGAAACGAGCCGCCTAACCTTTCCGTCCATTTGCCTGTACGAAACGAGCTAGCGCTGACGGGTTTACATGGGCGCGCGCAGGTCGAGAAGGCGATCGTGATCCAGACCATGCTGTTCCTCGCCGGGATCAACACGCTCCTGCAGGTCCTCTTGGGCACGCGGCTCCCCGCCGTGATGTCCGCCTCCTTCACCTACATCTACCCGATCGTCGGCCGTCATCCTCAGCCCGCGATACGCTCTCGTCATCGACCCTCTCGAGGTCCGTGCCCTCATACATACATGATGCCCTGTTCAGTTGTTCTGACCGACGCCGGCTGTTTCTCTCTTCAGAGGTTCGTGTTCACGATGAGGTCGCTCCAGGGCGCGCTCATCATCGCCGGCGTGTTCCAGGCCGTCATCGGCTTCTTCGGCATATGGAGGGTCTTCATCAGGTCCTTTTTACTTGTTTTACTGCCATCCCTCTGCCCATGCTCTGTCCCTGACGTTTTACACTTTTAACTGACGCTGTCGCTGTGCCACCGGGCATGTTCAGGTTCCTGAGCCCCCTCGCGGCGTTCCCCTTCGTGACGCTCTCGGGACTAGGGCTCTTCTACTTCACCTTCCCCGGGGTGAGCTCGTCGGCGGCACGGCAGAGTAATCTTATCTCCTCTTCTTTCTCTGCTTCAGTTTGCTGATGATCCGTTGGCCTACCCCCTGCAGGTAGCCAAATGCATCGAAGTGGGCCTCCCCGCCCTGGTTCTTCTCGTGCTCTTCGCAGAGGTAACTAACATAACAGCAGCCATCCACGAACCAGGAATGGCACGCACGACTACCTGACAGCCATGGCCTCAGCAGTATCTGACTCTGACAGCCATCTTTTGGCCTTTTTTGCAGTACGCCTCCCGTGTTTTCGCGAAGGGGAGCTTCGTGTTCGGCCGGTGCGCCGTGCTGGTGACCATCATCATCGTGTGGATCTATGCCGCGATCCTGACGGCGGCCGGCGCATACAGCAACAGGGGTCCCGTCACGCAGTTCAGCTGCCGCACCGACCGGGCCGGGATCATCCAGGGCTCACCTTGGTACTTAGGCCAACCGCTCACGACCGATTATTCTTGCTTTTGTGTTGTTGTGCTCCGAGCTTATGATGCGTTCGGTTGTGCTCCGAGCAGGGTCAGGTTTCCCTACCCGTTCCAGTGGGGGTACCCCATCTTCTGCTGGCAGGATTGCCTCGCCATGATGGCTGCTTCTTTTGCGTCGCTTATTGAGGTCTGCTCTTTTATGCTGTCATCATGTTATCGACTTCTTTCATTTTCAGCAACAAAGGCACTTAGGCACATACTAGTCACTAGAGAACTTATACTCTGAAGCTTATGTTCAGTATAAACATTGCCTAGCTTACAAATAACACAAAAATATTTGAGCAATTTTGCTTGTTCTAAGACTAGATCAACGAAAGTCACCCAAAAATATCCTTGTTTTACTCAAACGCTGAGCAATTGTATTTGCAGTCTACCGGTACCTTCATCGTGGTGGCAAGATACTCAGGCGCAACATTCTGCCCACCTTCAGTGTTCTCCCGTGGAGTTGGCTGGCAGGTAATCAAATATGCAACGAAAAATGTTCGGTTGTTCTGACAATATTTTACAAGGCTTCCACTAACCGGAATGCAACTTTTGAAACATCAGGGCATATCCATCATACTGAACGGGCTGTGTGGTACATTGTCAGGCACAGCAGCTTCAGTGTAATGCACTCTACTCTTTATCTGCTGATGTTCAGTTAGCTGGCCAGTTCAAGCTGAAAACTTTGGAATAACCGGTCTTTGTTGCTTTGAAAGTGAGAATGCAGGTTTGTTGGCGGTGACGCGAGTTGGAAGCCGACGAGTTATAAAGATCTCAGCCTTGTTCATGATTTTCTTCTCATTGTTTGGTAAGCTCCCCCATTCTCTGGAGCTTTTAATAGTATAAATCTTCAACACTTCAAATGATTTACGGCTTCACCTGACTGATATGAACTACAAATCAACAGGGAAATTTGGGGCAGTTCTTGCATCTATTCCATTGCCACTTTTCTCTGCACTGTACTGTGTTCTCTTTGCTTATTCAGGTTTGCCTTATGGTCCCAATCCATATCAATTTTAACCAATGGTACTCTGGAGTTTCGATATCATCTTTTGTTGTTCTGAACTTGCTTTCTGCTTGACATAGTTGGTGCTGGCCTCAGCTTACTTCAGTACTGCAACCTCAACAGCCTGAGAACAAAGTTCATAGCCAGCATCGCCTTGTTCCTGGGACTGTCCATCCCACAATTCTTCCGAATCTATGAGATGTTCTTTGGCTTTGGGCCAGTTCACACACATTCAGTTGCGGTAAGCGTATTTAGTGTGATTGAAACAAACAAATTCCTCTGGTCTTCATACTCTGACCACTTTCTCCCTTTCCACATTGCAGTTCAATGTGATGGTCAACGTCATCTTCTCATCACCGGCGACAGTGGCCGCCATACTCGCCTACCTCCTGGACTGCACTCACTTGTACTGGGAAGCTAGTGTGAGGAAGGACAGGGGCTTTCTCTGGTGGGAGAAGTTCAAGTCCTACAAGCAGGACGTCAGGAGCGAGGAGTTCTATTCTCTGCCTTATGGCCTGAGCAGGTACTTCCCCTCGCTCTAGGATGCCGGGAGGAAGCTGATGCTGTTCAATGTCACTGCGGAAGTAGAAGCCATACATTTTCAAGCAGTTGGGAGGGAGATTGATGTTTTGATTTGCTTATAAAGCATTTTAGGTGCTGAACTTTTGTAATTTCAGAGAGATTAGGATATTATTGTCATCAACCAATCAAGGGAGATTTTGCAATAATTCAGTCACTAGTTTTTCTCCAGAGTCTCGTATTTGAAAGAGAACATGAATGTCCTGTCACTAAAATAGTAGATCTGAGGAACAAGAACACGGCTTCAATTATTTTCACAGACCATCTCTCATCATTAGTCATTACTCCGTCACCAGAGTGGAATTTGACCTAGCTCCAAGCGATTCCAATCGCAACCCAATTATTTCCAACGGCCGTTGGAAAACGCTTCTGCACCACATAGAAATCCTCCCACGGCACATACCTGCGCACTGGAAGCAGATACATAGACAACAATATATTTCAGTAATCAAGAAGGCGTTTTGCTAATGCTAAACATCAAGAATTTTGGGAAATTGCAACTTTTTGTTTTTAACCTGGAACAATCTGTTTCTTCAGCAGAATGTTTTTTTTTTTTTGAGCGAGAATACTTCATTATTCACAAATTTGAGAGTGATAGATATGCAAAATATCATTCAGCTGATGTTGAGAAATCTCTGTATATTAATACATATATGCAAAAATACTACAATATAGGAATATGGCTAAGTAAACCCCCTATGTAGAACACTTCTATTGGATTACATAATTTGTCTTCTCCACTAAACTGTGAAGTGGAAACTGCACATCGTGTATCACTGCCGCGTCGCACCGTACCAGAGCCAGTGGAACACTAGCGACCTGTACAATACGTTGCGGCAACCCCCTATTTAACACATCTCTCCTTTGGGATATACTTTGTCCTGTGAATACGGCACGCTGAAGGCGGAGACGCCGCCACATCCATTACCGTGGCGTCGCACCACAGCCAGTGGAACACTGGCGACCTGTACAAATAATTACGGCGACCCTTGAATTCTGCGTACACGTGCGTCATCTCGATCTGCAACTTAGGAACTCCTTGCGATTTCTGGCCTGCCATGCTTCTCTGAACTTCCCCTGCCAAGCCGATCAGCTCGCTGCGCGACGTGGACGCCTTCACCGTCGCGTTCGCCATCTTCTCCAAGCAGGTGTCCGGGAAGTAGGCCGTGCCGAGCGGCGTTCCGGCGTACCAGACGTCGGCCTGCCACCCGTACACGCAAATCTTTGTCTTCCACAGGCGGTTCGTCACGCGAGCCGTGAGGTTGAAGGTTGGCGGCGGCGCCTGCGGCGGCGAGGCCGCCGTCGAGTCTTGCGGGCTCATCAGGAAATTGGCTGATGCCTCGACGCCGGTGATCTCCACCTGGTAGTCCCCGAGCGCGTGTTCCGCCGTCATGTAGGCGAGGCCGTATAATGCGTGGCAACAGAGCAGCAGCGCGAGCAGAACGAGGCCACCCAGCGCGAACCCCAGCAGAACCGCTAGCAAGTCCAGCACGCGTTTGGCGCGCTCGTCATGGACGCGGAGCTTCTCGTAACAGCCGTCCAGATCCAGCCGCCGCCTCGCGCGCCGGAGATGCTGGTTGGCTCGGCGCAGGAGGGACGGCGTGGAGCGTTGAGCTAGTAGAGGCTCCATATGCTTCGGCGGATCGGAGGCTGGTGGCAGGGAACGAAGTGCGTTGTGTTGGTCCTGTACTAGTATTTATGAACGCTCACGACTTATTTATGTGCCCGTGTTTTCAACACGGATTACAATTCGTTTCAGCTACGGATTCTGGCTTATTACCGAGTCGGAGCGCGTGCATCGCGGCCAGAGTTGCTTTGGAGCTTTGGGATTGAATCGGATCGGCCATAGCAAGCCCGAGTCCGATTGGAACCAGCAAGTAATCCTGGTTCCTGGCTTACAGCAGCCATATATATCCGCCCTATTCGTACCTAGAAGCTCCTCCGAGATTTCCCAACACATCGTTCGAGTAAAGTAGTATACTGACCGGCTCCAAGATGCGCGGCGATGGCAATGACGAACGCGACGGTGATAGCGACCCTGACGTCCCTCCACATGGGCTGTTCCTGCTGCTATTGAGCGTCATCTTCCTCGTCGTCCTCACATCCTGTGCAACTAGCTACGTGCACCCTCGCTTCTCGATCGAGATACAAGGCCTCGAGGGCCTCGACCCGTCGCGGAACTCCACCGCCGCCGCCTCGGCGCCGGCCTTCAACCTCACCGTCCACGTCGACAACAAGCACCATCTCCGGCGAGTCTGCTTGGAGGAGACGGCCGTGATCGTGTACTACAACGAGGCGAGCGTCGGGTACAACGAGACGAGCGTCGGGTGGAGCGAGCTGCCGGCCTTCTGCGTCGACAGGTGGTCGGCCGTCGACCTCGGCGTCGTCACCCTGCCCAAGGACGGCGTCTTCTTGTCCCAAACGGTGCGCGAGAAGATGGCGCGCGACAGGAAGGACGGAGGGATCAAGTTGAGCGTTGAGATCAAGCCGATTGATCCGGAGGATGGTTCCAAAACGTGTTTCCAGTCGTGCGATCCCAGGCTTGGTGAAAGTCCTGTGGCAGTGTCGTGCTCGCAGTATTGCTAGTTCTTTCCAAACCAGCCGCGAGCAGCTGATTATGTAGCCACTGTCTATTGAATTTTTTTTTTACCAAAAACATTGTATTTGTGTTTGTAAAAAGTAATGCTAGGTTCTACTTTCTAGTAAGAACTATGTATTCTATCAAAAGATATTGCCTTTTAAGTTCTCATTCATCGTGACCTTATAGTTGTCCATACGTCTTTGTGTTGACCACGGGGAGTGCAATGGCTACACTTACATAGTACTCCGTAAGAAAGAATCATATCGAGGGATGCCATCATATCGCCGCTTTAGAGCATATCCCAGGAGGTAGATGGCATTGATCCTCGACTTGTTGGCGGTGTAAGCAAGTATCTGAATCCTTGATATGACGATGGAATTAACAGCACAGCAGTGGGTAAC
The DNA here is from genome assembly GCA_015476505.1 of Urochloa ruziziensis. NCBI lineage: Eukaryota > Viridiplantae > Streptophyta > Magnoliopsida > Poales > Poaceae > Urochloa > Urochloa ruziziensis. The sequence goes on from CM027122.1 coordinate 44,497,114, forward strand.
TGCTGTCGATGGATGAGCCATGGGAAGTGCTTGGCATGCGGTGTAGCATAATTGTTCGAGATGAGATGAAGGAATCCATCCTGAGGAGCTTGCATCAACGATTATAATTCTTGCAGTGTCATGGATGTAATTCTGGAATGTAGTTTGAGATCTCATTGCCCGCTGCTGTTGCCGTTCTGACAGAGATGTTGGCTTGCTTTTGAGTGGGAGGATAGTGCCGGGATGGTTCTGCAAGTGGCATCGATCCAGTGATCAATGCTACAAGGAAGTGAAAGTCCCATTGCCGATGCCATGTAGGAACAATGTGCGCTTTCTGAACTTTGGGAGGACGGAGAGCGAGGAAGGCCTTTCAGGTTGGTGTATCTAGGATTCTAGGTGGTGATGATCCGCCACGTCCCTCCCGGTGTTGCTGTCATAATTGTCATGAAAATACAAACAACCTTTGCCAAGGAACAGGAGCTTCATGTGTTATAAGAGAAGCTTGAAGGGCAGGCACTCATTTTGCGTAGAACGGTCCCGGACACCAAGAGCACCCTGATCCTTTCTGAGACAAACTATTAATACACAATTTTTTATAATTGAAGCATGAACTAGTTCATCTCCATCTCGTTTGAGTCGATTCGCTATCTCTAGCAAGATTGCACAAAGGCGCCGCAACAACCGGCAAGGAGGAATTCTACCCTCCCCCCCTCCCTCCCCTCCCCCTCCCCCTCCCCATTCCACCTAACTTGAAACTCCCCGCGGCCGGCGGAGCTCGCTGGACGGCGTGCGGGCCGGCGCCCGACGGCAACCCCCTGCGGCCGGTCCTCGCCTGGACGGCGTGCGGGCCGGCCAGCAGCACCGCCCCGCGGGGGAGCTGCTCTGTCGCTGGGCTGCGCCTCCCCTTGCGTTCGGCAGAGCTCGCCGGCTAGCGGCGCCGCTCCGCGGGGGGGCTGCCCCGCCCTACCGGAGCTCGCTCTCCACCGGTGGAAGCCAGGGCCATTTCATCTTCCTCGAATCCCACCCAGACGAAGAAGACTGCAAAGAAAGAGAGAGGAGACGGAAGAGACGGCGTGAACGAGAAACGAGTTGGTCCGACCGATTCGGTCGGACGGGGTCGTCCCGCATATTTGTGGTATAATCCTTGGTAGGGATCATCCCATTCCACCTAACTTGAAACCAAACGCCTTCAAATGTGGAACCGTTCCGTCCTGTTCCGTTCCATTCGACCTACCAAACACATTCTTATCTATCCAAAACGCATCAAACCATTGTGTTACAACCTCAATTTTAAGATCTAGTGGCACAGACAGTTTATAACATGGTAACTATTTTTAAAAACTGATGTTTGACCAATCCTTAACCGAATTCTTTACCGAATTTCACGAAATTCGTGAATTTCTGTAATTTCGTCAGTGATCAAAAATTTACCGAAAACGAAATAAAAACCTACTACTGCCTGCCTCGCAAGCCCAGGAGCCCAAGACCAGAGGCCCGTGGCCAAGTTATAGAGCGCAGTGAAGATGAGTGTGGTGCCGAGGTCGAGGTGCGACACCAGCGAGCGAGAGCGCAGACACGATGGGGATGTAGGTGCCCACTGTATGGGCTGACGTCGCGGACGAGGCCGCCGCCCGGGCGCTCTACGATGAGTCCCCTTCAGGCCTTGTTTGGGAGCCTCGTCCCGGTGGCTGTCTTCCCTGGGAAGGCCGCCCGACGTGCCTAGGTCAGGCGCCCTTCCCTGAGAAGGAGCCGAGGAACCCGGCGGGAGATGCTGCTCCCAAACATAGCCTCAAAGAGCCGTGAGAGCCGCACCGCACGCCCTTGTGGCCTTCTTGCATCTTCACCTCGATCGGGCCATCTTGGGCGTGTCGTGGCCGATCACGACGCTGGCGCCGAGCAAGGACAGGAGGTAATTCGGTGTGCTCATATATTGGTATCCAGAGGCAGAGTGCATATATATCGAACTCTGACAGTTTGATCAGAACTACAGTAAACTGTAGAAACAGCAGGAGACAGCAGTTTGGTGGTCTTAGTTCCCCTCCGATTCGGAATTATTACAACTCTCGATTGTACTCCCTCCGGTACTACTTATGGACACTTGGCTGTGTCGCTCGTACTTTGGTGGTCTTAGTTCCCCTGCGACCTCTTGGCTGTGTCGCTCCATCGATAAAACTAGCTAGGAGGAGATCGATATAGCCGGCCTGCACCTCAATCGGTTTACACAAGCACGCCCTATATAGCCATGGAACAGTTGGAGAGCAAGACACAAAATATTGTGGCGCACGCAATCTCTCTGAGCATCTTTCTGGCCGTAATCCTGTGGGCTGTCTGGACGACGTGCGTCAACATCCGCGACGACACCGAATTTTCCAAGGGATACTATCAAGTCGAAATCACTGGCGTCGAGGCACCGGCTGGCTTCCCCGCCGCGCAGCCGGAGGCGTCGTCGCCCCCGCGGTTCAACATCACCGCGCGCGTCGTCAACCGCCACAAAAACGAGCAGCTGTCCTTACAATCGTGGGTGGTCGACGTCTCCTACGCCGGCATACCTCTCGGTACGGGTTCCTTGCCGGAAATCTGTTTGGAGAAGATGGCAGAGAAGGAGGCCACGGTGACCACGTCAACTGAATTGATCGGGCTCGATGCCAAGGTTCGTCGCCGCGCTGAATTGGAGCCGCAGCTCGGACGGCTTCAACTCCAGATCGACATGCTGCTTGGTTACACGGTACGGCGTCGTTCTGGTCGTCTAAGAGCAACTCTAACCCAGCCGTCGAATGGACCTCCATACCTATTTTAGTCTCCCAAGTAGAAAAAACCTTCTCCACCTGGGACTCTAAACAAGCCCTCATTTTGTGGAGATCTCCAAATATTGCCCCCAAGCCCCTAGATTTGGAGGCCCTCTATTTCCACCAACCCGTGGGCCCCACCTGATTTTTTCCTCTTCCTCCTCTCTTCTGCTCGCTCCCGTCCCCGGCCCTCTCCCGCGCCGCCGCCGCCGTCCCGCCTCATCACCGGCCCACCGGCAAGCGCGCCCGCCGGGGCAGAAGAAAGAAGCGCGCGACGGAGGGAGAAGGCGCCCCTGCGCCAACCCCAGCCCGCCCCTGCGCTCCGCCCTCGCCTGCGCCGGCCACTCTCACCGCCGCGCGCAGGCTACAGGCGCCGGGGGAGGCGCTGGAACTCCCCACCCCCCCTAGCCGCTCGCCGTCGGAGCCCGCCGCGCGCTGCCGAGCCCGAGCCAGGCGGCGGCCTTTTTCTTCTCGCGGGTCGTCGCGCGGGGCCGGGCGGCGGGCGCGGGCGCACGCGGTGCGGCTCTCCTGCTCCCCTCCGTCCCTCCTCATCACCAGCGGCAGAGCTCCTCCCGCGCGAGCAAGGAGTGCTGGTGGGCGACGCCCTCCCTCCCTCGTCGCGACGCGCCCCTCCACCTTCCCGTGCTCGCGTGCGACCGCCAAGCTCGCACAGCGAAGCTCACCGGGCCCCTCTCCTCCCGACGCCGGCGGCGAAGCTCACGCACGGAGCTCGCGGCGGCGCAGATCGAGGCGTGGTGGGACTCGAGCCGGCAGAGCTCCCCATTGCCCGCGTTTCTTCTTCTCCGGCGACGGGCTTCTTCTTCTCCGGCGAGTCTTCCGCGGCGCGGATAGGAGGCGCTAGCACGGCGCGGAGGGGAGGGGAGGCGCGGGCGCGTCGCAAGCACCCAGGCGCCGGGGAGGCGAGGGCGCTGCGGCACGGGGAAGGCGCAGCGGACACGGCGGCGTGGGGAGATGACAGGTGGGGCCTACAATTTAGGGGTCATCATTTGGTCGGGCTGGCTGGAATTCGAGAATAATTTTAAGCCCCTAAATTTTATGGGCCTGACTAAAAGTGTAAAATAGAGGCCCACGTTTAGGGAGGCGGCTGGAGTTGCTCTAATACACTCAAAACAGTGGCTGTGGTGCAACGCGAAATTGGATATCTACCATATCGCTGCCACATCTACCGGTATAGGAAGCCTATCGCCCTTAGTCACCAAGTTCCCGGAACGAAGGGGTCGCGGAACGGGATCGAGAAACGAGGATCGCTGCTTTTTGTTGAATTTTGCAGGGCTGGGACGCGAACGTTCCCGCGTTTCTGTCCCCGGAACGGCGTTCCACGTTCCCGGTGACTAGGCTATCGCCTTGTTTTCGCCAGATGGCTTGTACTAGTCAAAGCCTAGCATTAATTATAATTTGGGCTATTTTTTACTATCTAGATGAAAGATAGTATTTCATATCGTACCGCATATTTCAGAAAATCAGAAAAATCATATTGTACAATCCGTACTCATAAACGCAGTACAAAAAAAAAATAGTGTGTGTTCTTGTTCAAAGCTTTCCTGAGATCATCAAACATAGCTTCATATGCGTACTACCGTCGTTTCACCACTGCAACTGCAATACAAATCCCCATTAATCAATCGGATCAATATATATGTCCACATCCTTCGCAGATCCAACATCAACCTTTCTCGCACTAACGTAAATTCATCAAGCATCCGCTGTTCCTTGTAAGGCTCTGCTCGATCGGTTGGAAGGGATTAAGTAATTCCCGTCATGTCACCCAGGATGAATCCCTTGCTTCCCCAAAAGCAAAGGCCCCGCGCACCGCACGATCGACGGGTTTCGCACGAAGCAGAGCAGCAGGCCGAGCGCGAACGCGATGAGCGCCGCGGACGGCGACGTCCTCGCCGTCGCCGGAGCCGGTGGCGAGGACGATGAAGAGCGGAACGGCGAGCGCGAGGGCATTTCTGTAGCGGATGTACTTGACGGCGGTGAAGGCGAAGGAGAGCTCCTTTGTACATTTTCTAAACCTATTATAATTACCAGCAGAAGGGCACGTGCCACCGGCATGTGTTTAAAAATATTTACTAAATTAGAGGTGTAGTCAATATGAACTCTTTAGATCAATCTAGAGCGTTCGATCATCATAAAATCCAACGGTGTAGGCTCAAAGATGTAAGAGCTTTAAATTACAGATGTAATCAACATGAACTCTTTAGATTAATCTAGAGCGACGGTGTAGGAGGTGTAAGAGTAAGATTTGTATGACCGTCAAATCTTTCGCTCTTTATAGTATAGATAGACTAGTAGAAAGGCACGTGCCGTAGGCCGGCATGTGTTTTAAAAAAATTACTAAATTAGATATGTAATCAACATGGACTCATTAGATTAATCTAGAGCGTTCGATCATCTTAAAATCCGACGGTGTAGGAGATGTAAGAGTAAGATTTGTATGACCGTCAAATCTTTCGATCTTTATAGTATATATAGATAGATAAATAAGAAACCAACCAAAAGAATTTTGGTCACAAGATAGTCATACCACAACTTTGCATTGGCTATTATTCAAACATGCTTTACGTGTGGAGAACTTGCAAGAAAGAATAAGACTATTGATAAAGACCAAGAATAAGACTATTGGACGGCTAAACCCTACATCGTATAGGAACAAAGGCAACAACAGAAGGAAAAAAATAAAATACAAATATGAGGACTTATTAGTTCTTCAACTGAAACTAGAAATACATATGTCCACACGTATCTTGACTCAAACAAATAACTTTACACCCGAACTAACGTCCTAAGAATTACGGAATACTCTAGGTCGTCCCTTCTTGTATGGCCAAAAGCAGCATTGCGTGCATGCCGTTGGTTGAGGTGCTACGTCATTACACACGAAGAGGCATGCCTCGGAAGAGCGCTCCGGATTGATCGGCTTCATCTCGACACTTAATTGCAACCGGCAACCCATCGGACGCCATCTTATTATCACGCAGCGCCCGTGACAAGATCGTGCGCCTGCTCGACAAGGACACATCCAACTCAACCTTGGATCGCTTTTCTACGCAGAAGGCCGGCAACATATACCAGCCTTCTTCCTCCCGAGCCCGAGCCCAATCATTTGAGCTCGAGCTTCTCCTCTCTCCAATGGCTTGTTAGAGGGGAGGTGCTGCCCATTTTTTGTCAAATTTGTGGTGATTTCACTCATTCCAGTGGAGCAAAGGTTGGCAACTTCATCCTCTTTGGTTTCACGGTTTTAATTTTTCATTTCATGCTTTGTAGATAGAGAAATTGTTGATTTAAATCATGAAGGGGAATGAGAATGATTTTTTGATTTGTACATTCATTCATTTGAGATATATGTAAATCTTATTAGAGAAGTATGACACGTATAGATAGTTTGTGTATGACACATTTAGAATTATTTTTTTAGACGCCATCTTATCACGCAGCGGCCGTGACAAGATCGTGCGCTTGCTCGACAAGGACACATCCAACTCAACCTTGGATCGCTTTTCTACGCAGAAGGCCGGCAACTTGCCCCCAAGCTATGCTGTCGTCGCCGGAGTACATGGTCACGGCGCTGTTTGGCCTGCAGGCTTGTTGTCTACTCGGCCCATTGTCGACGTGGATGGTGAGGTTGAAGAAGGGCGAGACGGCTGGCCTGCGCAAATCGTCGAGTCCTGCAGCACCGGTAATCTGGACCGAGATCTGAGGATCTACGGGGACGAGATAGTAGGACATAATGTACAAGAAACCCAACATAAGCACGGCAATGGCGAAAATCTGTGCCAAGTTGATGAGTTCGTTGCCCGTGCTGCTATCGTTGTTGTCAGACTGCGCTTCCCCCTGCAATGGAACGTAGTGGCCGTACGTGTGCGCGGATTCTGTCTTAGCCGCCATGAGGATGATGTGGATGAGTGATCAATCAAGATTCAAGAACGAGCAGCGATCAAGCAATTTGGGTATCCAAGAGTGCGTATATAAATATAGGCAGACGCGCCGGAATGCAAGACGGATTCGGTGTGCTCATACTCGATCATATCGGACTCCGACAGTTTGATCATAACCAAACCGTAGAAACATAAGGAGACAAAAGTCCCACCGTTGATGGATTGCTTGCTACTCTCGGAAGGTCGGCGTAACGTGATGAGTTTGTTTCGGCACGTCCGCTGATGACGAGACCGCTTCGTACCCTGGTGGTTTTAGTTCCCCTTCGATTCGGAATTAGAACACGTACACTCGATAAAACTAGGAGGATATAGATAGATTGCGACAGATACGTGTAGTAGTCGTAATAAATCGTGCAAGCCCGGCCGATTCGAATTCGCCATCTCCGTGGAAATACGCTGCAGACCGGTAGCCTGAAGGAGCCCACGGCCGGCCACCGGATCGATAGACAGACATGTCGCCGTCGCTCCTGCCGTTGAAGAAGAGGGCGCTCAACGACGACAGCAGGAGCAGCAGCCGCCCCGACGCCGATGATTCCTCCCCCTCCTCGCCCACTAAGAAGAGATATCTGAACGACGGCTCTGCCGCTGCCGCCGACAGCGAGGACGTCGCTGGGGCCCCCGCCGTTCCACGCCACCGGCGGCGCCCGCCGGCCTCGGCGAGAGCCGACGCCTTGTCCGCCGCCGAGAAGCGGCTGGAGAAGGGCAAGTGGGTCGTCACGGACCACCAGCCCGCGCCCCAGCCGGCGGCGAACAAGTTCATGCAGGACGGGATCCGCAGCTTCGCCGCCGCCGCGGCGAGGGACGAAGCGAAGAAGAACAGGGCCGCCGGCGAGGGCCTCAGCGCGGCGCTCCGGCTGCGTCTGGCGGAGCTGGGCGCGACGCGTCCGCAGTTCGTGTACCGGAAGCCGCTGCAGAAGAGCGACGTGTGCCCGAACCAGAACCGGCTGCTGGTGTCGTGCAAGCGGGAGACGCTGGAGGGGTGCCCGATCACGCCCATCTTCTCGCCTCGGGAGTGGGCGCGCGTGGAGAAGAAGGACGCGGGGCTCCTGGTCACGGCGCTGGACGGGGGCGGCGAGCCCCACGCGCTCACGTGCAAGTTCCTCGACTCCAACGGAGGGTACCGCTTCATCTCCGGGTGGAAGGGGTTCCTCCGCCGGAACGGCATCGCGCTCGACTCCCGCGGGAGGTGGGCGCGCTGCGTCGACATCGAGGTGCTCGCGTTCCGATCCCGCGCGCTGCCGCGGCAGCCGCCCGTGGACGAGGCCGGGAGGCTCGACAAGGCGAAGCAGGTGGACGAGCATTTACATCCGGACGGGTCGCTCGGGCTCGTCCTGCTGCTCCACGAGCACGCGGCCGGGAGGCGCCGCAGTGACAAGGAGGAGGAGGAGGACGGCGACTACGACGAGGGGATGGGGTCGCCGCCGGTGGCCCGGGAGAAGAAGCGCAAGAAGGAGCGCGAGAAGCGGGACGCGTCGGCGGCGGCCGCGGAGGTTGGCGTTGGCGAGGCGGAGGCGTCGATGTCGAGGGTTGAGATTGTTGCCAAGTATGGGGAGTCCATGTCGAACATGGTGATAGGGATTATGATGCTTCGAGGCACCATCTCCAAGGAGAAGGAGAGCCAACAGGACAACGTCGTCGAGGGAGATGCTGCCTTATCGAAGGAGAAGGAGAGCCGGGACGATGTGGAGGGAGGCGCCGTCTTGAAGGAGGAGGAGAGACGGGAGAACGTTGAGGGAGACGCCATCGGGAAGGAGGAGAACCCGTAGAACGCTGTCATTGCATAGTGGGCTGGATCCATTGTGGGCCGGACACACGGACATTCATTGTGCTTCGGCCGTTTGCTGACGCGCCGCTGATCGTCTTTCAGTTCTTTAGAATTCAGTTCCGTTGCCGCTTCATTCTTTTCAGGCTGCAGACAGACAGCAGTGCTGACGGAGCATGCCACTGTACATATCATGGGTCATGAGATGGGATATATTGACGTGTAAGAAGAATTAAATAGGCAGATCTGGATTGAATTATCACTTGATACTGTGATACCGTTGCTGCGGGAGTTTTTAAACAAATTTTTAAGTTAATTTGAAAGTAGAAATACTAAGGTGATTGCATGACAACATTTCTTTGCAAATGACGTTATACATGTTTAAACATGTTCATTTTGTTGAGAGATAACGACTCTTAAATGATTGATCCTCCGTTTATTTCTACTGTGTGAATTTTATAGTGTGATACTCACAAAGACTAATAAGTTGCACGTATAGATATTATTAGTCACAAAAAATCGATGGAAGAAATAAATAGATGATTCTAGCTAGTGGATGGTGACGTGGCGTCTGATGTAGTGGGTTTTTAAATGAAGTGGATAGCTTGCATGTTAAGAGAAATAGTTAGTGGGGATCATCTATATATGTTATATAGATATGCAAGATATTGTCATTGTCCCGTCAAGAATTAAATAGGCAGATCCTACGTGTCGAAGGAGAAGGATTATGATTGAATTAAATAGACGGGAGAATGTTGCATTCTATGGTTATTGTAACATGAGCATCTTCGACACAGTATCCATCTTTGTTCCCGGTTTGCCGCCGGCCCACGCCCCAACGACCGACTAGCCCTTGGTAATCCAAGTCCCGGACGCGCAACAGCAAGTACAAAAAGTTCCCGAGGTGAACCTCGCGCGGCGCTGGAAGCTGATGAGCGACACGCCGGCGCAGATGAGCCTAATACCCATGTCGCGCGACGCCATGGCGAGCTCCATCCCAGAGGCCAGAGAAGAGCAGCATGACGCCTCGCCTAGTCCAGCCATGTCCAGAGAAGAGTAGCATGTTCATCTTGTATCTTGTGCCATGTCCAGCATGAGAATGATCTCTTGTGCCACGTGAAATTGTAGTAGGGCTTCACCAAAGATGGAACTGCTCCATGGCTTTGGCAGTGTTGGAGAGTTTGTGGTGCAAAGTGTTTAGAGCAGATATACCGGAAACCGGCAACTCCCATGCGTGTTTAACCACTTCTTGAAAGCCAGGCACCCTAATCCAAAACTGCTCAAACTTGAAGCGCTCGTGTCTTGGTTGTTGTCGGATTTGGCACAGTAAGAGAGGGCAATGGTCCGAGGCCGAAGAGGAGAGGGCCTGTAGGCATATGGATGGGAACGCCAGGTCCCATTCTTTGTTACAAAAGAACCTGTCCAGCCTAAGCAGAGTTTTTTTTTTGAACCAAAAAAGAAAAATCCTAACCAGAGTTGGATTGTCCCTTTCATTGCTCCAAGTGTATTTGCGGTTTTGCAAAGCAATTTCCAGCAACTCAGGCCCTATTTAAGTTCACAAACTTACCACAAAGTTTTTGCCCCGTGTCAGTTCATTTTTTTCTCTCTACGCACACGGCCCAGTGGAAAGTTTCTTCATCAAGTGTTTTCCTGAACATCCCCATAAGACAATGGTTCAGATTCAAGTTGTTCTTATCTTGTGCTGAGTAGATCAAGTTGAAATCCCCGATGCATAGCCAGGGAAAGTTATTAGTACTAGGATTTAGAATTGGAAGGAACAGGGGAACAGAGGAACAGCAGGGGAATCGGAGAACAGAGGAACAGTAGGGGAATGCTTCGTGTGCGCTCTCTGAACTCTGTCCATCATAAACTCATTACATAGTGGGCTGCACCCATTGTGCGACGGACACACGGACATTTTGGCTTCACGGCCGTTTTGTTGATCCGGCGATCATCTTCACTTCACAGAGTGTCCCACTGTATACATGGGATGGTCAAGTGTCCCTTGCCGCTTCGTTCTTTTCAGGCCGCAGACAGACAGCAGGGCTGACAGAGTGACCCACTGTATACATGGGATGGTCAAGTGGAAGAAGAAATACGCTGATGTTGATTGAATTGCCACTTGAGATATGCATATATGTCAATTTTTCAAAAAAAAAAGATATGCATATATGTCTCGGACACAGAAAAAACAAAAATATGTTGCGTTATATGGCTATTGTACATGGGGAAGCATTCAGAGGCCACGCATCTTGTGCTAAAACTAGTAGATGTACAATGCTAAAGCTGTCCCGTAATTCAGAGTGCATACTTTTGTCACAAAAATATCTGACAAATTGACTCGTGAGTATGAATCTGTTGACATTGTAACCTTTCAGGCGGCAGACAGACAGCAGGGATGACAGGACAACGTCGATTGAATTGCCACTGAGATATGCATAATCCCGAACATAGAAAAGTCAAAAATATGTTGCGTTCTATGTCAATTGTACATGAGGAAACATTCAGAGGCCACGCATCTTGTGCTAAAACTAGTAGATGTACAATGCTAAAAGTTGTCCCATAAATTCACAGTGCATGCTTTTGTCACAAAAATATCTGACAAATTGACTTGTGAGTAATCTGTTCGACATTGTAACATTGATTCCTGTGAGGCTGTGATACGGAGTATATACGTTGTTGATCAAGCATCTTCGTCACCGTCTCCAACTTTGTTCCCGGTTTGCCGTCGGCCAGCGCCCCAACCACCAATTAGTCCTCGGTAGTCCACGTCCCGGAGGCGCAGCAGCAAGAACAAAACAATCCCCGAGATGAACCCCAGCGCGGCGCTGGATCCCGTGAGCGACACGCCGGCGCAGATGAGCATGACGAAGGACTCCTCCTTGGTGCCCATGTCGCGCGACGCCATGGCGAGCTCGATCCCAGAGAAGAGCAGCATGACTCCCAGTATCCCGATGGGGAACTGCCCGAGGATGGTCACGAACGAGTTCCCGAACAGGAGCCCCAGCGCCAGCTTCCCCACGGCCAGGAACACCACGGACGCGCCGCTCCGGCCGCCGAACCTGTACTGCCCCGCAAGCCCGCCCGCGCCGTGGCAGCACGGCATGGCGCCGAACCAGCAGCCGACGAAGTTCATGAGACCCACGCTCACCGACACCCTCGCCGGCGACAGCTCGGCCCGCTCCGGGAACAGATCCGACGAGAGCTTGCACACGGCGATCACCGAGTTCAGCACCGACAGCGGGAGCTGCGGCACGGCGCCCTCCCAGAACCCGATCTTGAAATCGTCCCAGGTGATCTTGACGATCCGCAGCGGTGCCGGGCCGAATCGAAGGCCCCGCAGGATCGACGGGTCGCGCACGAAGCAGAGCAGCAGGCCGAGCGCGAACACGATCAGTGCCGCCGGGACGCGGCTGCAGGAGCGGCGGCGGCGGACGGTGCCGTCGCCGGCGACGTCCTCGTCGTCGCCGGAGCCGGTGGCGAGGATGATGAAGAGCAGAGCGGCGAGCGCGAGGACGAGGCCGTCGAGACCGAGGAGCGGGCGGGCGGCGGCGGTGGAGGCGGAGGACGAGCGGGAGAAATCCTGGACGTAGCGGATGTACTTGACGGCGGTGAAGGCGAAGGAGAGGCCCTGGGAGAGCTGGACGCCGCGGACGACGGGGAGCGGGAGGAGGCGGTAGATGAAGGTCATGAGGCCCGTGGCGCCGAGGAAGAGCAGGATGGCGGCGACGGCCAGCCCGGCCGACATGATCTGCGGCACGGTGAGGTGCGCCGAGGAGAGCGCCACGGCGGCGATCGACTTCATGGGCTGCACGGGCATCGGGATGCCGAAGAGGAGGCCCGTGGAGAAGTTGTAGAGCGCGGTGAAGATGAGCGTCGTGCCGAGGTCCAGGTGCGACGCCAGGGACAGAGCGAGCACGATGGGGATGTAGGTGCCCAGGTCGCCTACCGCGCCGCCTAGCTCGGACCAGACGGAGGTCTTGAGGCGGATGGTGGAGGGGAGGAACCCGAGGCGGCGGCCGCCGCTGCCATCGCCGGGGAGAAGCGGGTCGCCGGCGGCGGACGCCATGTGGGTGGACGCGAGTGGCGACGACTTTCTGGTGTGGGTTTGGGGCTTCTGTTTGGGCTTGCCTTGCACGTTTCTCACGGGAGAAAGATTGGCCCGGTGGCCCTCCAGTCCAGTCTGCACTGAGCTGATAAAATAGGCCGAGGCTGCTGTTTCCATCGAGAATTTAACACGAAGATGCGATCTAGATTCTAGATGCTGTTTCTTTAGCCCTTATTTAGTTCCAAAACGAAATCTTTTCACCTATCACATCGAATGAGAATCTTAGATGCATGGAGCATTAAATGTAGACGAAAAAGTGAAAAGTTATATGGATAGGCTGTAAATCGCGAGACGAATCTAATGAGCCTACTTAATCCATGATTTGCAATAGTAATGCTACAGTAACCATCCGCTAATTATGGATTAATTACCCTCTAATTACCATCGTTAGATTGGTCTTGAGATTTCCAACCTATCCATATAACTTTCCACCTTTTTCGTCTACATTTACTAATCTTAAATTGGTAAAATCGAAACCCGAAATCTTTTCACCGAAAAGTTTTCACGAACTAAACACGGGCTTAACATGATGAGGGCGACGTGCTTTGCATTATTATGTAAAAAATTTGTAGGTAGAATGTAGTCCCTGAGATGATTCAGTTGAGACTCTTGAAGGAGGTATATACTGTACTTCGAAAGATGCTCTCTCTTCAAGAAAAAAAGAAAGAAAGAAAGATGCATGACACGAATCTCCTCGATTATTTGTTTGTTGAAAATGTACACGATCCTTTTGTGTCATTATAACACCTACATTAAGCCTTAACCCCTTCCGGTCCTTTTTCTTAATGTATAACCCTTGTATTCGACGTGGTGTTCAACAGCTTGAAAACATTTTCTGTGAACCCTTTTTAAATTTACAATCCTAATTTTGAATTTTGATGTCTGTTTCCAGATTTGAAGGAAGAAATCTTCTCGTGTCTTTTTTAAGCGACTCTGGGGATGCTGCGGGGCCGTAGGAGCGTGGCAATCGTTACTGTTTTTTTGGCTTCCAGCGCTATGAAATGGTTGCGCCCCAACTGTATCCTGTGACATGGATTCTGTTTCGTCCGGACGACGGGACCATCTCTCATCGTTGTTGGTTGCAACAAGGACGATACGGGCCGCAACGTGGACGTGTCAAGTGGCTCTTCAGGCGACGAGGGGAGGGGATAATGCTTTGTGCCTTTGTCTACTGGAGCATCTGATATTTCCCGCAACTGGCCCATGCTAAGGTTCCGTGCTCACTCGGACACTCACGTGTTGGGTGACAACGTGATTTGCGTCGTCACACGGTAGACCTTTTAGAAATTGATGGAGACACTGGTGAGACTGAAACCTTTTACAAGCCGTGCCACCACAAACTCACCTCTATCCATCCTCTCTCCCCCTTGATATTTCGAGCGGTAGTATCTTTATTGTATATGTGATGGTGGTTGGTGGAATTTATCACCGGCTTTATCAATCGTAATCTTCTCTGGGATCTGAGACGTGTTTAGTTCCTCCATTTCGATCAAAAGTTTTCCATCTTAAAAAACCGTGTCAGTTTGTTTTAATCTATATACACACTTAGCAACAATACTTTCCACCACCTTCTCCTTAAGGGCTTGTTCGGTTGACAGGTATTGGTTTCCGGTCAGGAATGAGTAGATATAACAAGAAATCGATGATATATAACAAGAGACCACGATTTATTACGAGCCGGGAATCAATTTACCCATGATAGATACAACAAGAAACCGAGAATCAATCCACTGGTCAAGAGGTGGGGAACCAATCCGACTCTTTTGTTCTACTTATCATGAGTAAATTGATTTCTGACTCGTAATAAATTCCGGTTTATATCTACCGTTCCCGGCCGGAAACCAGTACCTGTCAACCGAACAATCTAAACACACCCCTGCATATAGCTAAGTCAATCCTCCAAAAGTTGTCCCACGAGCTTTTTGTTCCATTTCGCTCTTCGCTGGATTCCTATGATCAAGCCAGGGCCACAGACCTACAGTTAGTTTGGCCGTTTGACCTCGCGTCCAAAATCCCAACCGCTAACCGCGCGAACCAACCGTTGATCCTCCAGTCCCGAAAACACAACGCTCCGAGCGGCCATGCCGCGCTACCTCTACTTCCGCCCCGCCGCAGGCCATGCCCGCCCCGACCGCCACCCCCTCCTAACCTACCTCGACGCCTGCGCCTCGCGGGCCCACATCGCCGAGATCCACGGCCGCCTCATCCGCGCCCACCTAGCCCCGGACCCCGCCGTGGCCGGCCGGCTCGTCGCCCTCCTCGCGTCCCCTGCGGCAGGCCACGACATGCGCTGCGCGCGCAGGGTGTTCGACGGGATGTCCAACCCGAACGCGCCCGTGTGGAACTGCATGATCAGAGGGTACACCAGCCGCCGCGCGCCTGGGGAAGCGCTGGCGACGTTTAGGGACATGATTAGGAAGGGCGTCGCGCCCGACAACTACACCATGGCCGCGGCCGTGTCGGCGTGTGCCGCCGCTGATGGCTGGGCATGGGAGTGGCGTGCGGCTGGGGACGCGGTCCATGCGATGGTTCGGAAGATTGGGTCTGTGGCGGATCTGTTCGTCATGTCGGGGCTTGTTAAGCTGTACGGCACTTTTAGAAGTGTTGAGGATGCAAGGAAGGTTTTCGGGGAAATGCAGGAGAGGGATGTGGTGTCTTGGACCTCCATGATCTCAGCTTTTGCACAGCATGGAATGTGGGATGATGCGTTGAGGTTTCTTGCTGAGATGCAGGCAGACAGGGTTAGCCCTAACAAAGTCACGATTATAAGCTTGCTGTCTGCTTGTGGGCATGGGCAGGCTGTTGACAGAGGACGGTGGGTGTATGGTCAGCTTAGTGAATATGGAATTGAGGCTGATGTGGATATAGGAAATGCACTCATAAGTATGTATGCGAAATGCGGGTGCATGTCTGATGCTTTGGAGGCATTCAAAGCCATGCCTGCAAGAAATACTAAATCATGGAACATGCTGATTGACGGGTTTGTGCAAAATCAGAAATATAAAGAAGCGCTGACAATGTTTGAAGAGATGTTATCAACTGACTTCAATCCGGATGCTGTAACACTTGTAACTGTTTTATCAGCCTGCACTCAACTGGGTGATCTTCAGCAGGGGAGGAATCTCCACAGTTATATAAGAAGTCGTGAGATCTATTGTGACACAATCCTTTTGAATTCTCTGATTAACATGTATGCCAAATGTGGCGATATGGCAGCAGCAGAAATGGTTTTCCAGACTATGAAACAGAGGGATGTTGTTTCATGGACAACTATGGTTTGCGGTTATGTGCAAGGACAACAATTTACAGCGGCCTTCATCTTTTTCAAAGAGATGAATGTTGCGGGAATTGTAGCAAGTGAAATGGCACTAGTTAGTTTACTTTCTGCTTGCTCACAGCTTGGAACACTTGATAAAGGAAGGGAGATTCATGCTTATATAGAAGAAAAGAATATAAAAAGAGATGTATTCCTACAAAGTGCTCTGGTGGATATGTATGCAAAATGTGGCTGCATTGACATGGCTGCTGAAATATTTAGCAAAATGCAGCACAAGCAAACCCTCACTTGGAATTCTATGATCGGAGGTCTTGCAAGTAATGGGCATGGGAAAGAAGCAGTCCAGCTCTTTGACCAAATGCTGAAGTTTGGAGATCCCAAACCTGATGTTATTACTTTCAAGACAGTCCTTGGTGCCTGTGCTCATGTGGGAATGGTTAGTGAGGGACTCTGTTACTTCCACTCCATGTCGAGTTTTGGTATTGCCCCTGATATCGAACACTATGGCTGCATAGTGGACCTCCTAAGTAGAGCTGGGCTACTAGAAGAAGCATTTGAGTTCATCAAGAAGATGCCAATAGACCCTAATCCTGTAATTTGGGGATCACTTCTTTCAGCTTGTAGGTTTCATCACAAAATGGATTTAGTGAGAAAAGTCAGGCAACACATAATTAACTTAGCTCCTAATGATGTGGGCACACATGTGCTGATCTCAAACTTACATGCTGAAGGTGGTCAGTGGGATGATGTACAACAAATTAGAGAGCAGATGGGAAGCAGGGGTATAGAGAAGTCACCTGGTCACAGCTCCATCCAGGTTTAAACCTTCATAATGTGTGTTAACGTAATATGTGATCTGCCCATAATACACAAGGGTGACAGAAGCAACGCCAATGAGTGCAGTTTCTATTTTACAAGACATCAGGACATCAGGCATCACATGTCAATTTCTATTAACCAGGTATACGTATGATTATTGTTTTCTGCAATACTTCTTTAAATAGCTAGATACTCACACTTGACAGTTGTGTCAGCTCAGCTAAACTTGTCCATGGTACCATAGCTTGGATAATGTTCATGCATTGCAATTGAATCTGTGACAAGAAATGAAGGCATGTGAAATATGCTCGCCGTATGAAATTTATAGCTTACCTGCTGTTCAGTTCTTAGATAAATTAACCATCTGGGTTCATAGTTCTGTAATGAACATATAGTGTTCCCTAAGCTCTGATCTTCTTTGTGTTTGACTTATGCTTATATTATTGAAGAATCATGCTTATATCTAAATCTTTTGTACATTGATTTGCTAAGACTGTTCAATTCAGTTGTCCAAAATAAAATAATCATATGCACTTGCTAACATTGCACTGTTCGTGCAGACAGCGTTTCTCCATTCTCAATCTTTCAAGTCCAAGAGGAAAAACTGCCACCAGCCCTTCTCTGCACATTGAAGTAAGAAATGTTTATTTGATATTGTCTAAGAAATGTAAGTGAGTATCCATTTTGGGATTGAATTCTCAGTTTTTTTATTGCTGTAAAAGACAGTTCTCAACTCAGAAGTCTGAGATTAAGCTCACATCGTTTCTTCAACATCTTGAATGTTCAATAGCGAATAAATAGAAAGAAATGACCCCACTGAGCATGTGTACTGAACAAATAACACGTTGAGGTTTTATAAGCGCCATTTCTATTTTTCCTAGAAGCTTTGGAATATCAAAACCCATGGACATGACTGAGGACAAATTTAGCATTTGCAACAGCTCTGGAACAATTACATCAAGATATATACATTATATTCTTTTTTACATGAAAAACTTTTTCATATGATCCTGAATGATTGGCCATGTACTATGTGATTGCTCATCTACCATGGTGGATGACAGATTCCCTGGCAAACCAGTCCTAGAAAAGAGACACAAGTCACAAGAATTTCAAATCCATGAGGAACACGGCTCAGATCAGCTTGGCGTCCCAAATAAGTAGCTGAACTTACTGCATGCCTCGGATAAAGATAATGCACTGAATCTGTGACAGGAAGAAAGCTACTTCCAACAACTAAGACTTGCATACTGAATTATAGTGGAAGAATAGGTGTGTAACATTTCCTGATTTAGTATTTGCATACGCAGCTTAGACCTTTCCGGTTGTTAAGTTCTTAGGCAAGGAACAATCAGATCTGTGAGTCAGTGAGTGCTTAATTGTTTTCTTGTTCTTTAAAAAAAATGTGTTTGGGTTATGCACAGATTAGTGAAGAATCATGTTCAATGTAATTTAGATTTATTAGAATTCTTTTCACCTATTGGAAGTAGATAGTAGTTTTCATTATTTACTCCTGGAATGCAAATGCAGTTGCCGTTCTTCCATTCTGCAAGCTGCCCCAGAACAAGTTCGATAATTCGGATTCATTCATTAGAGAAACAGCTAGAATAAGCTCTTTGTGTACTTCACATGTGGAAGTCGTTCTTCCGTTCTCCAAGCTGCCCCGGTCGAAGTAAGATATTGTCTGTCAAATTTTCTATTTTGTTATCAGTTTCCAAGTTGCTAAGTTGCTGATGCTTGGGATACCCCCCAAGTTTCTAGTAGAATTGAAAAAAGTACTCACTTTTCAGCATTCTTTACTATCATACAACGGGACTTAAAAATAGTAAAGTCTGCCGTAGTTTGAGTAACTGTTTAAAATTTTCCTGATACCTGGTAATATACAAACATCATTACATGGTACGTGGTAGAAGACAAATCTAGCATTTGAAAATCTCCAGAAACTTACTATCAAAGTCCTAAAGTCTATCTGTTTTAGATGATGAAACCATGTATTTCATGGTGACCATACATCTGCCATGGTGGAGCTGACGTGGAGGCGGCCCGGAAAAGTGTCGAAAGTAAGCAGATGTAGCTACTGATTTTTCCTGCATGCTGCTACCGAATAAGGTCCTTGACCATGAGGAACACAGCGTTAGCCGGCCCCGTGTACAGAACTTGTGGTGTACAAGGAGTTGCAAATTAGCAATCGCATCCAAGCCCCCTTGTACAGAACTTTTACCGTGCTGTGGAAAGGTTGCTCAACGGGGTTAGGAGCAAGGTATGATTGTCAGCTAACGAGTTCATGGATTCTACTTCTACTGTTCTACATGACTATTGAGTATTGACTACTGCTGCCTCCGTTCCAAAATATAGGTCGTTTTGGCATTTCTAAATTCATAGATTTTGCTATGTTTCTAGACATACGTTATATCTAGATGCATAGCAAAATCTATGAACCTGAAAATGTCAAAACGACCTATATTTAGGAACGGAGGTAGTACTATACTGCTAGTAGAATCTCCCCTAATTGTTGGTATCATGCTGCCCGTGCCTTTTGTGTCAATTTTATCCAACAGTAAGAATGTAATGCGGCTTTTAGAGTGAGCGTAGTGCTTGGCTACGGATCGACTTCCCGTGGCATTACTATTCCTATATTAAAGCTCCAAGAATCGGTGGCCTCTTAGGCCCCGAGCTACTGTAGTCAGGCTCTAACACGTGGGTCCGCAGCTCTAGCATTTAAAAAAAAAGCCCAGAAGAACCTCGAGAGTTCGCGTGCCGTCCCGTGTGGCCTCGCACTCTCCCGACTGGCTGTAGGCCCTGTACGTGCGTTCTTCGTCTATAAATTTTTGCGCTGGAGACCAAAGAACACGGCCACCGGTCGTTGCACGCCGGGTTTCTCCGGCAGGCCGCGCCGCACCATCCAGGCACGCGAGCTCCTCCGTCGTCCCGGACGCACGAGCCGCTCCACTTGGTTGCGCCGCAGTGCCCGGCTGCAGTTCGCCGCGACGCGGCGCTCTGCTAGGCGAGCGCCGGGCCTCTGCTGGGCATCGTCCGGACCCCTCCGCCGGTCGTCGAACGCGCCGCAGAAGGACCAGCCTGCCACCATCGACGGAGCTGCTGTCGAGTGGAGGCATGCCACGTCCTTCCGCCGGTCGGGATGCCGGAAGGACGCGTCAAGTCGTCCCGCCTGGCCGTGCCGCGTCCATCGGGCGGCCGGGCGGCGCCACTCCGCCGCCCTTGCCGCACCTAGCTGACCCTCGCCGGGCCCCTCTGACGGCTGGCAAGCACACGACACTGGGGGCATTGCGCTGCTAGCTCCCGTGTACCTTGGGTCCGGCAGCGCGACCGTGAGCAACGCTCCCGAGATCGGCCGCCGCGAGCTGGGCCACCTGCGCCCAAAATTTGGAACGGGCGCGCGTAGCGCGCCGATCTGTCTAGTGTTTCCAATCTGGGCAGTGATCGACTGACAGTGGCGTACCTAGGGATTTTGATTTAGGTATGCCGATAGATGCATAGAGGTAAAGAGGGCTTACAGTAGTGAATCGAGAGACGACACCCGTAGTGAATCGAGAGACGACACTTAGCAAATAGAAGAAAGAGAAACTACATCAAGGACGCGGAATTGCTGAGCCAAAATGTTAAACATAAGCAGAAATTATTTTTTTTCCCTACACTACATGGGCTGAAGAAAATGTTTAGGTATGTCATGGCATGCTTGACAGCCCCGGGCACGCCACTGTCGACTGATCGTGCAATCCAAGTTATCCCAATGTGATGACCAGTTCAGTTTTCCGTTTCCCAGAACCACATGAGTGTCCCAATGTGCATCACTACAGGCTACTTGTAATTGTAAGCTGGTATTTAGCAAACAGGATTTTGCCGCCGTAAGAAAAAAAAAGGGCAAAACCCAATGATCAGCAATCTATGATTTGTTTGTAAATTTGAGACGCAAAAGCTTCCCCCACGCGTTTGGGGTAGAATAATTGAAAAAAACGAAATAGTGAAATACTTTGAACATGTGTGACGACTGGGTTCATAAAAAATGAAAATGAAAAAAAAAATAGTGAGCTACTTTGAACGTGTGTCAGAATCACTGCTGGGTTCACAAAAAACGAAAATTGAAAAAAATAAAAACATGTGGCCCATGCAGGTCTCGAACCTGCGACCTTCGCGTTATTAGCACGACGCTCTAACCAACTGAGCTAATAGGCCTTTTTGGTGGTGGACCGCACAAATTTTATAAGAACAAATTCTTTTCCTCCGTCGCAGTAGTTCAGTCTTGCTCCGTCTCTTGTTCTCTTGTTTACTGCTTCAAGATTTGACCGCCGGGTCTTCTTTGCGAAACCCAGTCCCTTGGCGCCGCGGTTATTAACGTCCGGCCGCCGGGGACTGGTCAGGGAAGCGAGGCACACAGCGATCGCGCACGTGCCGGGGATGGGCGCGAGGCCTAGACACACGGACGCGACCGAGCCGGAACGTACGCCGAGTCGCTGATCGCCTGTAAAGCTGTACCGGGCTACCGCCGGCTGTAGGTGCCGTGGTCCGCCCCGCGCGCGGCGCGCGTCAGGATGCGGCCCCGCCTCCGCCACGAGTCGATCGCGTGCCAGGCCAGCCGTGCGCCGTGCGCCATGCGCCGGGGGGACTAGCGGGGAAAGCTAGCGCGCGGCTCGCGTCGATCGGGCACGTGAACGCGCGCCGTGGTCCGCCTCCGTACCCCACTCCTGCTCCTGCAACCCCACTGCAATTCGCTGCGGCAGGGATTATTAGCTAGCTACCGTAACATGCGTGCAATCTTCTGCCGTGGCTACGACGATCACCGAGTATCTCATCGGGTCTCTAATTAAACGAGCAGTTGGTGGCATCGTGGCGGTCCGATCCAAAAGAAGTAAACTGAGACGTCGTCGACATGCCTCGGGACTTCAGGCCGGTACGCCCCCAAATGAGCAAAAAACATGTCAGCTACCATGCGAGACATATCAGATACCGATCTCGTTCGTGATTTTAGAATCGCACACTCGCAGCCGCACTGATGACGCGCAGCCGCACCTAGAAGAATCCGTGTGCGACCCCGTGACCCCGTGCCGAGAGATGCCGTGCGCGCGCGTGTGCCCTCCTGCATGTGCGCAGCGCCACCACTTCGTTCCCCTACTTCTACTTGCTTGGCGCCTTGGCTTGGCTGTCCTATTGTACTGCTCCGTAATGTGTAACAAACTAACAATTGCCGGCGGTACGTACTGGTACTGCTCGCAGTCGCTGCAGCCTCCCAAACGCGAGACACCGGAGGTGGCGCCGGTGCGCATCTCCACGAGTCACGGATTTGTTTAAGCAGCGTAGTGGTTTGCGGTCGCAAGGTTACAAGTGGCTACTGTACATCTGGGAGCTTTTCGCGGAGCTGCAGGTGTGTTCCGCGTTGAGAAAAAGAAAACCAGCTGCCGCCTGATGACCTGTTGTTTATTGTAGTACTCGTAACAGAGCACAACGGTCATCGATCGAGCGAGCGCGGTTTGGCGTGTCGTGTAGCGCAAGCACCATTTTTTGTGCAGATCAAGGTCTGACGTCCTTGCAAGGGCTAGCAGGCGGGATCGACGGCGGTGATTCGTTCGGCAGGGGCAGTTTTTATTTACATCGTTCAGATGGCGAGTGGGTTTTTATAAGTTGAATCTAACAGTGGCATTTTCAGGAGGTGGAAGTGCCTCGAGTTGCATAGGAGTAGTAACAAGTTTACACAGCCTGAAGCCTGAAGTGGCTAGTACTAGCAAAGTGATGCACCGCAGATTCATACTGGTATATTCTCTGATGGATGAGGATCACATACAAGGAGCATTGGCGGTTGCTGGTGTCATGCTGTGCTCCATGCGGCCATGTATCATCGGCAGGCCACGCAGGCGGAGACGCGGACGAGGATGTTGACGGACGGCCACTGCGGATCTATCCGACTAGCACGATACGTCGTCAATGCTACGCCAGCGTAGTTTCTAGAGCTTCTACGACGGCAATGGCATTTTCTCAAGGACGCCGCTTTCTTTCTGGTCTCGGTGCCGTTTTGTTCAACCATGACGGCATCGCCTAACAGAATTTTCCATGTCATTTCAGATTCTTCTTCAGTCTGCCTGCCTGCCTGCCATTTACGAATTACGATCGATTGTTTCTTCAGCGGACCGCACCACGGCGCGATTTTACAGTAATCCCCTCCCCGCTACTACTCTTACCAATTTACAGTAGGGGCCCTACTAGCTAGCTGCTGCAGCTGATATTGCTCTCCTCACTGCCGCTGCCGCTGCTGCCGTCCTCCGCGTTGCTGTTGTCGCTGTGATTGTTGTTCTTGTTCTCCTCGGCACGCCACGCGGACGCCGAGAAGAGCGGCCGGCCGTGCCAGCCCAGCGTGAGGCACCCGTCGGCCTCCTCGACGCAGTGTCCCTCCCCGGAGAAGAGCCCCACCAGCATCCTCGCCTGCCGCAGCGCGTTGGCGCCCAGCGGCACGGCGGCGAGCCCCGCGCGGCCCAGCCTGTCCCGCCACCGCCGCAGCGGCTCGTGCCGCTCCCTGCGGCTCCGCGCCCTCCCCGCACACGATGTCGCAGATCTCCCTCTCCAGGTACGCCTCGGCCGCCGCGTCCCCCGCGCCGCCGCTCGCCGCGTCGAGGGAGTCGAACACCGCCGAGTAGTAGAAGAGCGCCTCCGTGAACCGGTCCAGGAAGCCCGGCTTGTTGTGGTCGGCCTCCTGCTCCACCACCGCCACCACCCTGGGCCGCAGGGAGGACACGCAGTCGAGGACGGCGTCGATGGGCGGCGGCCGCACCCGTACGGGAGACGGAGGCGTCGGAGTCGGACGGGTCGGCGAGGAGGCGGTGGAGCTGGAGCACGGAGCTGACGGCGACGGCCTCGCCCTGCGACACCTGCAGCATCCAGGGGCGGACCTCGTCGAGGCGGTTGGCGGCGACGCCGCGGAAGGAGAAATGGACGCGGACGGAGCGCGCCAGGTCGGCGAGGCGGACGCCGACGTCGCGGAGGTCGTCGCGGCCGGGCGGGGAGGGAGGACCAATGCCGGTGAGGCGGAGGGACGGGGGCCCGCCGGGGCGGAGCGCGAGGGCCTGGATCAGGGCGGGCCACTGGAGGCCCTGCATGAGGCTGAAGTCGATGATGTGGACGTGCTTGCAGCCCTGGACGGCCTCCAGGATCGCCTGGTTCGCCGTGAAGTGCGCGAACTTGAGGTACGGCCCGGCCTCGTAGAACCGGTGGTACAGGAAAGCGTGCTCCGCGGCGGCGTCGGTGGAGGCGGGGGGACGGAGGCGAGGGAGTGGGAGGGAACAGCCTCCGGGACAGCGCGGCGGTGAAGTGGACGGCGACGCGGCCGATGCCGGAGCCCGGGGAGACGGCGGCGAGCGCGGCGTGCGCGTCGGCGAGGTGCGCGGCCGCGCCCGCGTGGTCCCCGGCCTCCACGGAGCCGGCGCAGCTCATCAGTAGGTGCACCAGGCGGATGCCCGCGGCCTCCTCCTCCTCCCGCCGTATCGCCGCCAGCGCCGCCGCGAAGTCGGGCATCGCCACCGCGTGCATGTCCGCCGCCGCGTCGGCGTAGTACGCCACTCCGGCGTCGGCGGGCACCGCGGCGGGGAGCGGGGGCAGTAAGAGCGACGGCGTCGAGCCCCGGGTCCGCGGGCCACTGGAAGGGGAACGCGCCGCCCATGGCCATGGCTCGCCCGGGCGGTCAGCAGAGTTGAGTGGCGCGTCGGCTTCGTTCGCGCTTGGCGGGCGGCGAGTGTGATGTGGAGGGGAGTGAGGAGACGGGGGTGGGTCGCGGGCGGGCGGGGGGTTAAGGTGCGTGCGGTGCAGGCCCTGCAGGGGGAAGGAGGTGACGTCGGAAAGGCACGGGGGGAGGTCGGTTACACGTGGAGAGGCGGGCAAGGGCACGGGGCGGGCGGGGACACGTAGGCCTCGGGAAGGATTCTGAGGGCGGCGAGCGGACCGAGGCGCCGTGGGGGCGGCCCTGCCTGCTCCTTCTGTCAATTCCTGTTTCCTGATCTTGTCTGGGGGGATCCCATCTCGGAGTGTGCAATCCTGTAACTGCACACACCAAATTTTACTCTACCCCCACGAAGGCAGCGCACCCCGTAGGAAGTTTCCTCACCGTGGCTCAAAAGAAGAAAAAAGAACACAAGCCCTGCGCGGCAGATCTTTGTTACTCTCGCACGCAAAAATGTTATAAACAGGCGAATACTCCAAGTGTAAAATCCCAACTTAAAAAAAAAATGGACTCGAGCTGTGCTGAATATACGACCTGCCCTAAATGTACATTTTAAGCTGCTTCACGTTTCTATTGTTGGATAAATCGACTCTACAATCTACATTGATTGTCCTCTCGACATCATCTTTTTAGTAATAGTTCCTTAACCCTTATTCCCCCACCATTAAGCCGATGCTGACTTCTACAATATAAAGATGTTGCTTGTACTGAAATCAGGGAAGCAAAAACACGATGAAGTACAAAATTTCTTAAATGCTTTTTTATATGTTGCTCGTGTCGATGTCTCGATCCGATCGGGCAGGAGGTTTTAGGAGTTGAGCTCGGCTTGTGTTGATGATCCAATCCAACCGGCCAATGTGTTGTTGAGTTAGTTGTGTGTGTTGGTGTTGTGCGGCGTGTGTTGATGACCCAATCCAATCCAACCCGTCGGTTGTTGTTTTTTCATTTGTTGTTTTGCCCAGTCTGGGCTTCATCTTCTTTTTAATATAATTGACAGTTCTCCTGCCTGTTCGTTTAAAAAAACATACTACAAAATATATTGTACTTTTGTCCTGTTCGCTTCGGATTATCATTCCAGCCTAGCGGATTAATTCTCCTCGCAAAGTCTAGCCCAATGAAACGAACATGCCGTTCCTTAGTACTTGAGTTTACGAGATGCTTGAAAGATGTTCTTCTCATTGTGATCTTCATATTTCTTAATATTAGCTTACTTTTTGCAAAGAAGATGTAGTTAGATTCTCATTTTCTCCATTAGCCTTACGTATTTTTTTTCACTGAGCGTTACAGTTTGTCTCCAAAGAGTAACTAGCAGGTGACGAGGATGAAACCAAGTAAATCAGCAATGAACTTACCTGACGAGTACATAGTACAAGATACCAATACTACACATGGGGTCTTTTTTCGTTTTTGTGGTCTCACTGATGAGAAATTTGGTCATGCGGGTCCAGGTCGTTAGCCTCGGATGCAGCCGTGGTCCTAAAAGGGCAGAACAGAAAATGAGGAGGGGCCGGACCCCATCCATCAGGTGGTCCGGCATGCGTCGTTGCACGGGGGTATCCCCCTCCTGTGACAAGAATTTGCTGATAGGCGCGTTCCACCGGTACTTAACCCCCCTGCATCAGTGCACCAATCCTACAATAAGGATTGCATTAGCTTGCAGCTCTGCAGAAAGCACAAGCTCACCTAATCGAGCTCATGTAGGTTTATTTTGTCAGCTTGGCACCCCATGGACACTGCCGTACCCTACTAGGAGCACATGGCACCAACCGAATAATTTCAACAACCGTTTCCTCATCTGAAAATCCGGCCACGGCGAGACCACTGCAACAGGCAAAAACTTCATACAAAGTTTTCCGCCGAGCTAGGACGGCTCTAAAACTGTGAAACGTTTCCATTTGCGAGCTGGATCCCGATAGCAGAGGAGCGTGATCCCTGAATAATATTTTTGGGACAGGCAGGTGACGGCCCCGATCGAAAGAGTCACTCTCTTTCTCTTCCAGAAAATGAGGCCCCCGGCCGCTCGACGGGAATGGCGTATGGCGATCGAGCCGCTGCAGGCTGGAAGATGCTCCCGTCTGCATCGAGCGGCGATGGTCCCCGAGACCTTTGCGTGCCGCACCTGCACGGCCGGGGGCGGTCCTTGTTGGTGGTTCAGTCGGTTGCGGCTCTCTTTCTGCGGCACCGGCCGGTTGAATTTGGCTGAAAAACTTTTGAGGTTTTTTCAACCATTTGCCCGATCGAGAGGGTAACATATGGTCTGATTTGTAAAAGTTTCAGGGCAGAGAAGGTTTGTGTTAGATGTGCTAAGCCTATCAAGTTGCCGTGAAATCGTGGTGGCGCTTCCAACTTGTCCGTGAGCGGTCGCCATCGGGTTTGACAAAGCGGCAAGATGCTGACTGCGATGAGACGGAAAGGTGCTAGAAATGAAGGGAAATCACCTGCTATACTGAGGAGGATAGCTACTAATGGTCTCTCTGAAGCGTACTCGGTTGCATGAATTAGCTAGAAAGCACCATCACCTACTAAAGATTAGAAAACACGGTTGCATTTATTTAATTTATGGGGAAACAACTCTCACGTGCGTGGAGAACCGAGCTAGGCTCGGGTGGCTAGCGCAGCCAGGTGTGCTCGCTACCGGCGCGAGTTCGATTCCCAGAATCGAACTCGCGTCTCTCACCGGGGTTTATTCCCATAATAAATCTACAGCCTCTCACGCGTGACGCCACAAAGGGATTGCGACGCGCCCGTCGCCTACGGAGTCTAGGAGGATTCCGGTGATCTCCAGAAGGACGCGGTCTTCGATTCTGAGTGTAGTTGTAGGGCTGTTTGTACCGTATAGTGTGTGTGAGTGCGGTGTGCGTGTGTAGGGTGTGTGTGCGTGTACGTGTTTGAGCAGATACTACAGCTGTACCCAGACGAGAGGCGTCAAAAAAAAAAAAAAAAAAAAAAAAAAAAAACTCTCACGTGCGTGTGTGCGGAGGAGAGCGTGCGCATTGTACTTAGAAAATGAAGTTAATCATTTGAGATCATGTTTTACTTTCTTATCTGGTACTGTAAGTGGGAGCGTTTATCTTTGTATATAGAGAGAAAAAACGATTAGGAATTTGGAATTCTAAAAAAAAAAATGAATGTTCTGCATAAAGGTGGCCTTAGGGTGTATTGTTGTGAGTCGTGACAATATTAACATGGCAAGATGGATCATGCACATTACAAAGGTGAAACAGGAAGTGCATGATGAAACAGATCAGCTCAAATACATTGTGTGCGTGAAGCAAGCGATGATACTTAAAGTCGAAAAAACTCAAGTCCAAGACGCAGAGCAATGCCGCAGGGTCGACGGGAACGTTTCCACGATAATCAGATATTCAGATAGTAGCAGCACGGGCTGTCTGTTCAACGTCCTAAATCAAACAACGATATTGGGCTGTGTGCTGTCCATTTCCCTGTGGGTACTGCGACGCGTTGAGATGTTTTCCGAAAAAAATTTACAGTATGTCGGGCACACATTTAAAGTATTAAATACAGACTAATTACAAAACTAATTACAGATTCTGTCAGTACATCGCAAGACGAACCTAATGAGTCTAATTAATCCGTCATTAGCACATGTTTACTGTAGCAATTTATTGTCTAATCACGACCTAATTAGGCTCATTAGATTCGTCTCGCGAAGTACACTTCATCCATATAATGGGTTAATTTTTCGACTACATTTAATATACCATGCATGTGAGAGAACATACTCGAAAAACAATTTCGCGTTTCATCTCAACATGGCCCTAGTACTAAGTAGTCGTACGACAATATCAGGGGAGGAAAAGAACTGGTGGCAACTTGCGGCGGCGAGCACGAGTCACCGCTTGCAGTGGAAAAGAACAAGTGGCAACCTGCAGTGGCGACTGAAAACATGACCAGACGAGCAGCATCGGCGGCGGTGCTAATCCGAGTATTTAGCAGTAAGCGTCACTCAACCTGTTGTTACTGTTCGAAAAGCGCGTGTCCTATCGGAGCAGTAAGGATCAAATTGGGTGCCGAGTAGCATCACGGCGAGCAACGCCATTGGTGTAGTCATCCATCCGTCCATGCTTTAATAATGGTAAGAACAGTCCTAGCTTAAGCTAGACATTTTCAAGAGACGTGAGTACGTGATGTTCGGTCTTCAGAACACGGGTCTCTGGTTTAACTTTTAAGCTGTTCAGGCCTTTTCTTTTCTTTTGTTTCATTTTTTGTTTGTTTGCAACGAAAGAAAGTGAAGGAACTCAGTAGCGAGAGGATGTCACCTTGACGCTAAAGAAAAATCCCGTACCCAAATTCATGCGGAAAAAAGCCTTCGCTTCCAGTGCTACTATACTACAATAAATTGGGTTTGTTGCTGGCATCTATCAAAGCAGAAGCAAAAGGAGCCACCACGTTCGACGAGAGGGCCTAGAAAATCTCACGTTAATCTAAAAAAGAGAAGAACCTCCACCGTCAGACTTTATGAAGATCTAATGGTCCAGATTAATCTAAAGAGTTTATATTGAATACAACTAATATAAAAATTAAATATTAGTCTATATATTATCTTATTATTTTTAAGAAAAGAAAAGAATATACACCGTCGGATTTTAAGAAGATCCGATGGTTTATATGACTCTAAAGAATCCATGTTGAATCAAAAAAATTAGTATCTTTATCAAACTTGGCGTCTATTCTTTTTCCAAACATAAAAGGCCTACTTTTGTTTCCCCCAGCCGGAGTTGAGGAAAGGTGACGTCGTTAAACGTGTTTGTTTCTGGCGTGTCAAAATCACATCAATTAGATCGGTATGGTCCCATGACTGACTCAGTCACATGTTTATATAGTTAACTTGGTCTTCCCAATTTTTCTCCGTGTTTTCTCGCTGAGCTTGATCAAACAAACCTACCTAGGGATTCCTCAACTTATTCATAAGTATTTGGACCAATTGATTCCCGCCACAGATTTGTTACCATGACTAAAAAAATAAGAAAATTAGAAACTAACTTTCTATATGGATCGGGAACTCAAATAGTAAATAAAAAGTGCCAAATCCAAGTGATAAATAAATAGCTAATCTTATAATAAAAATAAGTTAAAAATGCTTTTACGATGTCACTTGATATTTGGAATCAAAATCCTAAAAAAACTCAGACAATGGGAAAAGACCGCCCACATGGTATTTCACTAAGAAAAACTCAATCGGAGCTCGGCCAAAAAAAGTTACAAAAGATGACCCCCTCATACATGGGATGCCGCCCCACAATGATTGGGCGTTGGCCCGTGCTTTGAGGCCCAACCCACACGACCATCCTCTTACACGAGGGCCCACCTTGCACATGTAATTGCACCCATGCCAAGCAAAAGAACCAGCGAGTTACGTTTCCTTATACAACCTAGAATTCGCTCCCATGAAGATTTGAACCCAAGACCTGGGGGTGCTATTAAGGTCTCTGCAGCTGCTATTCTACTTAAACAAAAAAAAACCATTGATAATATTAGTTAATACCTAAATTCTGAAATAAAAATAATAAAATATTTTGATATTAAAATACAAAATATAAAATTCATCTGAACAATCTTTGTCCATTAGGAATTATGATAGGAGAAGAGAAAATATGGGTTCCACTAAAATAAAAATGAGTGTGGCATCCTCTTTTCTCACATGTTCCTCTTCTCGACATCTTTTATGTCACATGCATAGCTATGGTGAGTATCAAGGTCAACAATCGCTAGGTATTGATGCTTATCAATCTAAGAGATAATTTGGTGATCTAACATCATAGACTATTCGTATCAACTGGGTACAAGGAGGAACAAGAAAAAAAAAAGTTGCAAAACCCAAGCTATATTCATCACCACTTAGCCATGTAATAAAATTATAGGATTCTTTTTTTTGAAATTGGAGCTAAGCAACACATTATCAAGTGACCAGCGGCCAAACTAGCTCTCAACCTGCGTCTGCAAGACACCAAGAACATTGCATGGTCAATGGTGTTGACGAAAAGTGGAGCGTATGTGCATGCATTAACAAATGTGGTAGAGCGAGGCAAAGTGATGGGTGTCTGGTGGTAGTCATGAGTTGTTGAGATTTGAGGTACCAACAGCGATGACGTCTACAGATGTGAGCGGCTCTAATAAGAAGAATCATGATCTACAAACAACATAGATATGCTATGAAGAAGAAGAATAAGATAACAACAGCCACATAGTGTCACATGACATTCCAAATTAAAAGACAATGAGAAAGTTGTGCATGATGGCCACAAATATAGGTGTTAGGGCAGCCATAGCATGCATAATGTTAGAAATACATGAGCAACTACGATCAAAAGAAAAGAGAATTAAAGTTACCTCAGATGTAGTTCGGATATTGAATAGCCGGGTTTGGATACGAACTATCCATTTGACTGACTGAACCGCTTTGATCGAATGAGTGGATGGATAGATTACTTCTGGTGGTATTTAATAAACCACTCACGATAATGCACTATAATTAAAACTCTAAAACAACCTATATATCACCCAAACAAAGTTTTAAAAATATATTTATGTTAGTCTACAACTATTTATATTACTTTAGTAAATACACTAAAGTTGTTTCTACATAAGGTATTCCTTTTTCATATTCCAAAAAATGCGCCCCATAATATGACACTAGAAAAAAACAAACAATATCTTGATCTAGGCTGTTAGGACCAAATAATTACAATGATATGACTAAGCAAAACTATTGGTATCTATTTATTTTCAAATAAAAAATTCAAACTAGAAAAAATAATAAAACTAGCTACTCGCGCAATATGCGCGGGCCATCATGCTAGTTTCAAAGAAGACACATCTTATCAAGGTTTATGGGATACTACATGTTTTCTCTCCTCTCCCCGTGTTGCACGCCGTGCTATTTGGAGATTCATCTTTTCTGTCTTTATGAGCAAGCCTGGATATTCTGCGACCATGTGTGTTCAATCTTGCTTTGTTTTATGGTTGCCATGTGGGACGTGCGGGGTTGTTGCATAGTAGGATAGAAACAAACTCTAGATGTTTTGCTTCTGTTTTTATGTGGTCAGTCCACAAGGATAGAGAATTCTCACATCTGTTCTTAATGAAGAGAAATATATATTTTTTCGCTGCAGTGACGAACACTATGCTTTTGTTTTTTTTGTTGCTACTATAAATACTACTTCTGTCCTAAAAAGAAAACAACTATAGCATAGTACTAATATTATTGTACTTGTAATATTAGATTTGTAATGTAATATAGCGCGCGAGAATCCTCATAACTTGACTAAATTTATAATAAAAATACTAATATTTATTATATTTACTATGTATCATTAAATTTGTTATGTAATATAGTTTTAATACAATATCTATTTGAAATCACAAATATCGATAAATTTTATGTAAATATATTAAATTTGGATATTTTGACTTTGACTAAGTCTAGAGTTGCATATGCACGTACATCTATTTTGTTTAGAAAAACCTGCACGCATGTAATTCTCACGGTTCCTATATGTGATAGCGACGTGATGGTGATAGGACTAATGAAATCGCTGGTATATATGCTAGTAAATCGATTCAATATTTTTTTACGGCGCTAGCTAGCGCCCGGACGTCCGATGAAAAATTTCATCGGACGCTCCGCTGCAACATGAGGATAAAGCATTTGCAACATTGAAAATATAAGATTACAACATTAAAAAATGTCATGTAAAACAGATCAATATAAGCATCATATTTTGAGAAAAAAAAATCACAGCCGCATCATAGATCGGATGTTTCATGCAACATTTCCAAATAAAAATCACCATCAGATAGGTTGAGCTTGAACAAATGAAACACCGAAACACAAATCTTGCAACACGAAAATCAACAGATGAAACAACGAAAGCCAATTGTTGCAATGTCACAAAGATGCATTCATTTCATCATTTGCAACATACGCACTTGCAACATCCAAAAAATGCTACCGCAACATCATGAGGTACCTGATGCAACATGGATGTCGAGAAACATGTAGAGAAGCCTTCCTCCAAAGCTCGACATGTACTGGCGGCTGGAAATCCATCGATTGCCGGCGATGAGATATCCCGTGCTTGAAGAGGAGTTGCGGGGCTTGGAGTTTGGAAGGTGGGGACCTACTGGCGCACCCGATTTGGTTTTTGTGGAGGGGGCGCGATGTATTTGGCCAGGGAGTGAAGCTTGCCCAACGGAGACAATGACAGCTCAGCCGGCCGTGTGATCTGAAATTGCCGGCGAGTATAGTAGTGTAGGAGGGCAGCGGGGATTTGGAAACAGTGAAGCTCAGTGGAGGATCAACAAGGAAAAGGATGAGAAGGAAGAAATGGGTATCGAGTGTTTAGCGTTACGGACCCATCCGATATTTTTACGGCACTCGGTCGCCGAGCAGAAGCATTACCCATTTTTCTAACTCAGTGCAGGGGACATCTCGAGCTTGGATGATTAGTACGAGTTGAGCACCGTGGTCGTGCTCGTGCTGCGTACCTCTGCCGAACTGACAGCAAGAATGCAAGATGCGCGTACTTGCTGGTGGTGCTGGGCTCCCTGACGCCTTTTTCTCCGCTTTCAGGTAGAGATGTCGATGCAGATTCTCCGGCCGGGATCGTCATTGGCGACGGCCTGTTGACCGCCCCCTGAAGACCCGTGCAGAATAATCGTCGCCTGCCTGTACCTGGACGAGGCGCACATAATAATAATGATATTTATATTCATGCAACTGCCTGACGGAGCCGGCAATCCATATGTGTCCGTGGCGCGACGCGCTTGTTGCGTTGCGTACTAGCGGGTGGTGGTGCCGCGCAACGCGCTGCGGCGTATCCCGAACCCTGTCGGGGTCGGCCGGTACGGTGCATGTAATCCGCCGCCCTCCCCTCTGAGAGATCACGCGATGATACGGCGCTCCTCCAGTGCCCGCTCCACTCCATCTCGATTCCATATCAAGCTTTCCTTTGGCGAAATCCAAATGCTGCATCGCATGCATGTCTACTTGTCTAGGAAAGCGAGGGCCGTCGAATCGATCAGATCGACGAGAAATCGATCGATCGGCCCGAAAGGCACGCGCTGCGCATGCCGTGCGTTCGCTCACTGGCTAAGAGAACAATAAGTTGTCAGTTGACGCCGGCAAGGTCGCCGCCGGCCAAGTTCCGCACGTCGTCGGCCTGATCGATCAGATCGATCGGGGGTGGACGCATGCATGGCTGCGTACGTAGAACGGTGTAAGAGTCAGTAGTCCTGCGCTGTGCTGAGCAAGCAATCGGCGTCTCGTGAGGTCACAACCGCACAGGGATCCTGGCAGGAAGACCCATACGCGCGCCACGGGGCAGGAAAGCGCTCGGCGCTCGCCATGCGGTGCACACAGCACACCCAATCACCCATGCATGTACTCTAAGCTGCGGGAGTAGAGCGTAGACGCGGTGATTCAGAGTTCAGAGCTAAAGAGCGGGGACAGCTGCCGGGCCGGCATCCTGATACTGTTACGCTGCTGAGCTGAAGCCTGAAGAGCTCTCAGTTTTTTTTTCTCGAACACGCAGGAGATCTACGCATCATTGTATTAAAGAAGAAGGCTCTCAGATTTCAGCTGCCACTACCGTTTTTCCGAGGGGAATGACTGAGCAATGACCAAAGGCCTCGATCGGGGCACATACATAACCCCTGCAGCCCACTCTGTCTTCGCGCGGCAGGCACACATGAACGGAAGGTGCCCAATAATCAGCAAGGAGCCAGCCAGCTCCAGCCTCCAGCGGAGCAAGCGCCGCCGGGGGCGACTGCCTACCGCAGATGCGGTATCCCGCCGACCGCCGCACGTACCCCAAGGCACCCTGCCTTTTTTCCCGCGAATACCCACGCAAGCCAAGCGCGTCAGGTCAGCCCAAGGCGCTTCGTCTTTTTTCTGCGAGCACCCACGCAAGCAGGTCAGGCACGTCAGTTCCGCGGGACCTTGAACAGAGATTTTTTAAAAAAAATCACATATCATAAACTAGTTACCGAAATAAAATTTCGATTATACCACTAGATTTCTTATCACGAGACCTTCAAAACTAGACCACACTTGACTAAGTTTACAATTAAAAAAATTGGAACATTTTTTAAATAGGAGAAACAATTCATCCGATTTTAGCAACTAAAACAAATAATCTAATCTCACGGAACAAAAATGTCGTATAGAAAGAACATAAATTTTAACACGTGAAACAAATCATCTAGTGGAACAAAATATTATCATATAGAAGCAAATTAAAGTGGAACAAATCATGTAACTTGTGAAACAAAAATATCATATGGAAGGAACATAACTATTAACATGTGAAACAAATCATCCAGAGAAATAGAATATTATAAAAAAGGTAAAATTAAAGTGGAACAAAAATATTGTGTGGAAGAAACATAAATATTAACATGTGGAACAAATCATCTAGTTAAACAGAATGTTACCGGAAAAAGACAAATTAAAGTGAAGCAAATCATGTAACATATGGAACAAAAATATCATTAAAAAACATAAATAATGGTACAAATTATACTACACGAATTATCTTTAAGCTAAAAGAAAGAAAAAGAATACATCAGAAGAGAATACATTTAAAAATAGGGAACCTAAAAAAGTGAAAGAAAAATAAACAAGAGAAAAAGAAAAATAAATAGGAGGAAAAAAATAAAACACAACATGATAAAAAACTAAAAAAATAAAAAGGAGAAAAATAAAACATGAAACGGCGTACATGATTTGTACGCAGCCATACATGTTTCTTTACTCTCGAGGTGTGGAAATCCAATCTACATAGTACGTAAAAGAATACATAGGAAAAATAAAACAAAAAATAATAAAAAAGTGTCTAACTCACCTGTTGCTGACGGCAAGGCGTGGGCTTAGGCTGGCCTACCTAGGCCCAGCTGCATGCAGCATCCACGACGACGAGCTTAGGCTGGCCTCCTGGCCTACCGGGCCCCGCAGCCTGCAGCGCGCAGGAGCAAATCTGCATGCAACACGGCAAGTGGAAGAGTGTGCGGTGAAGGCTTATGCACCGCATGTGCGGTGCATAGAAAATCCGAGCGCCGCCGGTGTCAATTCAGGTTTGGTTTCACCTTCACCTGCGGCGATGGCAGGGGTCAGATTCAGAAAGGCAGGAACACCCCGGGCCGCGTTTAGATGGCCGGATGGAAAAAAATTTTGCAAAAGTTTTGCCATGTTTCACAAAACTTTTCACAGCAGCATTTATTGCAAGTCTTTAAAGGCTACATGCACCCAACCATTTGTACACAGCTACAAAAATTGCTATGGTCACACAATGTACACACAATTGTTCCATATCAAGTTTACAACTTGGTGTCCATACAAAGAGTTCATGAGGTTCAACTTGAGTGTCACCAATTATTACACATGTTTTGCATACAAACAATATAAAAAACAATATCAAGTTTGAATGAAGATCAATTGTGTATTCATGTCACAAAGGCAGGAGTAGTTGTACCCTGTCATTGCCACTGCTGTGACAGATAGTATGCATGTGCTATTTCATCGCGAATATGATTCATATCTACGTCATCTTCAACTTCATCGGGCGCATGATGGTCTGCTGCTGCCTCATGATTTATGTCCAATTCTTGATTACTGCCAACGGAAACCCCTACTCTAAAGTCGCAGTCCTCATCATCATGGTCAATGATATAATTATGCAGCGCACAACATGCAAGAATTATGTCGGTTTGGATACCTTCCTGATAGGTGGGAATACCATGATACAGTATTCTCCACTTCATCTTCAACACCCCAAATGATTGCTCGATGACGGATCGCAGTGACGAATGGGCTCTGTTAAACACCTCTCTTTCTCCAGATGGCCCGGGTCCATGACGCCATAGTTGTTGATGGTACTTGTAACCCTTGTAGGGTGCTAGGTAGCCGGGGCGGTTCGGATAACCCGCATCAACCAGATAAAATTTCCCTGCATGTATGTTGCCACAAAATTTAAAGATCAGTACACACAATAGTCCTATTTTTGCTGCTGGTTACATGCTGTTAGACTAACATTAATGAACTGTTTTTGCTGCAAACATACATTTTGCTGCAAACATACAGCAACATCAACTTCACTAACAATAGGTTGTACTGCTGTTGCAATAGGTTCTACTCCTCTAGCTACGATATGATAGCATTGGAAAAGAAATGATAAAGCAAACAACAGATCACTCTATATGCTGCACTTACATTACATCTATAAGTAGCAAAACCGTTTGTCAGTTTGCACATAACATCACTGGATATACCACGTACCAAGACCAAACAGAAAGAATACCGTCTATATATCCAGGCCAAACAGAGAGGAACTGTCTCCAGGCCCTGAGGACAAAGCGGTGCACAAAAAATTTCCCAGCACCAACATGTACAGATTAGCTTAAGAGGGCTGAGATGGCATGCTTTTCTTCTACTCACCACAAGTTTACAGCCATCACACTAGCCACATGTACAATCCATAAACATTTCTCCTCTTTGCAGGGATGTTTTTATGCCAACATATGTTGAATTGTGACTATTAAGGAGAATTCATATTTCACAATGACAACCATTCAGCAGCAGCAACATCAGCATTTTACTAGGACTTAAGCATGACAAAACATAAGATAATCAAGTCGCATTTTTCTAAAATGTATAGAGCAACACATATACTTGGACTTGCCACAACATGCATATCCATGTTACGATATGAAAAACAAAGTAGCAACAAACATACCTGTTGGTGGGTGGGGGAAGGCATTCCCATATTTTCGTATTGCTGCCTGAAGCACGGTCCAATCATGTGCTGATCCAGGCACACCAGCCGCAACAAACGTGAAGCGCCGATCAAAGTCACATATGGCCAGCACATTTTGGGTTTTGTCATTGTTTCTATTGATGTACTGACCGACCTTTTCAAATGGAACAATAACGTCCACATGTGTCCCATCTATTGCCCCAATGGCATTGTTGAAATGTGGAGCTGACCTATGGTTGGCAAGTTTGGGGTGGACACTGCTGAATGTGGGGTCCTTTGGTGCTATTATGTCTTTTGCAAGCTTTGTGACACAACCTAAGACATGGTTAAATTTGCGGCTAATGGTACCCTTGGATCGCTCAAACCTATTATCAGCTTGCCTAACAGGTTGTGCCGGGCCTACCATGAACAAGAAAATTCCTAATGCCTCTCTAGAACTGCACTTTGCTGTTGACTTCAACCCATATTTGCTAACCAAGTCCTCATGTAAAGACTCAAACACATGAGGTTGCATCCTAAACATGTCATAGCAAGCAGATGGACTACGCAATGTCCTCTCCAAAAACTCTATGCCGCTCTCCATTATTTCCCTAACATTTCTGCTCGGCACAAAGTACTGCTCGTACATACCTTGGATGATGGCCTTCTTCATCATTTTATCATTCTTCCGAGCATTCTCACTAAATTCCTAGAGTGCCTTGAACAACGGATGATCTTTTCCAATAGCATCCTCGCATGCCTTGTACACAAATTCGTATGCTTCTTCACTTGAATCATCTCCAGAAGTATCACTCCAATCTCCATAGCTCCTGCTGCCCTCCTCTGAACCCTCGTTGCCCTCCTCTGAACCCTCGCTGCCCTCCTCTGATCCCTCGCTGCCCTCCTCTGAACCCTCGCTGTCCTCTTTCTCTTTCGCTTCATCAACGCCAGCTTCGTCGCCAACCAGCCCCGCATTGTCCCCACTACTAGATGCCTGCACCAAATAAATGTAAATATGAATTAGTCACCAGCAGATATGAAAGTATTGAACAAGCAAAAAGACAAATCATATGACAGTATTGAACAAGCAACAAGACAGTATTGAACCACATTGGAATTATGCAATCACATAAGTGGTTCACACAAGACATAGCACCAACAGTAGCAGACATACATACATTACAAATCATTACATGAATAAATATATAATTAAGTGGAAGTTGTAGGTGTGCCAAAATTGGAAAAATGGCATCACTACTAATCCCTCACTAATCCTCACTGAATAATAGGCTCTTCCTAAACCTCCCTCCCTAAACCTCATTGACTAATAGGCCCTCCCTACCCCTCCCTCCCTACCCCTTCCTCCCTACTCCTCACTGACTAATAGGCCCTCGTACCCCAACACAGTCACCCCTCACTAGTCCCTTTGCTGGTTCAGCCATCGCTGGTACGCTCTAGTGGTCCACGCCCTTCTAGCTTCAGCTGTTTCACATTCCATGAACGCTGTTTTCCGACACTCATCCCCGTTCAAATACTCTGTCAGGAAGAAGTATTCCATACTGTTAGCGCTGATCCCAGCATCTTTTGCTAACTGCAGGCACTGCTTGTACAACTGTGTTTCTTGATCTTTTTTATGTGTAAACTGTGCAGCGACACCCATCATTGTGTCCCTATTCCTGTCACCATTACTCTGATAAGCAGACAGCAGCGTCTTGAAAAGGTTAGGAAACTTCTTTCCTTTTTTTGGCTTATTAGTAGGTGTTGTAACCCGAGGCTTGGTCTGTTTTTGGGGGCTTTCAGCCGTCGACTTTGTAGCTGTACTCCTTCCCCTCTTGCGGCTACCAGAAGTGGTTCCGGTCCCTGTGTTGGCAGCAGCAGGAGGGGTTTCCTGTGACTCCACCAAGTTCTCTGTGGATGGTTCATCTGCAGAAGCTTTCAAAACGGCGTCGAAGTCAATGTAGACGTCCTTGAACATTGCAGGAAGGAGGTCTAGCC
Source organism: Urochloa ruziziensis (assembly GCA_015476505.1). Taxonomy (NCBI): domain Eukaryota; kingdom Viridiplantae; phylum Streptophyta; class Magnoliopsida; order Poales; family Poaceae; genus Urochloa; species Urochloa ruziziensis. The sequence goes on from CM027122.1 coordinate 44,536,271, forward strand.
AAGATGGGTGTTCAGTCTTCAATCGTGTAAGCTCCGAACAGCTCTGTTGAAAAAGGCACCATCAATCCCTCACGATAGGTAAAGAACTTTGTCGAAATGTAAATACCACGATGAAAAATAATCTTTAATGGTACCTTTTTCAACTTGTCCCATGTCTTCTTTGTTGAAATGAAGGCACCGTTCTTTTGTCGGCCACCACCTGTGCCTGTTTGGAGAACCTTGACGGCTGCAGTGAAACTTCTTGAGCGTAGACCACCGTGACCGGAGCTGGTCCTTACTATAGGGCCTGCCTGTGCGTTCTTTGAATAGCTGCACCAACCTGGTCCATCCTAGGGGCAGCATTCTACCCTGATCCACGTAGCCTAGTTGACGGATTTCAAGCCATATCTCACACAGGGCCTGAGTGGCGATATCGTCCCAATGCGCTCTAAGGTTTTCCTACTCACAGAAAAAGATGAGTAACCAATGCACCCATGAGCAACAGCAATAGGAGTAAGTAGTATTCATATAATGCAGCAGGCAGTGGTTTCACATTTAGTTCAGCAACTATGCATAGCTACTATATGACATGGATGAATGACAAGTATGAATATGGTTGGGACATTTAGTAACAAGGGTTGTCACTGATTTCATTAACATATTTCATTAACAGATTTCATTAACATATTTCTTTAACATATTTCATTCACAGATTCATTCCCATATTTCATTCACATATGTAGGATGGACCAAGCAGTAAAGAAGGCCTAACCGTTGTGACATCGTCGGCGGCTCGCACGGAGGCAATTGATTGGTCGTTGCTGTCCACATCATGGACGGGGGGAGCGTAGTTAGGTTGGCCAAAAGCTTGTTGACCATGCCACCAGGCAGCTGATGACCCCATGTCATCCGCTCCCCTAATGGGTGGCTGCCAGGAGGGCGCACCATGGGAGAACAGCGGACAGGCCACATGGCTACTGCCCTCACCGTATGGTCCTGTCAACAAAGCAGTATGACAAATGAGCACCATCAGATGTACAAAATGAAATACAGGGTAGCAGCTTATGAAATACATGGTGAGTATAACTGCTGCGCATGTAAAAACTTAGTAGCAGAACTATCTATAAAAGTGGCCTCTTAGTTTCAACAATTTTATCTAAATCAGAGGGTTCCTGATCATAACTGGGGAAAAAAATATAATTAGACTTGGTGTGTACCAGCCAGCAAGGACGAGATAAAGAATGCAAGGCTAAAACTAGTGAACTAGTCAACTACTCCAGTCTGTGCAGGTGTGAGCAGAAAAGGGCAAAAAATGAAGCCCATGACATGATTCGAATCATGGATCTTCTGCCCAGAAAGCTTACATTTGGATGCTACTAGTCTACTAGATGAATCAAGAATCATCTACGTATGTGGCAAGTAAAACAATACTCAATTCAACAAGAGCACACTTGGAAGCCGTCTAGCCCCCCACACGCTTATCAACCAATGGAAGCCGATTAACAACATATGTAATCTATTTGTATCATTCATAACTGACCTGTTTAGTAGAATAATAACAGGTGACACAGGAAAGATCAGATACTAACAGATATATGGCAGCTTAAAGGGATACAGAATAGAAGACAACCATATTCAATAGTAAGGCTAATCGTGCAAACTAGTTAGTTCAACCTCACATGGAAGGTTGAAAATGCAGCTCAGTGTGCCCAAGTTACAGAAGTAAATTACATATACAAGAGCAAAGATCACAGCGTATGATAGTCTTTTATTTGATTCTAAACAAATTGTACAAGTACAAGTTGAATCTATTTAAAGGAAATCAGCTTAACTTCTTCCAAAAGAAACCATAAATCAACACATCTAAACCTAAATGAAAGAGACTCGAAATCACAAGTAAAGCGACACCGTAGCAAATAAAAGTTCTGCAAGATATAAGATAACAAACTCAATAACATCTTATTATATAATTACCAGAAATGTTAGCACCTTCCTTAAAAAAAGAAATGCTAGCACCTCAGTCTAGCAGAATCCTTTGCAGGAATTTGGTGGCATGTCAAAGCAATTTTTTTTTAGCATCCTAGTATACAAAATACTGAAATATTTGGGAGAGTTAACACTTGCAGCATGTAGCGTTTGGTGCTAATGGCATGTAAGGCAAGATGCCTCTCAAACAAATTTAAAACAAAAGTTTGTGAAGTTCATCAAATAGCATTTGATTCTAAGAACCCATATTGAATCAGTCATATTAATGCAAATATTTGTACAAGTGTATGATAAAATGATTGTCCGCTGATAAATGAATATATACCACAGCCCCCTGAGAACATACATGTATAATTATAAATAGCTCCAGATCATCTCAGGGGAAAATAGTTTCATGGTTATTTGGTGAATTGAGTTACTATCAATAGCTATTAAAGATAGTCAGATAAATCAGCATGAGAAAAACCAAATGAAGGACTCAGATTGCTAAGGAGATATGTGTGACGCAACAAGTATCTTAATTTTACCTTCATTTAGTAATATAGATGTGAATTCAAATAAAGAACTAGTTCAGAGGCGCCAGGCTTACAAGCACACACCAACCCTCCACACAGATGAGCTAAAACTATTGAAACCGCCAGTAACAATGAAAATAGAACTAAACATCAACACTAGTATGCAACAACATTATGTAAACAGCAGAAAATAAAACACTAGTATGAGGAAAGAACTCACTGAACGGAGGGTACGAGGGGTTGTCGAAAGCTTGCAGTGAAGACGTCGAATGCCGTGGGGGTTCACACCTGGGGAGACCCCCGCCTTGATAAGGCGGCGGCAAGTACGGCGCCTGTACGCCGTACCCGCCAAAGCCAGGCGGCGGTGCAGACATGCCACCATATGAAGAAGGTGTGCTGCCCATGGAGCCATGTCCAGCGGCTGAGCCGGAGAAGAAGGGATTGTTCAAATCGAACGGAGGTGCCTGAAACGGGGCTTGGCTGCCGCTGCCTGGGAAATGATGGGGTGACACGGGCGGCTGCATAGGGTAGTACCCAGACCCAAAACCGCTGTCCTGCTGGCCGTACGGCCTGAAGCTCTCATGCTCCGCTGCCTGACATGTGCGGCAAGTGTGGACGATGCGGAGGAGGAAGACGTCGGAAAGGCGGCGGCGAAGGGCCCAAGACGGAATGGGATGGTGGCGTCGGCGCACGTTGGTGATGCTGGATTGAAGGATGACGGACGGAACCGAGATTCCACGGCCCGTTCGACCTAAAGCTGGGTGCGCGAGTATGACAGTAGGGATGCGGCTGCGATGGGAAGAACGGGACAGAAGATGCGGTTCTAAGCTCGGCTGGGAGGCAGATGGGGAGGGGAGGGCGATGGGAACGGAGATCTACAGGGGCCCGACACGGAGAAGGATGTGTGTGTACGGCGCCGCGGATGGCGGACCACGGAGGAGGTGGAACGAAAGGAGTTGGGCGGCTCACCTCGCGAACCAACGAGGCGGCGGCGGTTGGCGGCCTTGTGGAACTTGAGGAGATGAGGCGAAGACCGACGACGCCTTGACCTGACTCCGAAACGGAGCGCCAGGGTCCGTCGACAGATGCAGATGCGAGGGTCGAGGCGCCGATCTCGCCGCCGGGCTTCGGCCGCCTGTCGCCGGTGAGATCCCTACCAGTAGCTGGACCGAGTCGCGTCGTCTGGATCTCCACGTCGCCGCCACCGCCGGCCCCAACGGACCAAGATCCGCGATGCCCGGAGGTGGATCTACGAGGGAGCGACCATCTCGGAGGTGGGCAGCTGCGGTATGAGGCGCCGGCGCGGCGGATTTGGTCTGGGCGGCGGCGGCGCGATGCAGGGACCCGAGAGGGATCGCGAGGAGGGGGAGGGCGCATGGGTCACGGGGGGTGGGTGCGGCCGGGGGATGCCTCACGGGGGACGCTTAACGCGCTCCCCATGGGCCCCACGCATGGGCCCCCACTGGGCCACCACGTTTGGGCCCCGAAAGTGCAAAAACTTTTGCTAAACGTGAGAAATTTTTGGCAGAAAATTTTTCAACGGGCCATCTAAACACGGCCCCGGTACCCGCCGCCTAGTACTAGTGCCGAGCCCCGGGGCAGGAGGGCGGGCCTGTCTACGAGAGGCTACGAAGCGAAGCGAAACCCCGTGACCGATTCGCTCGGCGGCAGCCGGCAGGCATACTGTTGATACAGTACACCCGCGTACCAGTCCACATTCCAGCGGCGCACTCACTACAGCTGCGCGTCTAACGGAAATGCGAGCACGCGCCGCCTGCCGAACCCCGCCGGTACGCCAAGTCGCCCAGCCGTGGCACGGTGGCAACCTGTCGAGCGAGAGAGAAAGCGGGAGGCCCATTAGACTGGCCCAGTGCTTTATTTTCTCGTCTGTTTACAAGAGCCCGCCGGGGGTGGTGGTATTTTGCTTGATGGCCCAATGTAGCCCATAAATGTAGAGCCCACTGTAAGTCGCGTGGGCCTACACACGCAACTGGGTCCATCTTCCCCGGCTTTCCATTTCTCTGTCAAGCTTTCCTCCCTCTTGTTTCCTCCCTCTATGTCAAAAGATTAATTTTTTTTGAAAGACAAAAAGGTTAAATTAAGCTGGCTAACTAGTCACAACCATTTTTTTTTGAAGGATTAGTCACAACCATTTCCCACTGGCCAAAACGACCTTGAGGAGGTTCTCTGAGCTACTCGAATATAAGTGTACTGATATTGGATTTTACTGGATTCATTTATAAAGTTTTTTGCAATGACATCATACAAATCTATTCCAACCTCTACGCCACATGATGCATATATCTAATACTATTACTTATTACAATGGTCGATCGTTTCTTTTTGTAAAGTGTATTAGAATTTGAAAAAAAAAATGTCAAACTTTACCCCTGCTTGGTTGGTACCCACACTGTGGTTACAACTGACCTTAGACAACAGTTGCAAGAAAAATGACCGTCACACATTTCACAAAGTTTGAAAAGGAAATGAATGAGTCTATGACTCAAGGGGTTAAAGGCTAAGAAAATTTGCAAGGCACACGGCCAAGTAGCATTAAGACCAAACACGATCCTTCATTCATAAATTTTAACCACCATTGCTCAAATTATGTTCTCTCTTATATTGTATTTCAATGATTTTTTTAATTTAAAATTAATGGTATGTACGAGAACTCGGTGATGGAATTAAAATTATACATCTAGTATAGACTTTTTCAAAATCATAATGCACCACAAAAAGAGAAAGAAACAGAATTACAGAAGCAGTTAGTTTACCATCCGTACGTTAATGCACAAGATGTTTGCATAATGCCAATTCGTTTCGAGTGCTGTGGATAATCGAGACACATACGACTAAATACAGAATACAGTGGGCCCTAATTCAACCCAGACAAAAGCCGGGCCACTTTCGCTTGCACACAGCTCCAATTAAAAAGGCATACGGTCCGAATCACACCTTCCACTCACACACTCAGATAAGTTGACTCGGCAGCAGAGACATGCTCTGCCGATGCTCTCAAGGACAAGAAACACACGGGCCCTCACCATGTCCTAACCCCGGACAAAACAAGAGAAGCCGTCAATCGATCCTACGTGGAACGGATGGATCGGATGGATGGCCGAGAGGACCCGGCCGGCCGACCAAGGAATATCAAAATGCTATAGCCATCGATCCTGCTAACGCAACTTCGGTGGATGAAATTAGGTCCCCTTTTGGCACAAGGCACCTTGCACAGCATCACAGCAAAGGGTTAATTCCGGGCCGGGCTTAAACAAAAGCGGCCAATCCAACAGCAAGATTCCACTTGAGCTCAACGCTTGGCTTCACTTTAACGACGGAGTTTGCTGCGAGTCCACACCCTAATCCACTAACTTAATGTTGCTAGTCCGGCTGTCAGTTCGGCCACGGATGACATGGTCTAGCCTAGTCATACTGTACTTTTGCTTTGCTAATGGCTCTGTCACAAAGGCGCAGCCTGCGTTTACGCCCTGCAAAGTGCAAACAGCTGAGTGATCTGAGCAAGCAACATGCATGCACCTTGTACCAAATTGTTCTCCGAATAATCTGATGCGTAGGAGTAATAATAGCGTGATTAAATAGTAATCCTGGGCCTTTCTTTGACATCATCATGCATGTCCCAAATCTAATTGGCCTTCTCACACCACACACTTTACTACTCCATCGCCGCGCAAATAAAATAAGTTTCCATCGCCGCGCATGCTTGCTTTGTCATCACAGCTAGCTTCTTCTCCAGATACAAGTTTTTAGATAATGTTCACCATAATGCTACAATACATCCGTGTCACTGTCTTCAGAGTATGCAACGATTGCATGAAAAAAAAAAACCCCACTTTGTCGCGTGCAGTCTTTCGCTTTCGTTCTGTGCTCTTCCGGCAAAGAAGCCATTTCGCTCCACAGTTCCAGCAGACTGACTGTTGCCTGTTGGTGGCCGCATGGGCTAATCTGGCCAGGCCCTCTTTCTCGGAGCTGGAGGCCATGGATTCTGAGTGGCTCCTCGGGCGGTTTCGGTCCCTAATCTTGGCATCTGTTGCCTGTCAGTGTGCATGTCCCGATCACAGATGCCTGTGCGTCGGAGCAGCTTATTGTCTGAAAGTTACAGCACGGTTCAGAATCCCGGCTATTGCTACTTGTAAGCAGCTCAAGTTACAAGTGCTCCGTGCACAAACAGAACACGTACGCACAAGATAGATACCGACGGATACGCTACGTTTGTCCAACGCTACTTGTTTGTAGCAGCCAATTTTGGAGGAACCTGGGCGATTTCATGATGTGACAAGTAAGCGGCAGAATTCGCTCCAGCTTGATGAAGCATTTACAGAGGCCTGCATGCGGATTAAGCTCGGCTTCTTCCACAAACAGAGCTTCCTCAGAGGCGTGCAGGGAAAGCATGAGAGCATCTTCACCTAATCTTTGACCGTAATCTTTGGCCCCCATTCGTCAAAAGTTGCAAATTTTTTTGGGCCCCAAAACCGTACAACAAGGGCAGCAAGAGCTATGTCGAGCAGATTTAAATATCAATTGCTATTTTGACTCGTTGATTTATTGGATACAGAAAAGGAAGAGGAGAAATAACTTGTTCCAGCCTTGAATTTTTATGTGTATATATGCATGCTGACATACATTTGGATCTATTTAACTGACCACATCCATTATATACTTTTTTATATAAAAAAGAAAGTTTTCTGGTTCATGTTAGTTTCAGGAGGCAGTTAAGGGTTGCCGTCATCAGCTAAAGGGACGCGCACATCATTAGGATAAGAAGATACTATGATGCCCTGTGACTTGCAAATGACCTTGTATATGGTCACAGTGAAGCGCAGCGGCTGAGGTCTAGAAGAAGTTAAGTTAATGCTGGAGTATCAATTATTGGGATGTATAATTCCAAAGAATTATTGAGCAATCCAAGCAGCGAGATCCCCGGTCAACCAGTCTGCGGATAAGAAGAGTCTTGAAAAAGAAAAGAAAAGAGAAACGAACAGGTGTTTGGACTGTTGTTAAAAAAAAAAAAAAAAAAAAAAAAAAACAGGTGTTTGGACATACAAGGAATTCAGAGCTCCTTCTAGATATAGCTTGCTTCCTTGCAGAAAAGAGTTTCTCTGCTCCTCACTCCACAGCGCCTACGCATGATTGAAAAATGCAATGAAAGGTCGAATATGACTTCTTCTTTCTTTTTCCCTTTTTGCAGACACACAGAAAGGGCTATTATTGGGAGCCTCTTCTTTTAAAAAAGTAGAAAAAAATGGATAATTGCAAGGCTCTTGCCGAGTGCTGACGTCCACTAGAGGATGCATGTATGGTTCCGTATGAAATAAACTAAAGGGTCACACACAGGCTATATATGAATATGTAGGTCACGGGCTCACGGGTCACCAGTCACATTTTTTGTGCGCAGCGGCCGTGCAAAGTTTGCGTTTGCGTTTGTGGATCTTTCAAAAAAGTTTGTGCTTGTGGTAGCGCCCTTGCTCAAGTGGGTGGTGGCCACTCTGCTCCGGCGGCCTCCGGGCAGAGAACACCCTGTGCATATAGATCATAGATGGGAACTGATCACTCCTTTTTTTGAGGAGTGGATAAGAGGCGATTCTGACTTTGCCACTGGGTTATAATATTTGGTGTCCTTAAGAGCAAACAAAAATACTATTAAAATTGCCCTGATCTCACAATAACGTAAAGTTAAAACCTACTATAGTACCTTGCCACCTTGTGCCAAGAGTGCACGAAAGGAAACTGAGAAATGCGATTGATGGCGTTCCAGCGTGGGTATTTTTTTTCCGGTCCCACATGGAGTCTGTCTGTCTAGGAACCTGAAATTCTGTTGTGTTCTTTGATCAGTTTTGTCGCGGGAATCAAGCAAGCCCATAATCGTGGTGTCATTTACTTGAGCATCAAGACTAATTATCTTGGGACGAAAGGTACGGCGCCATTCCTATGAGCAGATTGCGCATGAAATTTTGTTTAATTGTAGTAAATACTATCTCTAGGAAAAATACTATTGAACTTGAACAGGAAGTTAGAGCAAAAATAACCTCTGTTATTCTATCTATTATACAATACGCATAGCACTTTGATCATAAGATTTTCCTTCACCCTTTTGCATGAATTTGCACAGAGTAGTAAAATCAAGTCATAGCCATGCATCACCTACAAATTCGTGCATGTTAATGATATCATGCCACCGTCCAACAAATAGAAAAAAAAACCAATATATATATATTTTTTACCTAGAACAAGGTGTGCCCTACAAGCACATCCTTTTCATCCCACCCACAAAACGGAAAGCCAAAAAGAAATAAGAAGAAAATCCCCTTACTCCCCAAGAAATGCAGAGATTTAGCCTAGCAGGTCAACAACCAAAAACCGTCTCCCTGCTCTGTATAAAAAGGCCGGCGGCACAAAACTTGTCCCCCAAACAAGCGAAGCCCATCCATCCGTCCTCCGATCCCCAAGCAGAATTAAACCTCACCTAACCCCTCTCCTATGGCCGATCACCCCCTCGCCGGCGAGCACCACCCCTCTCCGGCGAGCTCGGCCGCTACGGCGCTGGGTCCTCTTCTCCTCCTCCCGTCGGAGCTCCTCCACGAGATCCTCATCCGCCTCGCCGTGCCAGAGCTCCTCCGCGTGCGGTCCGTGGCGCGCCCTCTCTCCAGCCTCATCTCCTCCCCTGACTTCCGCCGCCTCTACCACCTCTCGTCGGCGTCGTCGGGCCCCGGCCCGGCCGCCGCGTGGCTGCTCCTCTTCAAGAAGCTCCCTCCCCGGGACGCCGCCATCCGAGGATTCCACGGGCCGTCGGGCCGGTGGTTCCGCATCCCGGTGTCGGCCATCCTCGCCCCCGCCGTGCCACCCGGTGAGGACCTCTACTTCCTGGCCGCCTCCGGCAGCTCGTTCCTGTTCGCCGCCAACGGCCGCCGCGAGCTCGTCGTCGTCGACCTCACCGCCCGCGCCGCGCGCCGCCTCCCGCCGTCCCCTCTCGGGCCACGCGGCACCTCCTCGTGGCGACGCTTCGGCCTCAAGCTCGTCGCCGATCCCCCCGGATCGAGCCGGTTTAGGTACCCGTCCTTTTCTTGCGAGTGGGAGTTCTTTCTCGAAAACTTGCAGGCACCACTAACCTCCTCCTCCTCGATTGATCGTTTTTTTTTTTTGAAAATAAACGATTGAGCGTTACTCTTTCGCTTTTACTTTTACCACGGCGTTTTCTCAATTAGTATTCCTCAATTATTCCTCATCGGCTCATCGCTACTTCTCCAGTGTCAATTGACAGTGCCAAGGCCACTGTCAAACCCGCAGTAAAATTCGATTGATGTCGCTGTTGGTGTGTGTTCGATCTGACGTCAGTGTGAAAAATGGTTGCTTTTCCTTGCAAGGTTTCTGTTTGCTGAGCTGGTGAACAACACGCCATTCCTCTTCGAGTACCGGTCGGAGACGGACACGTGGCGGCAATCGGAGGCGGCCCTCGCCGAGGGGGCAACCACGCCGGCGTCCCCCGACGGCACCTTCCTCTGCGCGGCGCACGCCGGGCCGGACTGCGTGATGGTGTACTCCGGCCCGGGCGCGGCGGGCGACGACGGCCCGTTGTTTTTCCGCCCCCGGTTCCCGAACGCCGCCGGCCACGGCGGGGACAGGCTGCACGTGTACGGCGACGGGTGCGCGGCGGTGGTGCGTTCGGCGGCGGTGGATGACCCGGCGACGACGAGCCGGATCGGCCGGGTGAAGGTGGTGGCGGGCGTGGAGCTGTACGGGTTCGGCGGCGCGGTGGGCGGCGACTGGGAGCTGGTGGCGGCCGTGCCCGGCGAGCTGGTGGAAGGGTTCCGGAAGCCGTACGCCGTGATGACGGGGCTCCTGGCGGAGCGTGAGGGCGTGGTGCGGCTCGTGCTCATCTCCAACTGCCGCGGCGCGTGGGACCTCGTGTGGCTCTCGTACGACCGCGCGCGACGGGAGTGGCGCTGGGTGCCCGTGCCGGACTGGGGCGGCAGCAAAGGGCTCAACATGGCCGGCATCGCCGTCTCCTCTACCTTCTCGCGGCTCTGGCCGGCGCCGTCGTCACCCAGCACCACCAGCAGCAGCAGCCACCAGTGAGTGAGTCCGTGTCCATCCGTGTCGCGTCGCATGACGCATGTGGCGGTGTGTGCGGCGTCGAAGCTAGAGTGGGTGAGGAGTGCTGGGGTCCAGCGCGGCCACTCCCCACGCCACGCCACGCTACGATGTGAGAGGGGCCTGCTGCCTCGTTTCCATGCGTGGGGTGTGGGGGCCGTGGCGTGGCGTGGCGTGGCGCGGCGCGGCATGATCGAACCCTCTCCCGCATGATGGCTTTCGCCGATGGGGACTAGCCAGTGAGAGCGAAATGTTTCAGATAAGGAATGGCTACTGTGGTGTGTTGCGTGCTTCTACTCTGTAAACAATAGTACGATTGCTACTGCTCCTGCTACTGCTATTCATAAACTTTTGCACTTTTCATCAAAAGTTATGTTATACTTTGCATCGTTTACTCAAATCGTGGCAAAAGTGTGGCTAGGACCAAACAGCCAGCTCCATTTACTGTCCTTCCACTTCTGTTCTGCTTTGTAGTTGCAAGGAAGAAACTTCAACCTATTACAATACAAGAAGCAATCTCAACTCTGCCAGTTGCTACACTGGGTTTTGGATTTTGCATCCGTGTTCGTACTTCGTATGAATGTTCAGTGGTCTTATTCTAAAGAATGAAAGCAAATGTATTGATTGCTCATAAACCGTCATACTACACAGGGGACGTCATCTTCAGGTCGTATGGCTGCTTCTGGACTGTTCGGTGACTATTGCCCTTGACGTCGCTGCCTAACTGCTCTATCAAATCTCGCGTCTGAATGTCTGATACAGATTAGCGAGAAGGACCGCAGGGGAGAAAAACCGGTCGCACCGCTTGTGCGATCTGTACCGGCAAACGTGTAAAGCATAGCTACAACAGTTGAACACTTGCTTAAAAGCGACAGGATGGGGGCGTTCTGCATCCCAATTTAGGTGATCCGTCCCCATCGATTTGCATCTTTACCTTGTGGCACAAAGCGAAATGACTCTAAAGTTATAAGGCTTCATAGCCAAGAATTTTATCCACTAAACACTAGGAAGAACAGAATGCCACAGCACAGTTACAAATGCAGAGCAGGTAAGCTCCAGTCACTGTTCTCTGCTGGCCCTAATTCAAGAATCAAGCCTTGGGGTTCTGATAGGAGACAGACAGGCAGGAAATATCGATCTTCAGAAGAATTTTTCGAGAAAAGAAATCTTCAGATGAATCATTGATGGCTTGGAATTGAGAGACTGCTGGTGCTCGCTAACGATTCGACCAATCAGTTTATCAGGTTGCTCGTGTGCTCGCAAGTGTTACCCGCCGCTGCTGTTGTACCATCACCGGCAATATTCCTGAGCTGACCTGGACGGCTGGACCTGGCGAACAAAAGGTGGCCTCACGCCCTCACATGGCGTTGCAACTTTTGTCCTCTCGGCACTCGGGTGGTCGTCACTGTGTTTCAGAGTACCTCTCATGGCAGCAGTTTGTTGAAAGCATCGGGGAGAAAGAAAGTGAGATCGGACGATCAGCTTGATGTGATCCATACTCGGAATTGGCAAACAACAAGATAAAGGCCTGGATCACTTGATGTGCACTGGACACAAGACAGCCCACTTTTGGCTCACCCTATTGGACGCGCTCTGTTTCGAGGCATACTTTGCCTCTCCTAGGTCGCAAAATCCTATCGTAGAAAACAACCTTGTTCGCCTAATTACAGGGATTCCACGTTGGATGTGTACATTTCAGGGTGCACTTTGCCTCTGCTTGTAAAAATTCAGTTGTTAGGTTCATAGATGTATGATGTTTAGGACAAACTAATTAGTCCTGAACATTGTATATTTAAGGACAGAGGGAGTATTCTGAAAAGAAAACCAATCAACCATTTCTTAACAATTGCATGGTTCAATTCGAAACACATGGGTCAACACGCACACGTTTTTGCAGTGCACCAACTATGTATGTCACTTGGTGCAAAAAACTCTGTATTTCACTTGGTACATTGCGTTTCACTTCAAGCTTCATATTTCGCAGTACGTTTGCAAAAATCACAGCACGAACAGACCATCAAGAGATAAAGAACTAATGACAAAGCAAGAAAAGAGGTAGCTTAAGGGTTTTTTTATTTTTTATTTTTTATTTAGAAAGAGGTAGCCTAATGAAGGCTGCAGTATAAAAAGAAGCGAATAGCATCAAAAATTCAAAACGTTGATGGTCTGTGGTAGAGGCCTGAACATTTCCATTATCTAAAAAAAAATTTAATCGAGACACTAATCAGTGTTTTAGAAAGAACTAGATTTAGCATTGGCGATACATACACATACCTATACTCAGTTGCCCTTTTTATTGGCATCACTTCCAGTTCCTAACAGAAGGCTGTCGCTAAAATTATCATTGACACCAACAAGCACATGGTAAGACAGAAATCCCAAGTTCTAGTAGGAATTGGAGACTGCTGCTATTGGAAAGGGAGGACAGATTCCCCACTCAATTATATGGTGAAAGAACAAGCATGTTCACTGATCAGAGCTGGGATGTTCCAAGTGATCCTGGCAGGCACTGAGATAGACAAACGGATTTATTTGCAAATCAAGACAAGACAATTGGGATAGATTTCCCAAAGAAGTTGAATTGGACCTGTTAGATGGCTCATGGTTGTATCACTGTATGTAAGATGCAGACAATTGGGATAGATTTCCCAAAGAAGTTGAATTGGACCTGTTAGATGGCTCATGGTTGTATCACTGTATGTAAGATGCAGATAGTAGATGCCTCGCACTTGCATCATGCCCAATTCAATTGGAATGTGGCCTTTCAGGTTGCAGTAAGAGAAGTAAACTGTTGGGATGGAGCCGAAAAGGTCATTTTCTGCCCAAGGAAAGTAAGATCAGTTGCGGCAGTTTAGCTGCCAACCATGTTGGCACAATACCGGCAAAGTAATTGACAGACAAAGAGATCGAGCACTTTGCAGGTATTTGCTGCAAGCCCAATGGGATTCCGACCCATAAAGTTGTTTTGAGTGAAGAAAGCCTCTGCAGCATCAGAAAAGGCTGAAACTTCGGTTGTTTGGAAATTTGGTGACCATGGTACCGCATGTTAAACTGTTGTTTCCAAGATGGATGTATCTCAAGGAAGGCGTGTTATTAAACATAAATGGTGATATCTGTCCACTCAAATGCATATTTCCTTCCACAGAAATTTGCCACAGCTATCGAACAGTTGTTACTATATTGAATTCAAAGCACATACAAACGCGCAAATGCAAGTTTTGCAACGCACAATGAATTTATGCATTTGACATTGGCACAACAGGCAGCATTCGCTACATATACACGCAAATGCAAATTTTGCAACGCACAATGAATTTATGCATTTGACATTGGCACAACAGGCGGCATTCACTGCCGTTTGTCAAAATTTGCTCACGTTACAAAGAGACTGCAAGATTCCGGCTGTTCACAGTTACAGACTTGAAAACCATGGATTATTAGGTCACCATTATTTCTCCTACCTACCGCTTCTGTTGATGAAAAGCATGAAGCTATTGAACCGGAGATGAGTTCGACGGCGAGCTCTCCGTTCCAGTAGTTTCACTCGTTAGAGATCCATTTGTTTGCTCCACCGGTACATCAGTACCCTCCACAGGCGCCTTGAGCAGCGAGGGTTCCACTTTCTCTTGGGCGGCCTTCTCCTTCTTGAGGTCTTCCTTGGCCAAGCTGGAGAATTGCTTGTCCAATGAGCTTGCTGCACCTAGCCATGCGAGAACGATGACCAATAGTATGCCGCCAAGGTATGGAGTTGAGTTTGCCAAGGAACCGAACGACAAGATCATGAATTGTTGGATCAGCGCACCACCAGATTTGCCCAGTGGATTACAAACAACATCAATGGCCGCCTTTCCTTTTACCTGCAAACAGGGGGGAAATGGAGTTAGCATGCACGGTATAATAGTGGTGCGGACAGTGGGCATCAAGTAATCATTCAGCCAACCATGCACGATTTTAAGTTCAAGGACAAGACAGTTCAGAGATACTTAGGACAAAAGGATGCTCTTCACTAAGACTTGCCTCAATGAAAAAGCACTAATTACCATGTCATGTAATAACACATAAAATAAGCAGGAAAATACAACTAATGTCATTTTACGACTACAGGACCGAGAGAACTTATATATGAGATTTTATGGGCATTAAAAGTTTATATGACTACATGCATCATCTGAATTTCGAACCAACCTGACAGAACTATGCATAACTAACACTAGTCCAAATAGAGATTTTTATCATTTAAATTTGTTAGTGCTCAGGGTATTCTGGTCCCCAGTTGCAAATGAAGGGGGGGGGGGGGGGGTGCTAACATTAAGTAACCACCACAAGATTACAAAATATAAGCAAACAAATACAATAAATTGGTAAAATATTTTAAATCGCCAAGGAATAATAGAAAGGAAGATGTAATATGGAAGGATGAACAAACCTTCATATCTTCATCCAAAGGAATATATGCCATTTCCTTGCACGGGTCAAATAAACTATACTTTGCACTCTTGCTAAATATGTTCTGCATAGCACCCACATAAACGGCTGCCAGTAGGGGGGTCATACCCATAGTGGCAAGCATAGGAGTAAGTGGCTGTCCAAACAAAATAAGAGAGAAGAAGCCAACACCAGTCAGCAGCAGAACTGTGGGGGTGATCATTGCAGCCACACCCCACCCAAATTTTCGGAGTATAATTCGGCCTAACAGCATCATTGTGAAAGTTGCAATTCCAGTTGCAGTTGAGAAATCACCCATGAAAGATGAGTATTCATTTGGACTGGGGAACTGTCAGGTGAATAAGGAAAGTGTTACTGTTACTAAATATAAACACCATAGTAGCAATACAATCTGAAAAGAAGAATAGATAGTTCAGAAAGATTACCTGTGCCTTGAGTTTTGATTTCCAGGTGACTTCCACAAGATTGATACTAATACCAGTAGGCAACCACTAAGGTAGCTAGGTCCCTCACATACCTCGAGGACAGCAGAACCTTCAGACTCTCTTTCATGCCAAGCTTAGGCTTTTCCTGTTGAATATATTGTATTCCAGATTACTTAGAGTAGTAGTATAAAGACAAAAGGGAAGCACAAGAAGTCAATAACCAATAAATACTGACCTTTTTCTTCTTACGATCAGACTTGGGAAGTGAAGGATCATTCAAAACAAACTTGTTCACTCCCCAATAGATGGAAGTTATGACAAATCCGAGAAGAACCACTATGCTCATCATTCCTTTCAAAGATACCTCCCAACCATCAATTCCAGGACCTAATGTCTTGCGCAGGTTTGAGAAATACTTCACAGTACGCCCAGAGAAGATGAGGGCAATATTTGCCCCAAGGCCAAATAAAGGGTAAAATTCTTTTGCTTCATCAACTGTGGTAATCTGAAAACAAATATAAATGAGAACAGGTTAGGGCTAACAACTAACATTTGACGAGAAGTTCAACAAATATGATATATCCAAACTGCAGACACAAGAATGCCATATACACAACCCCTGTAAGCTACACTTTTCAGTTGGGTGGCTTTCAACACCAAAAAGGAAAACACTACAATACCACCGTGAGCTCTGCAACCAAGAGAAACACATACTAAGTGGTTTTTTTATATAAAAAAAGCCAACCGAAACATTTTACCTGTTATCATTGTTTAAACACAATTTATTGGTCTAAAAGAGTTGCTTCAATCTCTTCAGCTGACTTTACTCGGATGTAAAAGAAAAGATTAAATAAACAATCAACCAGTCATACTTCAGGATTAGTGTTGGTGTGCCCCCTTCACAGTAATGAGATTTATTATCGCTACTCTTTTTTTTTCTCTTTTCTTGTTTCCATATGTAATAGAGCTTATACTGTGTTTTGATCCCCCCTTTTCGTTTCAAGCCTTTTTCACTACGCATTTATTCTATTTGTTACGATGTCCTAGTGAGGCTACCCTTTTGTCTCCCTAGTCAAAAAAAATGAAGATCAAATAATGGATGGATATAGCCAATCTGGGCCCTTCCTTTCTGGCTACAAAAGTAGAGGACAGAGACATATTAGATTCGCAAAGGTCTACACCAATAAATATTTCTTTTGGAAAGGAGTTATAAAGTGTGAAGCATATCCAGGCCCAAGTTGTTCAATGTGATAGACATCCACAACCAATTGAAGATTGACAATAGCTCAAACATCATTTAGATCAAGGAAGAGAGCAATAATGGAGCCAAACGTATTTATAAAAGAAAGCACCAAGCACCTAGATTTTTTTCAGCCCAAAAGTTCTGCATTATAACCGATGAAGAGTTACAATGCAGGGCCTACCATGTACAAACACAACAAATGTTTTATTACCTACCCATTATCTCAAGAACAAACCATTAGCTGCCTAAGCCATGGCAGAGACAAGTTATTAAAGAACAAACCATTAGCAGCCTAAACCACCATGATAGAGACAAGCTTTCCCCTAGTATCTTTTTGTACTCCAATAACCAAACTATCTGGTCAAATTGTTACTAGCTAATGAGACGGATTTGACTCTAAATTAGCGAACGAATGAACATAAGTGCAGTACATGCCAAGATTGATCCAATAATCCAAACTTGAGACTCACCTGATTGGCAAATCCCCAGAAGAGGACCGAGATGACGACGCTACCCCAGAGCTCAGCCATGACATAGAACAAGCAGAAGCTCCAAATCCTCAATATGGCCACGGGGCCAAGGAAGCTGGGGCCGAGCGCTGCCAGGAGCTTGTCGGCGAGCGCGGTGGGGTGGATGACATCCCTGAGCGGGTAGAGCACGAAGGCGAAGGCGCCGAAGAAGGCGATGAATGGGAAGATGACGGTGTAGAAGAGCGCCTCCCTGGAGAGGACGTTGGAGAGCTTGGTGTAGAGCAGCATGAATCCGATGGCCATGGGCAGGTTGACCCATGTCTTGAGGAAGGGGATGATCTCGGCGCTGCTCCCCTTGGCGGTGACCACCAGCACGTCCTTGGTGTCACGCAGGATGGTGTAGTTGAAGAGGATGCAGAAGAACATGAGCCCCAGCGGCACGATCTTCTTGAGCGTCTTCAGGTCGATGCCGAGGAACTTTTTGCTTGCCTCCTCCGGCTGCGGCGCCGGCACCGCGGCCGCCGCAGCCTGCGGCACGCCAGCGGCGGCCCTCCTCTTGAGGAAGCCGTGGCCCAGGACCGCATCGCGGCGCGGGAGGAAGGGGCCCCTCGACGCGAGGAGCGGAGAGTGGAGGGCGGCAGCGGGCTTGGCCGCGGCGGGGGAGAAGGAGGCGGCGCGCGGGCGCGGGAGCGGGAGGCGCAGGCCCGCGCGGGGAGGGAGCGCGGCGGGCCTGGCGTGGAGGATGGCGAGCGACTCCATGGACGGCGCGCCTCCGCCGGTGGCGGTCCGGTCGGTCGGCGCAGGGCGCAGCCGCGGCGGGGCCTCTCCTCCCGCCTCCGCCGGGTCGCTGGTCCAAACCCCGAGACGCGAATTTGGGGGGAAAGCAGGGGAGGGGTGAGTAGTAGTAGGTCGCGCGCCGCGGCGGGGGAGAGAGGGCAGATGAGGCGGAGGAGCGCACTATTAAACACGATCGCGCCGCGGATCCGCATGGCGATCCGATCGGCCGTCGGTTTGCGGGCCAGAAACGATCTCGGCGGTTGATGCGGGGGGGTGGGCGCGGGGGTTGGTGGTGGGATGGGCGGAACGGGACAGCGGGCGCCACCCACGGCCGCCGCCCGACGCGGGTTCGAGTCAGCACCAGGCAGCGGCGGCGGGCGGCCTGGCTCGGCCACCGCCGCCCGTGTGTTTGCCTGTCCCCAATGTTAAAAGGAGAGGGACGTTTGTTTACGACTTCCCATGTTATCTCGGCGCGAAAATCTCTATTCACAGCACGGCCACAGCGCACAGCGTACCCACCGTCGAGTTGCCAATTTCCTGTCCAAAAAAAGTTGCCAAATTGAAGTTACTCACTGCTATCGTTTATACTCGGTATCCTGGTCGGAGAGCAGTGCATTTTGGCCGTAGCTCATCGATCAATAGCAAATTTTACAACGTAAACAAAATTCGCCTTCGGATGGTCAAATAACAGAACAGTACATGAATTTTGAAGGAAGCAAGCACAACTGAAAGATGGAGGATGGAGACAGCCAGAGAAGCACGTGTTGGACTTCCAAGGGGATACTAAAAAAAAAACTTCCAAGGGGAAACTTTGCCAAAACTGTCACACTCGTGCTTGTTTATCTATGGAGTTTGAGGCTTAAGGGTCCGTGAGAATTTTGAAAACTTTATTTTTGTGCTATGCGCGCGAGTACTCGGTACTTTAAAACAGAGTGAGCAAGATCTGCAATCCTGCGTGCCAGAGTCAAACCCAATATCCCGCGATACGATTGTTTAGACCTCAAGGCCTCTGATTCGAATGAAGCCGTTTAGCTCACGATTGACTGCAGCACTGCACCTCGTGTTTTTTTTTTCAAGGACAATGACATAATAAGGACCAATTGTGCTCCTTCCTCACAACTTCGCATACCAACCGCTCTCTTTCACCAAAACGTGATTTAAACCTGGGGTGAAAACTAAAAAACGTGATTCAAACTTGGTCTACGATTACTGGGAAGTGCCAATTGTTATTTTTCCAACTGGTACGATTGACATTTTGGGTATGACACAACCTTCAAACCTTGGACTGCTGTTCTGGATATATATTTAAAATTCAATCAATAGACCTACAAGACTATGGAATATTTTTCAAGGCAAGCAATTGATGATTTTTCCTGTTTCCAAATCAAAAAATTAAAAACTACTAGTATTCAAAACTTCACACGTTTAACCGTACCTTATCTTTCACACATGGAAACTTGTCTTATTGGGCTCATTTTTTTTAGATTATTAATCAAGCGTTATATATACTCAAGCATTCCTTGAGTCTATCTTTTAGTTTGCATTGTTTTTTTTAGATGTGCATAGCACATTTTTCATTAAACAGAAGAGAGAATTACAACGAAGCAACTTTAGGAGAGCCCCTAAAGCGCGGAGTTACAACACAACAAACAAGGAAAGAAAAGATAACACAGACAACAAACACAGAGAGCCCAACCCACCTAACGAAGATCTAACACGACCGAGGCCTGCAGTGAAGATAGGCACCATGAAAAAGGTTGGGCACTGAGTTTAAACCTAGTCAAGTTTGGTTTTGTGATTGGTTTGTGATTCACATGGTGCCTACCCCCGGCCTGCGAGTTTCCAATTAGTGATAAAAGAGAAAAAGGTGTATATTACTCGTAAACTTTGACATTAGTGTAGATTACATCCCAGCACTCTCAAATGTTGTACTCTTAACCTTAGACTCTTTAAACCATACAGATTACCCCCCCCCCCCCCCCCCCCCCCCTAAGCCTTAAAATCGGTTTAGTGCGGGCTGATCATGGCTTTTTAATCACAATGACACTGCTGGTTCGCCACAACAAAAAAAACATTGTTATCATCTCTGGCTAGATATTTAATTTAATATCTTGTCGTACAATATGACATTTTTTTCCTGATCACACAACGGAATGGAGTTATGATTATGCACATAATCAATTCACGGTATCTTTTTATTTCAATTAATTGTGCATATCTCTCTCTCTACTGCACGAACACTAGTCTAGAGTCTAGACCTCGACGTAACAACTGCATGAACCTAGCCTTGTCCTCGGAGGCGGCAGCAGAGTCAATAAGGCATGGAGAAGGCCAACCAGAGGTCATCTAA
This sequence comes from Urochloa ruziziensis, assembly GCA_015476505.1. Taxonomy (NCBI): domain Eukaryota; kingdom Viridiplantae; phylum Streptophyta; class Magnoliopsida; order Poales; family Poaceae; genus Urochloa; species Urochloa ruziziensis. The sequence continues at coordinate 44,556,568 of CM027122.1, forward strand.
GTTAGTTCATCTCACCAACTATTCTCTCATGCATGTTAAGGGATGATTCTTCTCAGGGCATTTTTTTTTGTGTGTGTGCAGAGCAGCAATGTTTCCAGGAGGGAGTTTGGATGTGCGGTTTCACTTCAATTGCGAGTTTCGGGACAATGGAGGATATGCGTGTTATGTTGGTGCGAGTTCAGGAATTTCTTTCATTGATTGTGACGTCATGTAGCATCGGCAATAGGGGCCTTTATTCCCTCTTCTGTAGCATCACAACGATTCTATGGAACAGAGGGAGGAAAACCGGCACTGAAAGTATAGAGGGGGTATCTCTACGGTTTAGAGAATTTAAGGTTATTAACAGTACACCGTTTGAGAGTATAGGGGTGTAATCTACACTAATGCCACATTGTAAGGGGTAATGGACGCTTGCTTTTTTTCCATAAAAAATGTGTTTGTTTGGGGCATAAAATGGTCACCTAAGCGGCTAGGCTTAGTTATAGCATCCATGCAGAAAAATTGGGAGCGTCGCTTGATTAAGCTCGAGCAAGATGTCTCTAATTATTACGTTTAACATTAATTCAACTTAGAATTTCAGATCAAGACTAATAAAAAGTCTCTATAGCGCGGGGAGGTTTGCGCCCTCCCAGCGCCTCTGGCACTTCAGCGCACTGTAGCGCTGCAGTCAGCTACAGTGCCCAGTGCACCAGTTTTTTCCCCTTTCAAAGCTTTTTTACAACATATTTCTTTCGCTACAGTATGTGTATTTTTCACACGAGTATCACGTCTGTTGGTACCTCAGTATTATCTCTAGAAGAAATACATGCATCCATACCGGTAAAAAAATGCGTCCAACCAAAGTCGGTGCGTTCTCGCCTTCTCGCCACATGATTCCAAATGAAATTGTGGTGCCCTTCATGCATTAGAGCTGTCGTTACCTCCTCACGAAGTTTAGAACGTGACACAAATATTGCGCTCCTCGGCTGCTCGCACAATCTCTCGCATTACGTGTCAACTCGCCACCTCTTTCCCTGCTCTTGAGCCCCAGTTTGGATCAGAGGTGGTGCAGCTGCCTCGGAGGGACATACCGTCCATCACGGGCTTACCGACCTTACATGTGAAGCTCACGACCACCGTTTTTCGTGAGACGAGTTCGCCGAACCGTAGTTCCTGTCCTCAAGTTGTCCTCTCCCCTCTCTTTCTTATTCGTCGACCAGTAGGCCAACAACGTCACATCGCGTCGCTTCAGTCCTCAGTTCCTACGAGCTCTAGCGCGGTAATGGCAAAAGACCCTCCTAAGTGCGCACTCTATGTCAAGACAACCATGCTCTCTATGGTCGATAACATCTGCCTTACCGCCATCGAGTTCGTTGAGGAGTCATGCCAACATGACACCATCACTGTTCATGATTGCTACTGTGTACGTACATTCCATGCATATTGTCTACTTCATTCAATATGTGTGTGTTTTGTTTTATCCATGTAAGCATTTTGTGTTCTTAGTGACTAGAAAAATTAAGAAATAGATGAAATAAAAACCAACCACGACGATAACAAATAATTACACGTGTAATCCAACCGGCGCGGCGCGCCGCCCTTCCTAGTTTTCATGGCTATGCATCTTGGGGCGCGACTAGGTGTCGCAGACGCGGGCCCCCGCCGGTTGACGCACACCCTCAACACCCTCAAGCGCAGACATGCACAGTCCCGGGCCCACGAAGAGATTTTAAAAAACAATTCGTATTTCATGAACCAAGTATCCAAATCAAATTTCGATTGCACCATTACATTTCTTATGATGAGATCTACAAAACTAGACCACACTTGAATATATTTTATTAGATTTTTTTGGAACATATTTTCACGAAGATGGAACAATTCTGTCAATTGTTGGAACAAATTCACCATGAGGAGGGTGCAATTGTTCTAGCTACAGGATAAAATGTTCCAGCTTCATGAAAAAATGTTCCAACAAAAAAGGCATCTAAACATAGTTGAGTGTGGTCTAGTTTCAAAGATCTTATAGTAAGAAACGCAGTAGTGCAATCGAATTTTGTTTGGACATTTAATTTGGAAGGTATGAATTCTTTTAGTTTGCACTGTGCATTAGATCCATCTGCTAGGTGCGCGCTGTTGGCTGTTTCGAGGGAGGTGCATGCGCACGGGGCCCACAACTGTGACTGCATGCGACCATGCATCTGGTCTCCTCGGGGTGTGTGCGTTGCTGCCTTTTATACCGCACATGCGGTGTATAGCAAAAGCGTGCATCTTGTGCCGCCATCATCGACGAGACTGAGATATTCGAATGAGCAAAGTACATGTCGTGTATCGCGCACATCAAAACCGACTCGAGCCTCCTTTTCAAAAAAGAAAAAGAAAACCCGACTCGAGCGGTCGAGCCCAACCCGGCCCAAAGAAAACCCACCGCCCGCCTCCAACCTCCTTGTCCTCCCTCCCGATCGAGATCCCCTTCCGATCTAAACCCACTGAAACCCTAATCCCCGCCGCCGCCGCCATGGGCAACCCTATCCTGACCCTCCCGGCGCCGGAGGGCAACGGCGGCGACGTCGACCAGCAGCCGCAGGCGCCGCCTCCGCCTCCCCCTCCCGGCGCGAAGGCGGAGCCCCCGGCGACGGTAGCAACCCACACGCGCACCATCGGCATCATCCACCCTCCGCCCGACATCCGCGTCATCATCGAGAAGACGGCCACCTTCGTCGCCAAGAACGGCCCCGAGTTCGAGCGCCGCATCATCGCCCACAACCAAGGCAACGCCAAGTTCAACTTCCTCCAGCCCTCCGACCCCTACCACGCCTACTACCAGCACCGCGTCGCCGAGATCGCCGCCGCGCCGCCCGGCGCCGACGCCCCCGGGGGTGCCGAGCCTGACGCGGGCCCGCCCGACGCGCCAGCGTCTGCCCCGGCCGATGGCGCCGCCGCACCCGCAGATGGCGCCGCGGCGGACGCGAAGGCCGACCACTCCGCGCCCTTCCGCGTGGCGCCGCTGCTCAAGGTGCTGGTGCCGCCCAAGGCGGAGCTATACACGGTGCGGCTGCCCGAGGGTATCACAGGGGAGGAGCTGGACATCATCAAGCTGACTGCGCAGTTCGTGGCACGGAACGGGAAGAACTTCTTGACGAGCCTGGCGCAGCGCGAGAGCACCAACATGCAGTTTCACTTCATCCGGCCCACTCACAGTATGTTCCCATTCTTCACGGCGCTCACGGATGCATACTCCAGGGTACTTAGGCCAGAAGAAGGGGTGCCTGCGCTGGTAAAGGAGCTGAGGGAGGGTTCAAAGGACCTGACTACAGTACTGGAGAGATGTCTGAACCGATTGGAGTGGGATCGGTCGCAGGAGCAGGCGAGGCAGCAGGCAGAGGATGAGATAGAGCAGGAACGGATGCAGATGTCAATGATTGACTGGCATGACTTTGTTGTTGTCGAGACAATTGAATTTGTAGAAGATGAGTACGAGGGACTTCCTGTGCCACCTACATTAGAAGAGTTGAAGCGCCGGAAGAGGATGGAGAACTTGGGAGAAGAGGAAGCAATGGAATTGGCTGAACCTGTTAAGGAAGTCGAGATGGAGATGGATGAAGAGGAGATGCAACTTGTTGAGGAAGGAATGCGTGCAGCACGTCTTGAGGAGAGTGATGGAGGATCACAAGTTAAGTTGGCTGGTGATGATGAGGCACCTATGCGGATTGTTAAGAACTACAAGAGGCCTGAGGAGAGGATCCCTGCAGAGAGAGACCCAACAAAGTTTGTTGTCTCACCTATAACTGGGGAGCTCATTCCCATCAGCGAGATGGAGGAACACATGCGCATCTCACTTATTGACCCTAAGTACAAGGAGCAGAAAGAGAGGATGTTGGCCAAGATTAAGGAGACCACCCTTGCACCCGATGATGAGATTTCACGGAACATTGTTGGTCTTGCTCGCACTCGCCCTGATATTTTTGGGACCACTGAGGAAGAGGTGTCTAATGCTGTCAAGGCAGAAATCGAGAAGAAAAAGGATGAGCAGCCAAAGCAGGTTATTTGGGATGGTCATTCTGGTAGCATTGGTCGGACTGCTACTCATGCACTGTCGCAGCCTCAGGGTGGCGAGGAACAGTTTGATGCTTCAAATATGGATGGGAGACCTGTTCCTGGTCCAGCTCAACTTGTCCGACCTGGCATGCCATTACCCCGACCTCCTCAGCCACTTCCTCTTGCTAATGTTCCTCGCTTTATCGCTCCACCACCACCATATCCTGGTTCTCATATTCCTGGAGTGCAGATGATGCCTCACATGCATCCACCTCCACAACAGATACCAGGACAGCCACCGATGATTAGGATGCCTGGCCAAATGGTTCATATGCCCACCGGTATTCCTCCGCCTCCTGGTCAGGTTCAGTTTATGCCTGGTCCACCGCGCTCATATGCTATGCCCCCGCCACCGCACATGCCACCCATGGTCAATCCCATTGGTGTCCCTCAGCCTCCTGCACCACCTCTTCCTCCGCAGCCTCCTGCTGAAGAGCAGCCGCCTCCACCTGATGAACCAGAACCAAAGAGGCAGAGAACAGATGATGCTTCTCTTATCCCAGCAGAGCAGTTCCTTGCTCAGCATCCGGTAATGGCTCTGGCAATCCATTTTTCTTTGGGTTTTTTGGATCCATGCCATTACAATTTTCACGTTTTGGAGACATGCCATTACAATTCATGCTTGTTCTAGTTATTTTATTATTCAGGACTGTTCCTAATGTAATCTCCTGTCTGCAGGGACCTGCTAGCATCTCAGTATCTGTACCCAACCTTGATGAAGGGAACTTGCGAGGCCAAGTTCTGCAAATTCCTGTCCAATCACTGTCAGACACGGTCGGTAGTCTGAAGGAGCAGATTGCTGGAGAGCTGCAGCTCCCTGCGAATAAGCAGAAGCTGAGTGTGAGGACTAGTTTCCTGAAAGACAATCTTACTCTTGCTTACTACAATGTGGGTCCTGGAGTGGTGATCAATCTAACACTGAGGGAGCGTGGTGGGAGAAAGAAATGAGTCTTTTCGACCTCAGTATAGTGGCAGGTTAATGCTGACAACTTTACTTCAGCAGCTATCATGGAAAACCTTTTTACTGGATCTTGATGTCAAATGTGTCGTATTAGTTTCTTTTAAATGTTAAGCACAATCTCTTTTGCATTATGTCAACGTTTTACTTTCCTCTTATCTCGCTACAGTTAAATGTTATGTGATGTTGTGCCTTGACATATCACCTAGCTTGTTGATTGAGGTTGCTACTGGATGCTTACTTTGCACTTAATGTTACTAGGATGATACCCTACGTTGCTGCTGTACATGTAGAGGGCATTCTGAATTAGTTGTGGCAGCTAGTGGGTAATTGAAGAAAGGGGTTCAAATTGTTCTAGGTAATTGGCTGGATCGTTGGGTCTACCTGTGCATATGTCTTGAACAAATGACTAAGGAATTGGGTACAAACAGAAGAAGTTTTTTATATATTCAAGGAAAGGTAAAATGGAAGCTTTGCAAGGGACGGATTTAAATTGTTCAGGAAGGACATGAAGATTTAGTATAGTATAAAGAGTAAAAAATGGCAGTGGTGTGGTGTAGAATGTAGCAGGTGGCTTTGAGCACTCTGTTGGTGGAGCAAAAGGCCTGCAAAATTTATTTTTTCTAACGAATATTTTTTTTTTGTGACTAATGAATATAAATGTTGGGGCAGTTAGCAGCACAGGAAAACAAAAAACGCTGACATGCTATTATGAAGTACTTATGTTGTTGTGGCAATGTGGCTGAATGGGGCCTATCTTTGTTTGTTTGCGGCATGTCATCTGGAGTGTCTGATCAAGTCTGTACTGCCATTCGATGTTAGGAGGTACCACAGTTAGTATTTAAAAAGGAATTCTAGAAAAAGGGTTTCGGAGGGAGACACATGCTGCGTGAAATTGTATTGAGAAAAAAAAGAATTGAGGGTATGGTGCACGCTAGGTAAAGTGAAAGGTACCATATTACCATATAATCTGTATTAGGTAGCAAGGTGTATTATCAGTTTCTTTTTGGTACAATTTACATGGAATTGAATAATGGTTATAATGAGGTGGGTATAATTAGATACCTGTGGTTAGTGTTGTCTGTATCCTTTCAGAAATGTAATGTTCTATTTGCAGTAGAGTTGGGTATATAAGTTAGATAAAGCGATTAGTGAGATACATGAGAAGTACTAAGTTCCATGGCTGATGGATGACCTTGTGTCACCTGTGTTAGAATGTGGAGCAAAAATAAGCTGGACAGGTGTAAACTGAAGCTGCATGGTAGTTCAACGGGTTAGATGAAATATTATGTAGCATGAGATTATGGAAACAGTAGAGTAACCTCTGTGTTTTGTGGCATCAAACTTGTGGTATTGTAACTGAAACTCTTTCACGAGAGATTTGATCGAGAAATTGGAGGATGAATTCATATGTAAAAGTGTCTTATTTTTTCCGATGGCATACCCAGAGAAACAGCAGGATCTGCTGCAGATATCTTCATGTTTTGAGAAGCTCCGGAAGGAGTAGCCTGACCAAATCTTCAGCTATACAAAAGAAAGTTATTGTGTTCTTGTATCATCTGTAATTGTAAGAGGAAGCTTATGCTTTTTTGCATTGTGTGAAACTGGGCAGTTGCATTGTGCTTTTAAAATACTGCTGTATCCCTTTTTGCAAATTGCAACGTTGGCAGCCTTTGTAGTTTGTAGTGCCATTTTGTGAGTGGTATTCTTGCAGTTACTTTTGCATTGTAACTGTAATCAGCACGCACCCTTTGTGCGGGAAAAATGAAAGAAGCAATGAGAGTATTGAACCTTCCGTTTGAATTATGTGACTGTTGACGGTGTTTTTTTGACAAGTAATTAGAGCCGGCGCCTGGGGGAGATTTAGCCTGGGGGAGATTTAATAAGAGATCGGACCTAGATCGGAGACAGATCAGAATCGGATCGGATTCAGAGAAGAAAGTTGAAGGCGTCGCGAGCTTTGGGCTAGAATGGGCCGTAATGGGCTGGCCCTTTTATTGTTATTTAGAGTCTTAGTCAAAGTAGTTTCTTTCTTTTGCGTCAAGTTTGTTCATGTCGTGATCGACTAGGAGTCTGTAATTCCAGGGTATAAATATAAACCCTGAGGGTCGTGAAAAGGGGACTAACACATCAATATACAAACTTTTACTACTTGCATTTACTACTCGCAATTTATTTACAAGTCGGCGACTTCGTCAAGCTTTTTCTCTTTCAACGAGTTCTCCTGGGCTAGTCGAGGCGATCCAGATCTCCAAGGCTTGCTCGTGAGTTCCGCTTTTACTGAGTAATATCTAAGCTTTAGCATCGGGCGTATTGCTGTTGCTCCGTTTAGATTTATTCGACAGTTATCGGTACTTGCTAGATCTACAAGTTTTTTTCTTGTCGTTTTAGTTTTTACTTTTTACCACCATCTATCCAGCTTAGAATTTTGTATAATCGACTCTGTCAAAGGCATAATCTTGAGATTTATCTGATAGCTGATTATTATCGTTCTAAGTGTTGCTTTACCAAGCTATATCGGATCGCTTCACAGTTGTCTTATATTGCTTAGTCATCAATCGGCTTTTTGCTATTTGATCTATCGGAATCGGCTCCCTGTGCTGTTTCTTTATATATCGGAATCGGTCTTATCATATTCGATTTCTCTAACAAGAGAGAATCGGCTCTTCAGCTGTTTCTTGACGTACGATTTTATCATTGTCAATCAACAGGTCAGATTGACTGGCACGCCCCGGATTTCGAGGCCACGCCTTTGCTCGTGTGTTAGCGCATCTGTCTCCGCCTGATTTTTGCGTCAACAGTGACAAACAGAAGGGATAAGGTGCCTGGAAAGAATAAATTGGTAGTGCGCATCTTTGATTGCATAGTTGTCGAGCAGCTTCGGTTGGAGGTAACTGCAGCGTTTCCAGTTGGTAGCTGCAAAATATATTGATGTGTATGTAAGTAATGTAACTATGTATGCTGAATACTATATGAGTGGCATGTTGTTAAATATAAGTTAGGCACGAGTCCTGGAATTTGTTTAACTTCTGGAATGTTATCCAGCAGATACTTGAGTTGCGGTGCTTGTTCCCTCTGTTTTGCCCGAGTATGCTACGTTCGGTACAGATAATAATAAATCTTAAATAGGCCGGTGACTTGAAAAACTCCCTGTAGTTGAGCCGGCAAATATTGCTGCTACTATTTCTTGTTGAAAATTTTCAATGAGACAGACAGTTCTTGTGTTTCTTCTCTGTAAATGTCTGTAAAATTATTTATGCGAAAAGAATTTTTGTGACCACATATTAGGTGGTGATACAAACTCGCGTCTTAATGTGGATTTTCCGTACTATTTTTTCTGTGGAGTTGGGCTTGCAAAGTCGCATGGGCCTTGGGCCAACATGCCTTAACTCCTGTTTAATTAATAAGCAAGCACCAAGCAGTGGCTTTGATAGGATATATTTCTGCTGGAATGTGATCAAATTAATGGGCAGAAACTGAATGCTAGTGGGATGTTTCCTGTTAACTAGTCGACGGACTTAATTTTGTGTTGGAGTGAAATTGGAGCGTATTTTTATGTGGTGCCAGATTTAGGTCTTTTGTTTGGTGTCAACGGCACTAATATTTGCAAATACATAGACAATCTGCAGCATGTAAAGGTTGAAAGTGTTTCTCAAGTTTCCTTGGTACATTTATCTGTGCCAATTTGCCCTGCAAAAGAGAAAAATATTGATTGTATAACCTATCTATACCATAAAGCGTGAGTTTTTGAGAAACCGTTTTCTAATTATCGATGATGGAAATTATGGCTCCATGTTTAATCTATGGTTTTAACGAGGTTCATTGTTCGTTCCAACTTGACTTAAACTGATTAAATACCATATTATCTATTGTTTCAAAGAAACTTTTAGGTACCTGACGAATGAGATGATCCGAGAGAAAAGTAAATGACAAGTAACTCGACTTTTACAAGAGTATTTTCATTGGAGATTTTTTTAAAGAAGAAACAACCTTTGTGAGCCTTTGAAAAAAAAAAAGCTTTTTCCTTAGATGCCATGATGTAGTGGCTTAATCCTTTCAAAGTCCAGTGGAATATTATTTATTGGCTACTTATTTAAGGAAACCTGACCTTCTCTATTCAGTTTTGTTTTTCATAGGAAGTTTTTACTATAAAAAACATTTTCGTGGAACTTATTTATACGGCCACCTACTATGCATGCATGATTCCCACAGAATTTCCCGTATATTCATCTAGAAATGGCAGTTACTGGTCATGAGACTTGTAATAAAAATGGATATAGTTCATGCTTGACCTATGAGAAAGCCTGTTTGTTGGGAGAGCCCGGAAGCCTAGTGCACAAATTATGAGGTCCCAAAGTGCTCCCTCCCAAGCCCCAAAAAAATTCAAAAGAAAAAATGTGCATAAGACAATCAATAGCTCTCGACTGCAAAATTAAATCATATGGGTTTATTAATTGATCAAAAGTTGTTTGCTGGTAGAGTAAATAGATGTGGCAAGTCACCGCGGCCCAGGGGTCAAAGTGGCCGGTCAAAAAAATCAGGATGCAAAGGTAGTTACATGAGTCAAATAATTAAAAAATGTGCTTTTATTGTCAAACTAACACAAGCATCTAAACAGCCCAAGTGCTAGTGTTAGTGTTAGTGTTAGTTTGTGTTAGAAACTAAAATATCAAACAGGGCCAATATGTCCTTCCTGTGATTGCAAAAACATTTTTTTTCTTACACATGCACGTGCAACATATGCGTGGCATTTTAAAAGGACACTATAAAGTGCTAATCAAAGTCTGAAAGAAAGCAACTATCAAATGATCAGTTTTATTATAAAATACTCCTAAATTCCAATGCATTACTTGAGCAATTGTAACTCCTAAGTCCTAACACTTCCATGTCCATGCGTACTATACTAAGTTGCCTGTTGTGAGTATTCTACAAATTGACAAATAAGCAAGACATAGTATATATATCTCCTAATATGAGGAAAACAAACACTTTAATTCGCGATACAGTTGGGCGTACCTTTGTTCAAGAAAAGAAATTTGTTTGCCCAGGAGGTCGGAGGGAGGACGCCTCTCATCAGCCCTATATATATGGGATCGAGACTGGTAGTGGTGTAGATTGTAGGCACTCCACAGTGCATGCATACTGCATACACGCACGCATGCAATGACCAAACTACAAGTCAACAAGACAGGAGATAGGCAACAATTCACTTCGAGTAGCTAGAGCAAGTGATGATCAAACAAAAGTGCAGCAGAGTAAGTAGTAAAATGTAGGTGCCCAAAGTACAGACCTGATTCGTTTTATTGCTTACATAGGCTAGCCTGCATGAACTCTAGCTTACTCCTGGGACAAAACGCTACACGAGAAAACAGCACAATATATGAAGCCTACCTAAAACCGATCGAATTATTAGCATGCAGCGGCGGCGCTCTCTTCCGGCCGGTGTCATAGGCTCATAGCAGTAATACAGTAATTACAAGCTCTCGTCGCCACTTCGCCTATTGATCGAGGATGAGCTGAGTCACCACGCGCGCAGCAGATCGCGTATAGCACACACCCCAGTTTCATCAGAGCGGTGGCTCCTCGATCAGGCAGCTGGAGCGCAGTCGTAGTCATCGTCGTCGTCGTCGCCGTCTGTCTCCGCCATCCTTCCTCGCGCGCTGATGCGCCACCCATCGCAGGGCGCGGCGTAAACAGCGGCGCCCGAGGAGGACGCAATGCTGCCGTCCTGGACGAGGTCCGCAGACACTGGTGCCATGGCCGTGTTTTAAGTGAGTGTGTGCAAGTGCAAGCGAATTGCAAGGTACTACCAAACAGGCGAAGCAAGTTCTTCTCGCTCGCTCGAGGTAGAAGAAAGCTGCGTGCTACTGTGGCTGATGGGATCTGTGGATGCGGTGTGCTATATAGTGCTAGGTGCTATAGCTAGCAGTGGTGTTGTTGGTGTCTTGGGGTTTTTGCACGGAGAGGGAGTGGCCGCGTGTGGCGCCGGCTTTATAGCGCGCGGGCGCGCGGCCGGCGGAGGGGCAGCGTGGCGGCACGCGGCGCGGCGAGGCCGGGAGCGTGCACCGGCCACACCGCCTCGTGCATGGCGTCCCCGCAGCACGAGCTCCGGGCGGACACAGTCAGCACAGCGCAGCCGCGCGGCGCCGAGCTCCACCGGCAGCGCGCCGCTGACGGGTGGGCGCCGTGGCCCGATGGCAGTGGCTGCAGCGGCCTCGGGCTCCGGTGGCGCAGAGCGTGCGCGTGCGACGTGGAAGATGCGCGGTGGGGGGACTCGGGAGGTCAGGGCCACAGCTGGGCGCGAGCAGCGACTCAGCGAGCGACGCTGATGCGGTGAAAGGTCCTGGCTAGCTCAGCGGGCCGGTGGATGGATTCGCGATTTTCTTGGGATTTTTATTAGATTTCCATAGTGTGCGCCCCGGCGGCAAAGTGGATTCGGGGACGCGCCGATTATCTGGGAAAGCGAAGGTCACATGCATGCATGCGCCACGGCAGTGGCATGAGTGAGCAAAGGCAATTGGGCGGAAATATCTACTGTACGCAGATCCAAACGGTTCTTTTCCCCGTAGCTTCAGTGTCAAGTGCAGAGTCAGTTTAATTTTTTAATTAGTTACTAACTGTATAATCATCAATATGCTTTTAGAGTCCTACTAATATTTGTTCATTAAAAACATGCTTTTAGAGTCCTGCTAATATTTGTTCATTAAAAACATGCTTTTAGAGTCATGCGAGTATTTGTTCGTTAAAACATGGTGTTAGGTATTTCTCAGTGGCGGATGCAGAAACCAGCACCAGGAGAGACTCTCCTCTCTTCTTTCTCGAGATCCCCTTGCCTTCTTCTTCCTCCTTCAATTTGTAGAGGGGGCTCCCCAGAACTCTCAGTGGTAGGAGGGGCTTGAGCCCACCCCGCCCCACCGCTAGATTCGCCTTTGTTCTTATGTGTTAGTCACTTTTCATGCATTTTGCATACTCATCTAAGAATTAATTTTCGCGGTTGAGTTGGCTCATAGATTACAATAGATGTGTGAACTTCATATTCAACATCTATTGTATTCTAACTTGTGGGGCTATATTATGCGTGTGGTCTTGTTTTGGCTTTTTTTTTTGAAATAAAGGCAGGAGCACTGCCACATCATATAAGAAGAAGAAGCATTGATACATAACGCGCCGAAGCGAACACCACAACTACACAAACAACGCACGCAAACAACGCACCCGACATAACACTACACCGCCACAAACTGGAAGAGGAGCCGAAAAGTGCCACCGCGAGTTGCGCCGTCGTCACCAACGCTGTGCCACGCTGAAGCACGGCCCGCTGCAAGCCTGAGCGACACCTCGAGCTCCTCCACCATGGGACTAGCACCCTCAAGCAGATACACAGTCGTCGATCCCCCGTCCCAGTGAAGCATCAGCAGATCACTCACGTCGCAGCGCCGATGAAGGACACTGAACCTGACCACTCTGCGTGGGGGCCTCGCCTCTCCCACCGTTTCGCACTCCTCTGTCAAGGAATCAGATATCTGAAGCCGCTAGAAGAGCAACACCTCTGCTCAACCGTCACCGGGGTCACCACAACACCGTGCACGCCAACTCAAAGCCCAGCACCCATGGGTCCTCTGCACCTCCCTGCTAACACGGACCAAGCGCACCCACTGCCTTTGCGCACCTGCAACGCCACCAAGACCACCCCTGCCTAACCAAGGCGGGTCTCATATGCGGCGCCTCCAAGGAAGGCACGACGCCAATAGCGCCGCCGTCGCACGTCCAGAGATGGACTGGGTTCTCACCCACGAGACCCCATGCATAGGGTAACATTGTGCCTCGCAATGGTGCCCCCAACAGGGAGAGCGACGCCACAAGGGCGCCGCCACCATTGTCACTGACCGAAGTGTCAGTGAAAGCTTACGCCTGAGCCTGCACCACGCCTCCCGCACGTTCTTGGCCAAAACAGTACACCGCTCCTTCTCGCCTCCGCATCGCCTCCACCGAATGAACCCCAGCACAACCCGAAGCATCACCGCGACGCCCCAGCACGCACCAGACAGTCCCCGACCCCGCCACCAAGGCGGCGTCGGACGAGCATCCTCGTCAAGAAGGCACAGACGCCTCAGATCCTGTTGTCGGTGCGCCGGCCCCGGCCCCGGCCGGTCACGGCTAGCTCCAACCGCGTTCGTAGCCAGCCACGGCCGGCCGTCAAGCCAGCCAAGGCCGAAGAGCAGCCCAGCCGAGCCTGCCTCAGCCGGCCAGTTGCCCGGCCCGCCTCAGCTGGCCAAGCATCCACCCTTGCGCCCAGCACCGGCCGCCGCCGGCGCCGGCGCCGCCCGCATCAGCCACCAACCGCCGCCGCCACCACACAGCACCAGTCGCCGCCCCTCCACCCACGAGAAACGCGCGCCCCAGCCGCGCAGCCACCAGATCCGGCCGGGGGGTCGCCGGATCTGGGGGCCTCATTCTCCTCGGCCGCCGAGAGGACCTGCGCCGGCGAGGGAGCTCCGGGAGGCGCCGGGCGGCCGCGCCCGCCACACGTCGCCGAGGAGAAGGGGAGGTGCCCCGCCGCCGCCTTCACTGCGGGCCGGCACGAGCTTCCGGCAGCCCGCTTGGGCGGCGGCGCGGCTGGAAGCGGCTTGATTCGGGCGGCGGCGGCTAGGGTTTGAGGGGTCGCTCGGCCGCCCGCGCGGGGGGCGACGCGAGCGACGCGGGGGGCTCGTGGCGTGAAATTCTTGAGGCCTAAGTGTTAAGTTATTCTCAAAGATAGGTCATCTTGTTTTGGCTTAGGATGTATGTTGTTAGCTTGTATGTGTGCACATTTTTTTAAAAAAAGGAATTGTCTTCGAACTCTCTGACCGCGACCGCACACAACCATATTTTTATAGAATTATCATATTACAAGCTGACCATAAATAAAAGAGAAAGGAGTACGCAAATCATACACGCATATGGAGCATCGTCTCCACAGTTAAAGCTTCTGCCTTCCTCAGATGAAACGCAACCATCTATGGTTATATCATGAATCTTTATTGTTCGCACCCAAATTTGGCAAGTGTGGGCGAACCGATTAGATCGGTTTCTAAACCGATAAGACCAGTCCGGTCAAAGTGCTCAAAAGGTAAATTGGACTTCACCATTGCGTAGACGATCAAGATGCATATGTGGAACGTCCGATTCGGAGTTCGGACGAGAGAGTTATAGCTTCGGGAAGATCTGCACCTGGACAAACAGGTCCAACCGGTTTCTAAACCGATTAGACCGGTTTTGGTATGTAGAGTCCGTGGGAGTTGTATTTTAGCACGCAATTTGTAAGAGTTTCGACTTCTAATGGGGCAAGACCTCCCATCCCTATAAATATAAAGGGTCACGGCCGATTGAGGGTATCACAATCGGTCAAAGCACATTTATCTTTATCGTTTTACTTTTCTTCCTTGTTACCCTACTTTTCCAACTCCATGTGTTGTTCGTCTCACGTCTCCATGGCATGAGAGGGCGCCCTAATTGGTCTGCCAAGCCTAGGTTAACCCAAGGTGCGTCTGCCCTGACGGGGTCCCTCCTGGGTGGGCGTTCGTTGGTTACCTTGCCGGGTTCTTCGGCGAAACCGTTCCGATCGTTTTGTGCATAGAGGCAGCAAGGAGCTCCTCCGCGTCTTGTTGGCCCTAAAAAGACGCCAACATTTATAATCCAGACATCACCTAATAAAATGTCTGCATAATAAAGAAAAGAAAAAAACTATCATATTCGAGGATGAGCATTGCTGTGAATCCAAGATAAGAGATTTGGAATCGTTGTCACTTTCTTCTCGATATGTATTTTGCGAATCCAATATAGTTTATCAGCTCGTAAAATTAGACTAAGAATTTGGGAAAAGGGTAGAATGGCGTGGAGTGATGCCAAAAAGGGCTGTCAATGCCAGCGAAATTATCCGAGCCATGTGATATATATATATATATATATATATATTCAAGATATCCCCTCTCCAAAAAAAAAAAGATGCGAGATGATTGCTTGTGTCCATTTGGTGTGGTGTGTTCATTCATAGAACAAGAACATGCCCATTAAATAAATGGGCATACTACTTATTCATTACCTTATTTTAGTAATGGATATGCAACATATATTCACTTACTCTCTCATTTTTATGCATGTTTAGTGTACAAAAGTTGTATCACTAGCTAGATTCATATATATTTCAAGTATTTTTTCGACAAACTATATATATTTCAAGTTATGGTACGAGAAGTTATGATCAATATGAAGACTTCAAGTATCACGTGATATGATATTGATTTTTAGTATTGTTCAATGAAGATTTCTGCAAACCTTGTTACCGGGGGAATTTGGTAAAGTAGAATAAAAAAGAACATATCTGCAATATGAATGCTCAATAACCAAGCTTTTAGATGAACCTGAAAAGTAAGACACTCATCAGAGAGTATAACCAAGGATTTTCATTGGCTATACTTATGGTTTTGCCGCCCTTAAGACACCCTTAACTCCTTAAGTAGTGTCAAATACTCCCTTCATTCGCAAATATAACGGATCTTGTGTTTGTCCTAAGTTATCCTAAATTGATCAAGTCTACAGAGGAACTATTAACGCACTAACTGAACAACATTTTGTAACCCCCTGAAACTTCCATGTCCATGTGTGTAGTATATATACTGTTACTGATAAAATGTCCGTTGTAACTATTCTACAAATTGACAAAGTCTGGACATTTTTAGTATCTTAATTTGTTAGAGGAACGAAAACAAACACTCTAATTAGTCGAGATACAGCTGAGCGTAGCTGTGTTCAGAGAAGAAATTGGTTTATCTAAGAGGTCGACGCCTCAAAGAGTCAAAGGACGCTCTCAGCTAGCCTGATCTGGTAGCCGTCTAGACTCTAGCTAGACATTCTCCTCACCACAGTCCATACTCGATGGCCTAATTAATTCACACCGGATAGCAAAAGCATGATCTTTACCTAATAATAAAGTAAGGAACAAATCCTTGGTGCTTTTCTGCCGTTTCTGCCGTAATCAAGTTTTTGGTCCGTCTGTCCGTGTACTAGACAGAGCTGGACTGAAACTCTGCAAACATCGTGGGGTTTTTTTTTGTTAGTCCGTCTGTCCATGAGGCAGACTCAAACACGGCTGCCGCAACCGAGCTCTTGGCGTGTAGGCCGAACTTAGCCCGCACGGCCTTTAAAATCATGTCTGCGGCCCCCTCCGAAACAGCATTGTGTTGCGCACTGAGGTGAAGAAACTTCCCATCGACGCCCATATTCTCTCTTGCTTCGTAGTAGTTGCACGGCACCGCCGAATCCCTCAATGAGGTCGTAGCCGCCACTGACGAGATTGCTGCCGCGGTGGCCACTAGCGGCGCCGCCACCTCCGTGGAGAAAGGGATCAAAGCCCTGCAGCTCTACTCGCTGCCGCTGCTGCCGAAGCCTTCTACACCGCGCGTCAATGCCCCAGACGGTGCCTCTTGCTAGGCTTGGAGGCCGGGAGTGGCTGGATCGGAAGGGATTGGGGAGGAGCTACCGCCGGATTGGAGGGGAATCAGGGGACGATACTGCGTGAGCAGGCTGGCTGTGTGCACTGGTCTGTATCTGATTTTTAGATGGAGTACGGGTTGAGGCGTTCGTGGCGCTCGTCACGAGATGTGCGGTGGCGCTCATGGGCCGCGCTGCTCGGTTTGGATCTCAGGCCAGGACTGAGGTAATTAAAAGAGATGCTGGCAGGGGCTTTTCCAAAAGAGATGACAGGGTTCCTCGAAACAAAAAGATATGCCCCAAGTCGAAAGGGGAAGAAGAAGCGCGGCCGTGCGGGAGGTGGATATGGTGGTCAGTGACGGTTCACTTTGCAGGGCTTCGTGTCGCTCAGTGTCACTAAAACAGTAAAACTTTGCTCAGCAGATCGGCTGGCTTGTGTAGCTATGAATTGTGATGGGTTGGGCCACCTGCCGACGAGGCTCAGATTTGCTGTTGCACGGAGGGGCAATGCTATAGAATTTGCGCAGAAGTTTCAATTCTTCCAAAGAGGATGAAAACTTCACAAATTTGACAGTTTTGACAAGTAAACTAAAAAAATAACCGACCAGGGGACAGATTTATTAGGCGGCTGCCGAACCTGGGTGGGCGAGAGGTCGGAAAAGCTATACGCCGCACATGCGGGGATCCAACCACCGCCGCACACCTCACACGTAGCTCGAGGTGCATACATGAACAGCTCTCTTCTCATCTCCTCATGTGCCCGGGCCCACGGAGGAAATTTTGAAAAACAATTCGTATTTCATGAACGAATTAGCCAAATCAAATTCCGATTTCATCACTACATTTCTTATGATGAGATCTACAAAACTAGATCATACTTGACTATATTTTGATTATATTTTTTCTGGAACATTTTTTCTGAAGACGGAACAATTTCGTTAAGCGTTGGAACAAATTCACCATAAACAAAGTGCAATTGTTCCAGCTTCATGATAAAATGTTTAAACTTTGAAAAAAAATGTTCCAACAAAAAAGTATCCGAATATAGTTGAGTATGGTCTACTTTTAAAGATCTTATTGTAAAAAATACGATGGTACAATCAGAATTTGATTTGGACATTTAGGTTAGTAGATATGATTTTTTTTTCATAGTTCTAAGGTTGTGCATGCGCTGTTGTGTCGTGCGGAAGATTCTACATACGCTCCTCGAGGGGCCCACGCCACATGCTAAATGCTGCACGCTGAAAGGCATTATTGGAGGTGTGTGCGGCACTGTACTGGACACCGCATCTGCGGCAGCCAGTCACGCCGGCGAGAGGTAGCCTGCCTTTGGCTAACCACTCCACCGTTGAGAGCTTGACTACCCTAGCTGAATTCTCCAAGAAAGTTTTAGTTGAACCTGTTGATGTATATGGTCGGACGAGGTTAGGGAAATTTGTTCAAGAAAAATTACAATGCACATCCAAAGCGTGGCGACATCAATTGAATGGGACCGGTTTGCAAACAAATTTCAAGTATGTTTTAGAATAATTGACATGGACTATAAATCAAATTATAAACGGGTTTGCACCATGTTTATTGGATAGGATTGTGTAATAACGTTTTCATCCCGTTGCAACGCACGGGCATATTGGCTAGTCAACAAATAAAAGTGGAAAAAGCAGGTGCTCGAGTAGTACAGACATTGATGAAAAACTAGTTCAGTTTATTGCAAATCATGCGAATCGAAGTACAGACCTAACTCGATGTCTTTTATTGCTTGCATAGGCTGTAGCCTGCATGAACTCTTGTTTAGTCCTGGGACAAAAACCACACTTAACTGCCTCATAAGCCACACGAGTAAATCTCATACATAATATATGAAGCCTACCTAAAATTGACTGAATTATTAGCATGCAGCGGGCAGCGGTGGCGGCAATCTATTCCGGAGCGATAGCACTATAGCATGCCGCAGTAGTAGTACACAGCTACAAACAGCTCTTCGCCACTTCGCCTATGTATAGTGAGATACCACGTGCAGCAGATCGCCTAACTCACACCAGTTCCATCAGAACGTACGGTGGCTCCTCACTCCTCAGGCAGCGGGAGCGCAGTCAAAATCGTCGTCGTCATCGTCGCTGTCTGTCTCCGACATCCTTCCTCGCGCGCTGCGCCACCCATCGCAAGGCGCGGCGTACATAGCGCCCGAGGAGGACGCAATGCTGCCGCCTTGGATTAGGTAACTGGCCGCCTCCGCCGATACTGGTGCCATGGCAGTTTGAAGTGTGCGTGCGCGCGCAAATTGCCTACCAAATCAGTTGGCGCCGATCGAGCAACAAGCTCTTCCTTGCTCGAGGTAGAAGAAGCTTCTACTGTGGCTGATGAGAGCTGCGGATGCGGTGTGCTAGTGCTACCTTAGCTGTGGTGTTGCTGGTGTCTGGGATTTTGCACGGAGAGGGAGTGGCCGCGTGTGGCACCGGATTTATAGCGCGTGGTCGCCGACGGCAGTGTGGCGGCACGCGGCGCGGCGAGGCCGGGAGCGTGCACCGGCCACGCCGCCGCGTGCATGGCGTCCCCGCGGCACGGGCTCCGGACGGACACAGTCAGCGGTGCGCAGCCCTGCTCCACCGGCCGCGCGCCGCTGACGGGTGGGCGCCGGGACCCGATGGCAGTGGCCGCAGTGGCGTCGCGCTCCGGTGGCGCCGAGCGTGCGCGCACGACGTGGAGGTAGGGACGGCCACACCCAACGCACGCGAGCGACGCTAAAACGCAGGGGAAAGCAGCATCGGTCGCTTTTTGCAGCATCTAGCCGAGGAAGATGCATGATATCTTCGCCACTTTCTTGGGATTTATTCTATTTCCGGCCGTCGTGAGCCCCGGCGGCGAAAAAAGTTGGATTCGGGGACGCGGCGATTATTTGGGCCAAGCAGAGGACACATGCAGCCACAGCAGTGGGATGAGTAGGCGAGTAGCAAAGGCATTTGGGTGCAAAAATCTAGGAGTGTACGTACTCCGTATATACGTAGATCCAAACGACCAAACGGTTCTTTTCATAGCGGCATAGCTTTTCAGTGCCAAAGTTCAGACTCAGTTTAGACTGTTTTTTTATGCGCAATTCATTTTATAGCCACTATATATGAGAACTACTCCAGATGGTCTAACCACTAGACTAAAGGCCACTTCACCATTTCTAAAAAAAAAAAGAGGCCACTTCACCTGGATTTGCATATATAGTCATCTACAAATTTTCAGAGATTGGTTGCGTCGGAATGCGGACTAGACACTAGAGTAGATGCGTGGATTTTAACATATTATCCATTTGTTATATTTTAACTTGTGAGATTGACTGTATAGTACTAGTACTAGCCTTATTTTTTTTATTGAATGTGTTTTTGGGATATATGTGGTTGGCTTTTTTTTTTTTTTGAGATCAGGGAGCTTCATTCATTACTCAAAAGTATGGTTACAATCAGTCTCAAGGCATCGTTGCACGCATGATGGAGCTTGGTGCTACTCAGCCATCACGCACTCGCTAGACACCTGCTTGGCCAGCTCATGAGCTACCAAATTACACACTCTACTAGCATAGCACAAAGAGAAATTAACTAGAGAGCTACTAAGACCGTGAATCTCCCTCAAGATCTTGTATTTGTGTGTGCATATATCGCAACCTTATCTTTGGTTATGTGCTAGTGGACCACACTTGGAGTGTGTCGGGGATACTCAGAGCTAAAATAGTTAAGTCGGCTCTTAGTTTATGGCTAGGTTTAATTAATTCAATCCAAGCAAGTCTTCGCATGGTTTCTTTTATTTTTCGTGTGTTAATCTTTGTCAGCCTTGAACTAGAGTATATGCGTGAATTTAGAATTTTGGACAAATTGGCCATCTATTTATATTCTAATTTGTGACACTATATTTTAAGTGTGGGTTTGTTTTTGTATTGCATATTTTTAGGATGTAGGCTTGCACCTGTGTGTGCATCGCAATGATATGATCTAGTTAACTAATTAAAACTCCATCCTTTCTGGTGTTTGTATCAATTATCCATTAGTATAAATGATCTAATTATTTGTAGTTATATCATCAATTTGAGAGAAAATTCCCTATTTGACACCAATAAAGTTCCTAATGCCTTTCTTGGCCCTTCAAAGTTCCTTGTTTGGCCATGATTCAAATTTTAGTTCCCTATATGACACTTCGTCCATTTTTTCATCCATTTTCTGTTAACTGACATGTGAAAAGACGAATTTCCCCCGTGAAATTGGATGAAAAAAATGGACGGAGTGTCATATAGGGAACTAAAGTTTTGGTATTCAGGCCAAATAAAGAACTTTAAACTTTGAAGGGCCAAAAAAGGCATTAGGCATTAGGAATCGATTAGAACAGATAATTTAGAGAAAACAAAATATTGAAAAAATTAAAGATACAATCAATAGGGGGGAAAACCCTCCCTAAACTTTTGTAAAGTTTGTAAACTTCTTAATATTTATATGATCAGTAGGGGTAAACCCCTCCCATTCCATAAAAAAAGATACAATCATTAAATCGCCATTTGCCCCTGTTTATGCATAATACCGTCAGAAAACAACATCTCAACTACAGTTCAAATTGTGTCATGCATCAAGAGGAAAAACATGCATTGTTCCATAGAGGAATGAATAGACAACTTACGCATCTACACACACAAATAGACTACACAAATAGTAAAGAAACATATGGACATTGCAGGGTGTAGGAGACACAAAGGATCAGAAACACAACCCTTGAAGATTGCTTCTTGAACATGATTTATTCCTGCTGAAAAAATGAATAAGCCATCATATTTGAGGATGAGTATTGTTTTGAATCCAGTATAGGAGATTAGGAGTCATTGGTACTTTCCTCTAGAGATGTATCCATATTCTTAAAAATTAGACAAGAATTTGTGAAAACGGTAGAATGGCATGGAACGATAAACCACTATCCCATTCCAGATGTTCCAAACCATCTCTGATATTTAAATTTATTAATATTCCCTCTCTAGAAAAACAATGGTATGATTGTGTCCATTTGGTGGTGTGTTCTTTCATAGAACAAGAACATGTCCATTAGATAAATTTGCATGTTAGAATCCTAACATGTCAATCTTAAATTTCCAATTGATAATTAGTCAGGGTTTATGCAGGTTCAGTGTACAAAAGTGGTATGAATATATTCTTATATATTTTAAATATCTTGTGATATGACATTGATTTTTAATATTGTGTAATATTTGTAAGAGAAGTTATAGTCAATGAAGACTTCTCCAAATCTTAATACACCTATAAAAAATTGAGGTGCATTTGGTAAAGTAGAATAAAAAGGCACATAGCTGTAGCATGAATGCAATGTTTTCTTAAGGAAAAAGTCCAAATTACTCCCCTCAAGCATAGCCAAATCTGAATAACCCCCTAAACTATAACTTGGTTCAATTTCCCTAAACTATGTCATTTGTTTCAATTTTCCCTTAATGCAATGTGTCCTTTTTGTTTTTTCATACAGAAGTCAAATTTTCATTTCAATATTTTCAGGGTAGTAGTGGACATCACATTACATGTCAAAAAAATATGTTATAATTTTTAATCATAATTTTGTAGTAAAATATTAATTTATTATTATATATCCTAAGCTACCAATTTTTTAATAAAAAATATGAAGTGTTTTTTATAACATGAGTTATGATGTGTTCTATCATCTTACAAAATTTCAACTTAAAACACAACTTATGTATGATGAAATAAAAAAAGATAAACTGTTTGGAGGGTACATTGAACCAAATGACATAGTTTGGGGGGATAAAATGAACCAAACAATAGTTTAGGGGGTTATGCAGACTTTGGCTATACTTGAGGGAAATAATTTAATCTTTTTTCTTCTCTTAATAATTAGTGCTTTAAATGAACCTCAAAAGTAAGACACAATCGGATAGTAGAACAAAGACTTACCGCACTTAAGACACCCTTAAGTACTGTTCTGTCTGTCCACAAATATAAGGGAATTTGAGTTTTGTTCTAAGTGCACGCAAATCAAACACTTCAGAACCATCAAATATATGACCACGTTCTATATCATAAAACACACATAAATTCCAATGCACTATCTGAGCAATTGTAACCTTCCATGCCCATGCGTGTAGTAGACTAATAAAATGTTCTTTGTCAATATTTTATAAATTGACAAAGTTTGGTTATAGTATGAGGAAATCAAACAGTTAACTAATCGAGATACAGTTGAGTGTACCTTTGTTCAGAGAAGAAATTGGTTTACCCGCTCTCCACAGTACCCACAGGCTTATGAGTATATATGACCAAACTACAACAAGGTTTGACCTATGAGTGAGGCAACTCACGTCGAATTAATAACAAGAGCAAGAAGTAGACATTATATTGATGAGTACACACATTGATGAAAAACTAGTTTCAGTTTATTGCATCATCATGAGATCCGAAGTACAGACCTAGCTCGATATCTTCTATTTATTATTGCTTACATAGGCTAGCCTCTGCATGAACTCTAGCTTAGTCGTGGGACAAAAACCACAGTAACTGTTGCCTCATACGCTACACAAGAACACAGCATAATATATATGAAGCCTACCTAAAATGGATCGAATTATTAGCATGCAGCGGCGGCGGCAATCATCTATTCCGGTGTAATAGCAGACTGTAGTAGTACTGCTGGTACCACTAGCTCTTCTCGCCACTTCCTCTGCTAGTAAGCCACCACGGCACCACGCGCAGAAGATTGCATGATACACACCAGTTTCATCAGAACGTTGGCTCCTCGATCAGGCAGCGGGAGCGCAATCATAGTCGTCGTCGTCGTCGCCGTCTGCCTCCGCCATCCTTCCCCGCGCGCTGCGGCACCCATCGCAAGGCGCGGCGTAAACAATGGCGCCCGAGGAGGACGCTATGCTGTTGCTGCCGCCTTGGACGAGGTATCTTGCCGCCTCCGCCGACACTGGTGCCATGGCAGTTTTTAAGCGAATTGCAATTGCAAGCTGTTGCTTGCTGGAGGTGTGGATGCGGTGGTGCTAGCAGCAGCAGGGGTAGGATCGGAGGGCCTGGGTGTTGTGTTGCTGGTGTCTGGGAGTGGCTGCTGTGGCGCGGGATTTATATAGCGCGCGGCCGCCGGAGGGCAGCGTGGTGGCACGCGGCGCGGCGAGGCCGGGAGCGTGCACCGTCCACGCCGCTGCGTGCATGGCGCCCCCGCGGCACGGGCACCGAGCCACCGACGGGCACAGTCAGCACTCGGCAGCCGCGCGGCGCCAAGCTCCACCGGCCCCGCGCCGCTGACGGGTGGGCGCCGGGAGTCCCGGGACCCCAACGCAGTGGCGACAGCGGCCTCGGGCTCCGGTGGAGACGCGGGAATCGCAGCTCAGCACCCTCCGCGCGCGGTGGAGGACCACCAGCCGGGCGCGAGCGACGCTGATGCAGCGGGAAAGCAGGATCGATCGTGCGCTAGCGGCCCAGGCTCTCTGAGCCTCTGAGCGGGGCCGGTTGCTTTCCGCGGCATCTAGATCTAGCTGAGGAAGATGATACGGAGTATATTGATATCTCGCAATTTTCTTGGGATTTATTCGATTACCTTCGTGCGACCTGGCGGCAAGTGGGGTTCGGCGGGGTGGCGGCGGCGATTACCTGGGGATTCTAGGCCAAGCAAAGGCCACATGCGCCACATCCACAAAGCTGCAGCGGGATAGGCTAACAAAGGCAATTGGGTGCCAAGTTCAGAATCAAGTTAAATTAGATTCCTAAATTAGCGTGAGTCAATCTATCTATTATTATCTTATTTATTAAAAGAGAAGCAAAAGGAGCCACCAGATTCGCCGAGAGGGCCCAGAAAATCCCACGTTAATTTAAAAAAGAGAAGGATTTAGACCGTCGGATTTAATGAAAATCTAAAGGCCCATGTTAATTGAAAAAATTCAATTAAAATTTGGCCTAGAATATCTCACGTTAATCAAAAAAGAGAAGGATGTAGACCGTCGGATTTAATGAAAATCTAACGGCCCATGTTAATTGAAAAAATCCAATTAAAATTTTAAAATAAAATACGTTAAAAGTCCAAATAAAACCGATAGGTTAAAAGTCCAAATAAAACCGTTTCTATGAACAGAAGGAAACGGGTCTTCGTACGTTACTTGATAAAGATGCCCGTTTCCAAAATTAAAAAGTGTTAATTGAAAAAGTCCAATTAAATCTTAAAAATAGAAAGATTTACCCGTTAAATCATCCATATACGTTAAAAGTCCAAATAAAACCGACACGTTAAAAGTCCAAATAAAACCGATACGTTAAAAGTCCAAATGAAACTGTTTCTATGAAGAAAAGGAAACGAGTCTTCGTACGCTACTAGGATAAAGATGTCCGTTTCCAAAATTAAAAAGTGTTAATTGAAAAAGTCTAATTAAATCTTCAAAATAGAAAGATTTACCCGTTAGATCATCCATATACGTTAAAAGTCCAAATAAAACCGATACGTTAAAAGTCCAAATGAAACTGTTTCTATGAAGAAAAGGAAACGAGTCTTCGTACGCTACTAGGATAAAGATGTCCGTTTCCAAAATCAAAAAGAACTCACCTCGACTTGGACATCAATATGCATCGTTTCCTAATCAATAAATATAACATGACAACAGGTGCTGCCCACGTATTTTCCTCACGCCGAGATCGCCCGTATTTTCCTCACGCCGAGATCGCCGAGTCTTTTTTTCCCTCAAGCCCGAGATCGCTGAGTCTTCTTTTCTAGCAACAATCGCCTAGATCGGCCTCACGTAGAGATCTGCCCAAGACAGCTTTCCAGCCAACGCTGTAATTGCTTGCCCTTTCACCAAGATCACGGCTGAAGTAAGGTTGGTTGGTTGTTTTTCTCTTGCTCTCTGCACAAAATATATTTTCATATTACGTACAAGAATTCCATCTTTTTACTTGACAAGCAAAATATTTTTTAACAGGTAGTCTTGCTATGGCTTACAAAAAACTGAGCCAGCTGACAACAAATGGACAAGCATGGAATATTAAAGTAAAGATAATTAGAATGTGGGAATCAGTCAATTTTGCATCCGATGAACTTATGAGCTTAGATATGATTCTTATGGATAACCAGGTTTGTTTATCATTATATTTTGATAATTAAACAATTTCATACTCAAGTACTAACTGCAAATTTGATATTTTATTTGTACAGGGTGAGACTATCCGTGCTACTATTTGGAAAAATCTAATTGAAAATTTTAAACCAAAGATCGTTGAGGGTTGTATCTATGAGCTTAGTAATTTCAAAGTCCAAGAAGATGGAAGATATCGTCCGGTAAAGAATACTCTGAAAATCGTATTCAATTATAATACCAATATCAAAAAGGTGGAAGAGCATCCAGATAAGTTTCAAGATTATTACTTTGAGTTTGCCTCTGGCGATACACTCCTCGCAAGAAAAAATATTGACAAACAATGCTCAGGTCAGTGCAGCATAATACTCTACTTTCAAATATATTTTTTAATATATGTGTTTATTTCTATCTATTTAAAAAATTTAATAACTATATTGTAGATGTTATGGGATTATTGACAAGAATTAAACAAATCGAATCTAGGACGATATTGAAAAACACATCCAATTCACGCCAAAGGGATATTCGTGAGATTGAACTTCTCATATCAAGGTAATATTACATGTTTCTTGGTTTTTTATATAAAATATATTGTTTTTATTTTAAATTATTACATTTATACTATGGCACAACATATTTCAGGGATCATAAAGTTAGAATAACATTATGGGGAGATTTAGCTCATTCTTTGAGTGAAGATGTTATTGGCAAACACACTGTTGTAATTGTCACATCAGTAATGGTAGAAGGTTTGCAAGGTAAGTTTTGCAAATTCATCATCCCACAAAGATGCATCAGTGTATATGATCACTAACATATTAATATTTTAATAATAGTTATGCTTTCTTTGAAAACAACCAATGGCACAAGATTATATAGAGATTTAGATATACCCGAGACGTGGAAATTTATTGACAGGTAAGAAAATGATTATTTTATATATCCTAATGTTTAATTAAAATAATCCATATTCCTCTTCTCATAGTACCACATAACTTTTTAGTGTACCATATGAAGAAAATGTTCCAAAATTAATGGAGGTCAACAAAAGCACACAAGGTACACTCGAAGATCAAATGTTCTATAATAGGAGAACTTTACAGGAAATTACCCAAATGAGGAATGACAACCCAACTGATCAGGTATTACATGATTTTTATGTTTAATAATTTTTGTTGATTGAGAATTGAACTTCTCCCTTTCTTACTCTGCTATTACATTGTATATTTCAGGATTTTATCTTTACATCAAGAGCTACAATTGATCAATTAGACAATGATTTGTGGTGGTACATGTCATGCAACAATTGCAACAAAATGTGTACCAAGATAGCTAACAGATATCATTGCAGTAAGTGCAACACATGTCCAGAAGCAACGACACCTAGGTAATAATATTGTCCAAAACAATTTAGTTCATAAGAGTTCCATTTTCATTTCATTGCACTAATATCTTTCTTCAACAGGTATTGGATTCGACTCCGAATTAGTGATCATACAGCAACTACTACCTGCAGCATATTTGACGATGAAGCACGGAAAATGCTCAAAACAAGCATTACTAGCCTTCTGGATTCACTAGGTGGTAATTCTGAAGAGATTCCTAAGAGTATACTTGAGTTGTGTGGAAAAACATTTATCTTTCGATTGAAGCTTAGTGACCAAAATTTGGCTCAAGGAAAGGAATATTATTTAGTTAAAAGAACATTTGACATAGATGATAAGCTTGAGTTGAAGCATATGGATAAAAAAGTTCAGGTAAACACATTTTGTTCTGTATCCTATAATAATTAAAATTTCTATTTTTAACATGTTATGTTAATTATCCTTTTCTTATCTTGCAGGAACACCAAAAGAAAGAAAAAACAAATGAAAGGAAGCAAAGGCACTAGCACCAGCACCAGTGTTTGATGAGTTAAAAGATATCGATAGAATAAATAGAGATGAAATTGGACACAAGGGAAAAAATACATATGATGAGGTAAACTGTTTTTTCTAAATTAAAATGGTGTTATTTAATTATTACTTTTCAAATGAGTTAAATAAAATCTTTACTGTTTCACCAGGGACATGTTGATCAATCGGAACTTAGCGAAGAAATCAATCTTGCGCCAAAAAAAAAGACGGAGAGCAATCATAGAGGTAGATGACTCAGATGAAGAAAGTAAAGAAAGTTACAAAAAGAAGGTTAAAGTATCAGATAGTAAATCAAAGAAGAGAGGACGTCGCCCTAAAGATGCACATGTTGACAATGATCTTGCCAAGAAGAAAAAGGCCTTAGACAAAGCCTTAAAGGCTGCGGCTAGGTTGGAAAAAAGATTATATGGAAAAAAGACCACGGGTGATGTTGCAGAAATTTCAAAATCGAAAAGTACAGTGAAGGATTCTAGAAAAGCTTCAAGAAGGTTAAAACAAAGAAGGCGCGAACTTCCATGTACACGGAAATCTCAACTACTCAGGTACTAATATAATCAAAATCAGTTCCTTCTATTTTGGTCAAATATAAATATTTGTATGTAACACATGTTTTATTTTAATAACAGCTAAACACAAATATAGACGAGGCAAATGCTAAAAAGACCAGCAACATTGATGAACTTGAATGCTCAAATATTGGTGACAATGAAGCAAAGAGAAGGAAGACTGAAAAAGAAAGGGCAAAGGTTAAGAAGGCTATTAAAAGAAGAAGAAAAGAAAAAGAAATTGTGGTAAACACTGAAATTTCAAACAGTAAGGTATAAATAAAAAAATTCTAAACAATCATTTTATTTAAGTATCTAATTACATTTTTGTAAATGTTTACTATCTCTTTAATTTGCAGGAGGACCAACAAAGCAATGCCCCTTTAAATAATAGTGACATGGACAGTACTATCCCAGGAAAGATCAATGGTACAAGCAAGGACAACAACAATAACTTTGAAGATGTCGGTGAATTAAGCAATAACGACAAAGACACTATACAGGAAAAGAGTGACGAAGAGACCAACAATGTCGAGATCAGAATCACGAGAGAAGGAATGGAAGACAATACCAAAAGTAGAAATTGGATTGGCAAAATCCCAGTAGAAGAAAACGATGAAATCAGAAACAATCATTTACCAAAAAACATACCTACCAAAGGAAATCAGGCTCCAACTATTTATAGATCAACAAGAAACAGGATGTTACCTGTAAGATACAGAGACTAGCTATCATTATCAGAATACAGAGACTAGGTAGTATCAATTGTATATATACCTTACTATAGATTTTTTGGTGTTTCCATAATACTTGGAATTCTTTTTGTACTTCATATTTACTTATTGGAGGTGCAACATATAAATTATTAGCCAAAATAATACTGAGTTCACAAGGCACAAACTCATTTAAATGGCTGTCAACATAGCAAGACCAAAAGGCTGTGGGAAAGAGAAGGAATTATACATGGAAGAGAAATTTTTCTTTGCAGTATTATATCTTTATTTTTACAGCTACATTTTGCAGAGCTCACGAATTCAATGAATATGGCCAAGCCCACAGCTCACCGCCATCTGGACTTAACCGTGCAACGTTCCGACCTTAAATTTTGTAGAAAAATTCAATAGGATAAATTTGCATGAAGAAAATAAATTATTGGGTAACAATCACAAAGAAAATCTTTGATTATTTCAAAACTTACATTCAAAATTGCTTCACTGACGCATGCCTCCCTCACGAGCGCTGCCACACCTCACGGGGCAGGCTCACAACGAGAACGCCGCCACGACGACTAGCCCGCTCCAGGCCTGCATCCACGCATCTGTTGCCGACCACTGCCACAGCTCAAGAACGGAACCTCGCGCAAACCACAGCAATTTGCGGATGGACCCAGGTAGTTGCCATGTTATCACCGCTGCAGCCTTGCAAAGGCACGAGCGATGAATCGCAGTCGCCGCCGCTACTATTCCCTGCAGCCACGGGACGGTCTCTAGCCACCAGTCCACCACCGTGACTTGCAGGACGGACCACATGCCGGCAGCAGGATGCAGTCCACCACCGCGACTTGCAGGACGGACCACGCGCCGGCAGCAGGATGCTTCACCACGCCACGTATCATGCGAAAACCAATTGCCCTACGGACAATAATAGCCTGGGCCACCTTATGCATTAGTCGGGCCGGAATATTTTGCATTGGATTTGGCTACGTATTAAACCTGGAAACTAAATTAGTAGTCATAACATGAGCAATATACGTGTTCGATTCGGATAGTAACATATTCCCGTGACTACTATAAGTCCTGAAATTCATCGCCTGCCTCCTGATATTCTTACCAAGGAACACACGACTACATAAGATCGGAACCGGAAAAAAAAAGAGAGTATAGTCAACCACGAAAGAGGATAATTCAAAGGTATTTATTTCAACTGTTTAATTCATAATTTCTTAAAAGACACATTTGTAAAAAGAATGTAAATGTATTTACAATTCTTTGCCCTGCAGCAACAGATAACTAATATTTTATAGGTATACATCCATCTTTTGTAAAATCAATATATCTCAAACACTTTAGCATAGTCGTATTTTACTTATTTTTACAATAATTCCTTACAAAAATTACACTTCTATAAAAACTTTGCACTTCTAACTAAACATATTTGCCTTGCATGTCACCAGTGAACGAATTGTTTACAGGTATACATCTGGGTTTTGTAACATCAAGTCATCAACATCCCACAATCAACTGAGATCATATCCACCGGGAGAATTTTCAATCGTCAAAGTAAGCACGTACATGTCCACCTCATACTTCTAGCCACGACTGCAAATTACGTTAGGCGTAGGCAATATTAACATACAATAAATAATATTTAACTTTGTATATTAACTTCACTTGCAGGTCTGAAGCAACCAATGGCAAAACGACGAGAAAGACAAGCTTCAGTGAACAGGAAAAGAAGGAAAGAACAACTAGACCTGCAAAGAAGAAAAAAAAGAACTGTGAGTACAGAGGAATCAAGGAAGAAAAATCAAGAGTTGCAAGAATGAAGAGGAAAGAGATTATTCAACAAAAGAAGGAAGCAAAGCGAGCAAGGAAAGACCAAGCTGACATAGTTCAAAACGACAACAATCAAGAATCTTCAAGTAACCGTATTCCAACAGATGCAAATAGTAATATATGGAATTTTGGAAAACCAACACATAGATGCCAACACTGCAATGCCCTGTTATGGTATGAGGAAAGGCTAAGACCAAAAATAGGAACTAAAAGGCCAGCTTTTGGAATGTGCTGCAAACAGGGAAAAATTAAACTCCCCCCACGGAAAAAGCCTCCGCCATACCTCGAGAAGCTTGCTACAGGTGAAGGAAAAGATTCAAAAAACTTTAGAGAAAACATCAGGTCTTACAACTCAATGTTCTCATTCACATCTACTGGAGGAATTGTGGACAAAGAAATTAACAAAGGGCACGGACCATACGTGTTCCGCATGCATGGCCAGAACTATCACCACATTGGAACTCTTCTACCTGAAGAAGGCAGCAAGCCACGTTGGGCACAACTGTACATATATGACACTGATAATGAGGTGCAAAACAGGATAAGCGCAACGAGATCTGGTGACGGGAAAACGCCACTTGATCCCAACATTGTTTCTGGTCTTCAGAACATGCTAGATGAGAGCAACGTGCTGGCTCAGTCTTTTAGAATGGCAAGAGAAAGATTCAAGAACCTAGACTACCACGATTACACTCTGAAACTAATAGGAGACCGAAAAAGAAGCGGAACTCATGGCTTGCCAGGAGCAGATGAGGTCGCAGCATTAGTCATCAAAGATCCAACTGATGAAGCAAAAGGTCGTGACATCATTATTGAATACAAGGATGTTGGTCCAAAGAGGATATCAGAAATTCATCCAAAGTTCATGTCAATGCAATACCCGTTACTATTCCCATACGGTGAGGATGGATTCACATTGGAGATACCATACCAAGAAAAGGACGGAGTTACCTACAAAAGGAACAATGTAACTATGCTAGAGTACAATGCCTACTACCTTCATCATCGTCCCAACCAATCAATGTCGCTCCTATTGTCAGGACACTTATCACTACAGTTCTGGGTAGATGTTTTCACATGCATCGAGCAACACAATCTCAACTGGATAAGACTCAATCAAGGGAAATTAAGAACAGATTTGTATAGTGGATTGCAGGATGCAATCGAACGAGGGGACACTAGAACAGAAATGGTTGGAAAGAGGATATTGCTACCTTCAACTTTCACAGGGAGTATACGAAATAAGATGCAAAACTTTCAAGATGCAATGGCGATTTGTCGTTGGGCAGGATACCCAAACCTATTTATAACATTCACATGCAATGCAAAGTGGCCAGAAATCCAATACATGCTAGATGAAGTAGGAAGCAAACAAAAACCATCAGACCGACCTGATATTGTCGACAGGGTCTTCATGATAAAACTAAGGGGGCTGCTACGAGATATAGTAGACGAAAAACGATTCGGAGAAACTACATCAGGTTTGACAAAATAAATTCTTATATATGATATATTTCATTAATTGAATATTTGTAGTTGCACAGCTAACGACTCTCAAATTTTAATGCAGTCCTGTACACAATAGAGTTCCAGAAAAGAGGACTCCCACATGCCCACATATTAGTATTTCTAAAGGACAAGGACTAGAATAAAAATCAAACAAATTTCAAAGAACGTCACTGCCTGATACACAATGTCAAACACTCAAGCATTGGCAAAATCTCTGTGAATAATACAACGGGTGAATTTGTTTATATATTGCCTAGAGCTAAATACAGCGGGAGAGATTTTTCGTGTCTCACCACCCGGCTTGAGGATGACGCAGGCGACATATGAGTTGTGCCAGCGAGGACGACGTTCCCTCCTATCCGCGAGCAACACATGCCCGCGAGCATGCCCGTGTCACTAACACATAGACGGAAGCAGGCGGCCAGCAAATAGGAAATGTCGATGGGGACTGAATGGAGGAGAAAATCGAGGAAAATGGGGCTAGGAGCTGGGAGCCAGAGTGCTATGGAGGAGCGAAGGACAAGGGAACCAACGGCCGGACGCCAGGCCGGCATGTACGAGCGGAGGAGAAGGAGCCAGGCGGCCGGACGACGGGAAGCCATGGAGCAACGCACGAGATTGGGCCCAAGGACAAGGATGCCAACGGCCGGACGCCGGGGAGGCGTAGAGGAACAGAGAAGAAGGGGAACGTCGTCGGGGAGCCATGGAGGAACAAAGGAAAAAGGGACCAGCGGCCGGGCATCACAGATTCGGAGAACGGCGTGGAGAAATAGGAATCAGGGGCCGCCGGCGACACGGCATCGATCGACATCGATGGGATAGGCGTGGTGGAGTAACGAGGAAGGAGAGAGAGGCAGACTGGTGGCTGGATTGTATTGGGGTTGGGCCGTTGGGGAGAAAAAAAAATTAAAAGCCCAAACGTGAAGGATAGTAGGAAAGGAGCATACCAGGCCCATAACATTTCAGCCGAAAAACATGTCAGCTAAAATTTTTCTAATAAAAAAAAGATAATCTGTCATCTAAATCTAAAAAAATCAACTGAATTTGATAAAACATAGAAACTGAAAAATAAAGGTCCGCACGCAATACACATAACGATGTATTTTGTATTCATGCCAATATAATTAGAGCTAAAAAATATAGATAAAAAGAAACTAACATACCACAAATACTTACTAAAACAGGGACAAATGTATCCATAATAAATATAAAAACATTACAATAAATATAAAAATAAAGAAAAAAATTCTAGCTACCCGCGCAATTTGCGCGGGCCACCTTGCTAGTTTATAGTAATTGATATACTTTTAGAGTCGTGCGGTGATTTTCTGTATAGAGATGGTGTTAGTTTTTTCTGTCTCAGTCATGCTTTCACGCCCTCTTTTAGATAATGAATGAAAACCTGATTTCAGAAATCCACGAAGTAGGATGCATTAAACCGCTATTAGGCCAGCCGCAATGGTAAAGTAAGCTGCTCTCTACAACATTTGTCCACCTCATCTATAGACAAATATTATAGTAAGCCAGCTCAAAGGTGTGTCTATAGTGATATCTATAGCTGCTTTTAATACTTGCACGTATATGTGAACAACAATGATCCATCACAAACACCATCCTTGTAACTATACATGTGGCTACAAGAAAATAAACACAGAAACAAGACTTCTACTTTGAAAGAAAAAAAATTCACAAATGTGATAGTACCAGACTACTAGTTGATGGGCACAGCTCAAAGTAAATAATCATAGCATCTCAACATTTTACGAGTGCAAGAAGAGCAAGTACACTAGACCTAGAAATAAGAAAAGTAGTACTTAGAAGCCCATAATACAAAATCAACCAGTGAACATGATCTCAGATCACTACATTCAAAGCAGATAGAACATGCTCTTCTTGAGGAAGATCGAACAAAAGCCCAAAGCCATCTGACAACTCCCATAACCAAAACGGGAGGGGGATTTGGCGCGTAAACGTCGCGGGAGGATGAAGACTCGAGGGATTGGTTCTCTCTAGTGGGCATCCATGACAGGGCGATGATTCAGACGCAATCTTTTTCTCTAGCTGTCACCCTATCCAGTTCGCGTGTATGACACCGAAGACCTGATTGTAGATTAGGATAAAGGGAAACTTTAGTTTGGGCGGGTTTATGCTGTCGTCTGCCCGGGCAGACGTAGTGCTCGATCATCTGGCGGAGCACCTAACCTAAGTTTAGGCGTCAAATAATTTGGCACGGCGACGACCTAAAAACTAAAATGCATCACTAATCAGATGCATGGACGCATATAAAGTAGTATGTATGGTACCAGTAGCAATCTAGCTGCATGCATGCATGGAGATGGAGCTGCTGCAAGGCTGGCCGTGCTGGTTGTTGAACTGAAGCACGCACTACATAGCAGCCGTGATTATTTGTTTGCTGCATTTTACTACTACGTTGGCTACAAAAAGCGCATGCAATGCAAGCTAGTAGCACTCCCATTCCCGGGAAACCGAAACAAAATTTGAGAGGAGGAGAGAGGAGACGACAGCCTTTGACTGAACAATGAATGGGAGCGCAGGGGCGGCCCTGACAGCACGTTCATTCGCGGCAGCTCCGCAGCAGCAGCGCACTGAATCGCTCGAGCAAATCCAAATTCTAGTGAGACAAAGAGGCAGGCCGAGGGCGTTCAATTCGAGCTCGCAGGAACGCACAGCACCTAGCTGGTCCCGCGCTGCGCGGCCTCGATCGATCGCGCGTAAAGCCGCCACAGTTACTGGCCGGCCGGCCTGCCCCTGCCGATCGATCCATCCATCTCTGCCTCTCTCTCCCCTGCCCCGCGCTGCTGCGCTGCGGCATCGGCCGCCCGGTCGGTCGCAAACAAATACAACGACGCGCTCGCGCTCGATGAAAGCTGCCGCCGCGCGGGGGCCGGAGCCGGACGCACGGCGCGCAGAGACGCACGAATCGATCGGAGCGGGCGGCGGCCACAGCCGCAGGCGTGGGGCGCGGGGGGACGGCCGGCACCGCGGCAGTGGGCTCTGCGACTGCGAGCCGCATGATGCGTGCATGCTGGGTGGGCTGGTGGTGCCGACGCGCCGTGTGGTGCACGCGGCACAGTTTTAATGCGAATATGCGATGGAGTTCGATCTTGCCTTGCCGCACGGGATGTGTCGCGCGCTGGGCCTGGTGGGTTCATGATACAACCGTTGTGATAATGGCCATCATAACATGTGTATAATAACCGTTTGAACTGGAACCCGAGGGGGGATAATCCAGATCTCAGGCGTCGTCCACGCATTTGACCGGTCCTGCCGTGCGTGCGTGCGTGCATGCGCGGCCCGATCGCGCGCACATGCAACATCAAACGGCCGGGGTCCTTTTTGCCGGCCTCCGCTTGTGTCACTCCTTTTGTCCGCTGGTGCGTTCCGTTTTTTCTTTTTTCCGCCCGTTGATGATTGGAATCGAATGAGCTGGGGATGGGATCGGTCGGTACCACAAATCTGTGTTGCGGTGATTCCGGAGAGTATAAAGGATATCGCGCAGGACAGGAGACGCACATGGTGGCGCTGGACGGGGCCGCGCGCCTTTGGGATGCCTTTGCTTCAGATAACGCGAGCGTCGCCTGGTTGGTTTAGTTTGGTGTGGAAAATGGGCACTGCCGTTTTCTCGTACTACTTTTTTTTTTCAGGTGATCAAGCTGGAGTATGTATGCGATGCACTGATGCTCTCTCTTTTGGTGGTGGCGGACACGGCGACACGGATGACGAAGCGGTGGCCCCACAGATGTTTCGCGAATTTTTTCCAAGTATGTTCCCTTACATGCATGGCATATTAAATGTAGTCGAAAAAAATAACTTATTATATGGATGGAGTGTACTTCGCGAGACGAATTTAATGAGCCTAGTTAGGTCGTGATTAGACAATAAATTGCTACAGTAAACATGTGCTAATGACGGATTAATTAGACTCATTAGGTTCGTCTTGCGATTTACTGACAGAATCTGTAATTAGTTTTGTAATTAGTCTATATTTAATACTTCAAATGTGTGCCCGACATACTGTAAATTTTTTTCAACTTTCAACTAAACGGGGCCAATATAGGTGATTCTGTTCTTTTTTACGGAGTAACCGTAGCTGATGTGGGGTGAGGATCCCCACGCGACAGGGAACTCGCACGGCACCGATCACACTGTCAGGTCAGGGCATCTCGCTCTTCCGAGGCAGCTTTTACTTTCTCACCCCACCCCCACGCGCGAGGGGCCGCGGCGTACGGCGTCCTACTCTTCTTTCTGCTACTGCGGTGGTGCACGGGTGATCGATGACAACCCGGGTCTGGTGCCTGTGGTCCCACTGGTCAGTCGCAGCAGCCCAGTATCAATTCACGCTGGGGGGGCGGTAGTAAAAAAGAATCAGAGGCGGCCATCAGGCGAGTCACTTTTCCCTTCCTCCCCGTCCCATGTGCAACGGGACGGGCACGCAGGCGCAGAAAGGGTCCGTTAGTTTAACCGTACTGAAACGACGCGACTTGCGGGGGAAATGGGTGTCTGGGACCCGCGCGTCAGCGGTAACGCGTCCCACGCCCTCGGTGCCGCTGCGCCGGCGGGGCCCGCCACCGGCCCTTTTGGCCGTTACCGTTAGATCCTTGGCGCCTCCCGAGGACGCGCCTTTCGGCCGGTGTTGCCCTACGGACGGGACGCACGCTAGGACGGTTTTACTCACTGACATGCGGGCCCTTTGAGAAACCCCACATGGAAGAGGGGCAGGCAGAGGGCAAGTGCTCTGTGCAGCGGTGCTCCTGTGCCTAGCGGCGCGTGAAAAGCTGAGCCCTCCTTGGTTTCGGGTCCGACCACGATTCGGCCCCGCTGAGGCGCTGACCCCACCGCCCGATTGATCGATTCCCACCGTCTCGTTCGTCCGAAGTACCGGTTGTGCCCCTCGCCTCTTTCCTTCGCACGGGACGAACGTGCGAGGTGCAGCTCGTCAGTCCTTCACCTTACGAACCAACCACTCTGCGAGTAGAAAGTCTGTCGTCTGCAGCAATTGGCGATAACGAAACCATGTTGCGCTCCACTACCCCTCTCGCGCCGGCTGGCGACCCGCCGGCGGCAACCCACACCACCCCACCGCCGACTGGTGACCCGCCAGCGGCACACCACACCACCCCACCGCTGTCCGGTGACCAACCGGCAGCGACCGACGGCCATGCTCCGCGCTCCGCCTCCGCCTTCGCTGGGCGGACCC
Source organism: Urochloa ruziziensis (assembly GCA_015476505.1). Lineage (NCBI taxonomy): Eukaryota > Viridiplantae > Streptophyta > Magnoliopsida > Poales > Poaceae > Urochloa > Urochloa ruziziensis. The sequence goes on from CM027122.1 coordinate 44,593,924, forward strand.
AAGATGCGGCTCTAGATCTATCAGATCCAGCCAGCTCCACTGCAAATCACAGTAAGTCAACTTCAAAGAGGGAATCAGATCCACGGCGCAGGAGTCAGGAGGAAGTGACGGGTCGGTCCGAGCTGCAACCAGCGACGTCGTACAAGGAGGCGCTGGTGGGGGCCCGGACCTTCAAGCCGCGCTTCAATGCGGCCAAGCGGCCGGGAGAATGGCAAGACAACTCGGCGAGGCAACGTTCGACTGTGTGGAATCGCCTGGGTCCATGGCCTACCTCTGCCCATGACCGGCTGGGTGCGAGGGTGCCGGTGAGACATGAAGACATTAATGGTTACCTGCAGATCTTGAAGGCGAAGACAGTTGGTAGGTGCTACAATTGCTTCGCCAGCGACCACCGCATTGCGTCCTGCCGTGACCCCCCGAGGTGCATCCTGTGCTCGCGCTCTGGACACAAAGCGCGCTACTGCCCAAGCCTTGCTCACTCGCGCCGCCTGCCCACCACAACCACTGCCGTTTGGAGACGCCGTGCTCCTGCCGCCGGCACTGCTGCCCCGCCTCCCCCTCCGGCCTTGGGGACGGCTGATCGGCCCTCGTCTGGGATGGACTTCATCCCGGGGGAAGCGTGGCGCCGGCCGGACCGCGTGCTCGCGTGCGCGGCAAGAACCTGCGACATCAGGGAGGCGGAACGAGATCTGCTGCTGCACGCGCTCGTTGCCGTTCAGCTCGATGCGCGCGTGCAGCTCACCTGCGATGGTGTTCACCAAGAGGCTCTTCACCAGCTCCGCATCCCGTCGCGCGCACTCCAGGTCACTCGGATTTCAACATCGACCTTTCTGCTCCGCTTCCAGTCGCCGGAACTTCGCAACTCGACCTACGCGCGCCGCTCGCTTGTGGCGGGCCGAACTTCGCTACATCTCATGCCCTGGGGGCGTCAGGTCAGTGCAGCTGCGGCGTGTGGCCATCTCTTCTACCGAGCTCGCATTTGTCTGGAAGGTGTGCCGGGGCATGCGCATCAGATCGAGACTGTCTTGCATCTGCTGCCCAAGCAATCCTTTGTAGAAGGAATTGATTATGTGCGTGAACGTGAAGACGAAAAGGGGTGTTTCATTCTGTGGATTTGGTGCCAAGATCCAGATGCTCTTGCTGTGTTGGGAACATTGCAGATTGAGGAACCGTTAGCGCCGCCTAACGAATACCCCATTGATAGTGATGATGCCCCACTGCTGAGATCTGAAGAAGTGTCCACGCTCAAGTATGAAGTGCTCATACATCTCGATCGGGTGGAAGACTACAATCCCTCTCCGCGCACCCCGTCGAGAGGGAGTTTTGAGAGTGATATAAGCGGAATCCCAAATGATGAGCCAATGGTCGAATGGCCGCTGAGGCATAAATTTGTTTGGCATCTGGGGCAGCCGGATGCTTTACCGGAGCCGCCCCGTGCATCAGTCCATTCCCGTCTCGGGGGAAGAAGAGACCGCTCGCCACCAAGAGATGGGGGCGCTGGTGGTGGGGCAGGTGGCTTCAGTCAGGTGCCGCCTCCAAATCAACATGACATGGCTCGATCGATCTTTGGGGCTGCAGGCTCTAGTCGCAATGCCGCAGGAGGAGGCTATCAGGGACATTATCGTGGTTTCGGGCTAGGTGCCGAGAGTGAGCTGCAGGCAACTTTGCTAGCGAATGCAATTCACAGTCACGTTCAGCTTAAAATGGATCCGATGATCGAGGAAGCCATGACACCAGCAAATCTGTGGCACAGCCAGCCTACGGTGTCGCAGTGCTCGGTGGAGCCAACTGCGGTCCAACGGGCTCCGGCTGTGCCCGACCTCCTAGTTTGGGAGAAGGAATCGGTGTTAGAAGCGGATCAGCTACTGGAAGCAAGTATGCAGCAGTTTATTCAAGTGGACGCCCCTGAGTTGATAAGCACTGCACAACCGTGTGAGGACAATGCATCAGGCTTGCACTCAAGACAAGACAATGTGCTGGATCTGCTCACTAGTTCAGGATCTGCTGAACCAATGTTTGGCAAGATGTTTGATTTAAATGAGGAATGGGAGACCCAGAGGAGAATGTTTGATGATAACTCTGTGGGTGCTGACAGGGAAGGAAATGACGGCCGGGACATTCTTGCACCTGCTGATGAGCGCCTGAATAAGCAAGGGAAAGAGCTTCCTTCGCATAAGACTGGGCCAAAAGGCATGGCTAGACTGGCTATCCCGTTGAAGAAGTCACTGCTCTGTACACCGGCTCACAAACCAAAGACGCAACACTATAAGAAATCTGCAACTGCTACAGAGATGATGGTTGGCCGCCGTGACAAGCAAGTTAACAAGATAGCAGCTGGATCAATTGATAACAGAGCAACTGCTTTACTCATGAAGACAAGTGGCATTCTGGGAGATAATGAGTTGCCTTCTGAAGACGCGCTCAATCAGCTTGGCACTCAGTTTGTGTTGCCAATGAAAGAAGATCTGTTAGGCGACATGAGGACCGCCTTTGGCATGCCTGAGTCTGGTGCTGATGCTCTGGGTGCCTTACTTGCTGATGCTGATGATCATGATGACTGATGGACAGCTGGAGCTGTCGAAAGGGGGGAGCTTTGCTCCAAGCTCGTGTATCTTTTTCTTATGCATGATTAGTTGGTTCTTAAGCTTTGTTAGTCCTAGTGTGTCTGCTGTGAGTCTAGTTGTTTTCTTCTTGCTGGGTGTTGTGTCTGTACTGTTCTGGGGGACTCAGTCTCTGGATGTACTCAACTGCAAGCATTGGGCTCGATTGGATAGTGGTGGCTTTGGGCTTGTTGGCAAGAGGTGGTTTCCCTGTGCACCTGTCTGCTCGTGGCTCTCTCTGGTTGTGGACTGCTTATGGTTGCAGCGAGGTTTATGGTTTTTATCATGTTAGAACAACAATGTGTGCTTATAAACTGGAATGTGAGGGGTCTAAACAACACAGCAAGGAGAAAAGTGGTGAAAAATATGGTTACAGAATATAAAGCGACTATTGTTACACTTCAGGAAACCAAAATGCAAGCAATTGACAGGCAAGTGGTTATTGAAACACTGGGTGACAGATTTGCTCATAACTTTGTTTTCCTGCCGGCATTGGGTGTTAGAGGAGGGATACTGATTGCAGTTGATGAGGATAATTACAAAATCATAAGTTGTGAGTTAGGGATGTACTGTGCCACAGTCAGAATCGAATCTACTGCTGGGCAGGTAGCTTGGTGCCTTACAGCAGTGTATGGACCGCAAGAAGACAGCGAAAAGCTCCAATTTCTTGGTGAATTAAGATGGATTCACCAATCAGTAACAGATCCATGGCTTCTAACTGGAGACTTCAACATGATCCTACAGGCAACTGACAAAAGCAATTTGAATCTTAACAGAAGGCTAATGGGGGCATTTAGGGATGCAATACAAGATCTAGAGCTAAAAGAGCTTAATCTGAGAGGGAGGAAGTTTACATGGTCCAATGAAAGAACTCAAACAAGGATAGATAGGGCTTTCTGCTCGACCACCTGGGATCTCATGATGCCTAATGTGACACTACAAGCACTATCCTCGCGAGTTTCAGACCACTGCCCCCTTCTTATTGCTGGTTCTGCCACAGTGCAAAGGTTCCGAGGTTTTCGCTTTGAGTCCTTTTGGCCGAGGTTGCAGGGTTATCATGAGGTTATCGCCTCAACTTGGTCACGCCCTGTACATGTTTTTAATCCTTTTCTCAAACTTCACATCAAGCTGAGAAGAACAAGTAAAGCTTTGAGAGCTTGGGCCAAAGGGCTGATTGGGCACAATAAGCTACTGCTACAGGCTGCAAAACAATTGATTGGGATTCTTGATGTCGTGCAAGACTTCAGGCAGCTCAGTGAGCAAGAGATTAAATTCAAAAGGGATTTGAAGGCCAGATTCTTGGGAATGACAGCAGTTGAGAAACTAAGAGCGAAGCAAAAATCAAGGCTGAACTCGATACGTGCTGACGAAGCAAACTCAAAGCTTTTTATCTTCAAGCCAATGGAAGACGCAGAAAGAACACAATCCATCAATTACAAACCGAAAATGGAATATGCTTCTCACACAACAGCAAGGCGCAGGCGGTTTACACTCACTTCAGCACACATTTTGGCACGCCACCAGCGAGAGAGCTCACTTTAAACTGGGAAGATATCGCACTCGACAGAAGAGACTTGACCCACCTGGAGGATGTTTTCACTGAAGAGGAAGTGCATGCAGCGGTTCAGGACATGGCAAGCGAGAAGGCGCCAGGCCCTGATGGTTTCATCGGCATCTTTTACAAGAAGAGCTGGCAAATCATCAAAGATGATCTCCTGAAAGCTGTGGAGTATTTTTACAATCTTCACGACCAGCACCTTTCACACTTAAATTCAGCTCACATCATCCTCATCCCAAAAAGAGCTGACGCCAAGCTGGTAACTGACTTTAGGCCAATTAGCCTCACTCACTCGGTGGCAAGATCTTCTCCAAGTTGCTTGCTACGCGACTTGCTCCAGAGCTTAATGCTCTAGTTTCAAGGGCGCAAAGCGCATTTATCAAAAGAAGAAGCATACAAGATAACTTCTTGTATACCCAAAATCTGATCAAATCACTACACCGAGCTAAGCAAGCTGGTATCTTTCTCAAGCTAGATATAGCGAAAGCTTTTGACACAGTGAGGTGGGATTTTCTCCTGGAAGTTCTGCAGCAGTTTGGGTTTGGCACTCGTTGGCGTGGCTGGGTTACTTCTCTCCTTTCTTCAGCTTCAACTGCTGTTCTTTTAAATGGCTCCAGAGGGTCCTGGTTCAAACACTACACAGGTCTCAGACAGGGAGACCCCTTGTCCCCTATGCTGTTCATCCTGGCCATGGAGCCTTTGCAGCGTCTGTTGGAAATAGCTACCAGGGATGCCCTTCTCTCGCCAATAAATAACAGAGCTGCGAGAATGCGAACTAGCCTATATGCCGATGATGCGGCTATTTCCTGAATCCAATTAAAGAAGAAGTGGGCACAGTTGCTGAAATTCTTGACATCTTTGGCCAAGTGTCGGGACTCATCACAAATCGCTCCAAATGTGCAGCATATCCTATCAGATGTGAGGACATCAATTTGGAAGAAATTTTAGTAGACTTCGTTTGCCCTATCAAATCCTTTCCCTGCAATTATCTAGGCCTTCCTCTACACTTTAGACAGCTCCATCGGGTGGAAATCCAACCTCTAATTGACAAGATGACAAATAGATTACCTGCATGGAAAGGGAGGTTCTTAAACAAAGCTGGAAGATTAAAACTCCTAAACTCGGTCCTTACAGCAATGCCCACCTACTTTCTTACTGTCTTTGAACCAAAGAGATGGGCGATCAAGAAGATGGACAAAATTCGGAGAGGTTTCTTATGGAAGGGCACTGATAATGCAAATGGAGGTCACTGCTTGGTTAGATGGGCAAAGGTGAAGAGGCCAAAGAAGCTTGGAGGTTTGGGTGTGCTTGACCTTCAGTTATTCAGTAGAGCTCTACGATTGAGGTGGCTATGGTATCAATGGGCAGATCCTAACAAGCCTTGGGTCGGCACAGAAGTCCCATGCAATGAGATTGATAAGCAACTCTTCAGGGCAAGTACTGTGGTCACCGTTGGCAATGGGAACCGTGCTAAATTCTGGGAATCCTCATGGTTAAATGGCCAAGCTCCCAGGGATCTAGCGCCAAATCTGTACAAGCTTGCTTGGAGAAAGAGCTTGACGGTCAAGGAGGAACTCGAGGGCAACAAATGGACCAGAGGGTTATGGAGAATGTCGACAACAGATGAGTTAGCTGAGATGGTTAACCTTTGCTACCTAGTTAGCCATGTTCAGTTAAATGAAAGTGAAGATCAAATTATCTGGAAATGGACGTCTGACAGATGTTATTCAGCAAAGTCAGCCTACAATGTTCAACTCCTTGGATCATACTGTACCTTTGACACACAGGCGATTTGGAAAGCAAAAACAGAAGGAAAGCACCGCTTCTTCACATGGCTGCTATTACAGAGCAAAATTTTGACAGCTGACCAACTCATTCAAAGGAACTGGCCCTGTACTCCGACCTGCTCTATGTGTGATCAAGCCCCCGAAACGGCGCAGCATTTATGTCTTAACTGTGTTTTCGCGCAGGAGGTTTGGGTACTAGTCTCACTATGGACAGACGGCTTGGTGCAGACTCCTGACAGACATTTTCAGCTTCAGCAATGGTCGAATGAGTCACTTGCAGGCCTCCCAAAGTGCTTAAAGCGTGATACAGCTTCGATGATGATGTATACCGTCTGGAACCTCTGGAAGGAGCGCAACAGGAGAATTTTTGAACACCGATCTGCGACGCCTCAACGAGTACTTGCACTGATCAAAGAAGACGTCCGACTGAGAACAGCTGCTTGTGCCGTGACCGAGTCACCTTTAGTTTCTTAATGCTTCTACAACAACTAGAGTTTGAGTCCTTTAGTTATCTTGTAATAACAACCTATGTAATCTGGAACTTGCTTATCCTTCTTAAATGACAGAGCAGCGCTCCTGCTAACCTTTCAAAAAAAAAAGTCCTTCACCTTCAGCAACTCGCAACTCTCAAAGCCGTGCCCATTACCGACTGCGTGAACAATTCACTCTCTCTCTCTATTTCCGTTTTTGCTGGACTACCTCAAACTCGTCTAGCCAATTGTTGCGCTGATGTACATGATCTGCTTAGAATGCACAAACATTTTCTTTTTAGGCTCGTGAATCATGTGTTAGGATAAAAGAGATAATAGTAAACAAGCTAACTCATGTAACGTTGCTACAGCGAATTGATTCACGACAGTGCTAAACAGATTGCGCATCTACTCCTATATACTAAAGCTCCAAGAATTGGAGCAATCCTAGGCTAGGTGTCACTATTCATGGGTCCCACAGGACCCACCATGCGTGGGACCCGCACGACACGCGTATGTGGGGCCCACATGACCTGCATGTACCGGACCCGCAAATACGTACGTGGGACCCACCGACCACTATGTACTGGACCCGCAAATACGTACGTGGGACCCGCAAATAATTTTTTATTACAAAACATGACTTACAATTTTTGAAAAAAAATATTATATAGTGTTTAAAGAACCCATACAACATAAATGTCTAATAATCATCAAATTCTCAATCAGGAAAATTATTGTATGGCGTTCAAATTCAAATAACCAATGACGTAAGGGATAACTACTTTAGGGATGAATTTATTTTCTAATAATGATCAATTAAAATTTTTAATAGGCTTTCTGATTTAATAATCAATAGAATGTTACGGAGTACTACTAAGTAATATATGTTCTTTTATTAATATTTTAGAACGGAATTTTTGTAGTAGCACGCATGGCGCGCTAATCTGACTAGTCTACTCCTATGTACTAAATCTTTGGAGAATCTAAAGATAGGTGATACTATTCATGGGTTCCGCGGGGGCACCGTGCACAGGACCCACACGACCTGACATATGAGGGACCCATGTACGTGGGACCCACATACCACTATACTCCTTCCGGTTTAGTAAAAGAAGTCGTTTAGGACAGCGACACGGTCTTCAAAGTACAACTTTGACTTCTTATTTTTATAAAGATATTTATTAAAAACTAACATATGTATACTTTTATGAAAGTATTTTGCAAGACAAATCTATTCATGTTGTTTTCACATTTTCAAACTCAACGACTTAAAAGTTATTCACGATTTATATTCCCAATGTTTGACTCAAATCTTGTCCAAAACGACTTCTTTTACCAAACCGGAGGGAGTATGTAGGACCCACCGTTGTTCTTTTTTTTTTCCAAAACGCTAGCTTATTTAAAAAAATTATTGTGTGGTGCTTAGAGAATCAATACAATGTAAATATCTAATAATCATCAAGTTCTTAGTTAAGAAAAATATTCTATGGTGTTCGGTTAAAGACCAATAATATAAGGTACAACTACTTTAGGATGAATTTATATTCCAACATTGATTAATTAAAATTTTAATTTAATAATAAATATGATGTTACTTCTGACCCAATACAAGAAAGAATATATATTTCTTTATTGATACTTCGGAACAACATTTTTTATGATACTGCGCTATATCTGGCTAGTACTACCTAGCAGGGTTTTTTTTTCTCGACCTGTGACTCCAAACCGCCGGCCACCGGTAGCGGTTAGCCGGACCGGTTTGACCGGAAACCGGTAGAAACCGGACAAATTTAAAAACCAAATTAAATCCGCAGTTCAACCGGTTTCGAACGGTTAGCCGGTCGGTTTGACCGGTAAGCCGGCCGGTTTGAGCGGTTAGCCGGCCGGTTTGAGCGGTTTGACAATTTTTCGAATTTTAATTAAAAATTGAAAAATAAAAGAAAATTTCTAAAAAATCCTAAAATAGTTTAAGGTGCGTAGAATCTAATGGTGTCAAAAAGAGAGCATTTTTAAGAAGTTTAAGTAGCGGTTTAAGGGCATTAGAAGTTTAACGTGCTGATTTAGTAGGCTGTTTGAACTTCTAATACAAACAAAAGGATACTAAATGAACTAATATTTGAAAATTTTTGACACCATTACAATATACTCACCATAAAGTATTTTTAAGATTTTTTTTAATTTTTCAATTTTTTAAATTCAAATTTTAAATTTTAAATTTGGTCGGTTTCCAACCGGCCGGTACCGCTACCGGTCCGGACCGGTTTGACCGGTTACCGCGGTATCCGGACCGGTAGCGGTCCGGAAAAAAAAACCTTGCTACCTAGTACTTAGTAGTAGTCTAGTACCTGCACAAACCAGCCACCGTTCATGTCAATGCCCAATGGATATGCTTCTGTGCTCGACTAGCTATGATCTCACAATTACCTTACTGAAATACTACTACCCTATAGTGCCCCCCCCTCTCAAACTGAGATATTTTGTTGGACAATTCATGTTTTGGTGGACTCCTGTAATGTCCTATTTCCTTGCTTCGAGTAATAATATAATGCTAACAATTAATGTACATACACTTCAAAACATCAATATGTACAAGTACAACCTCGATCAAATTAACCAAAGCAATATTTCTAGCAAGTTTCAGAAACAATGATCTCTGTAACAAAAGAAAACACTTAGAAAATGATAAATGGGGCATCCGTGGAGAACAAGGTTTGTGTTTTCGTACACTACAAGAATGTTGCCATGGAGGCAGGGGCGAATTTCGGGGGGTGAGGGGTGAAGGGGGGCTCAAGCCCCCTACCTCTCCAAACTCTATGGATACCCCCTTCATTTTTATATACCACGTTCAATTTTTTCTGCTTCGTATGAACTGCAATAACACATATAAGTAAATACAATGAATACTTTCTCCTTTGTGTTTGCAGGACTAGGTTGTTGGTCGACAGGTCGTGGAGGAAGTCTTAAAAACCAAAGGGGTGGTCTCTACTTAACTAAAGGAAAATGGTATCTGCTTTCTTTCTGAAAAGATCTACACATTCAGTCATAGAAAATCAAGTCAAATCATTTCAAACCATGATTAAAAATTACATTATATCGGTTGATCGAATTTGAATATTTGAAAATTGTAGAAGTAGATTTTCATTGAAATAGTTTGGTGTGTGTTACAAACATATTGCTACAGAAAACATTAAACATGCAGTTTGGATGTCGTGCCTATGTCCAAAATGTCAACTTTATTTGTAACTAAAACGAGTACATTTGTGTGGTTTTATGAGATCTGTCCGCCGACTCGTTAGAACACGAGGAGGGGGGGGGGGGGAGGGGGGGGTAGGCGATACAAATTTGCTTCCCATGTACTACATTGGTGACGATACAAATGACGAGGATGCCTTTAAGACATGTTTCTAAACAAGCCGCACCATTAAATGAATTTTCACTTGATTTCTCTAATTAGTTGCTTAATTTAAGTTCTTCGTGACTGTGGAGTTGAGATCTTGGTCTCATAGGCTAGCAGGGAGACTAGTGTCATTTACTCCCTCCAGAACCCGTCCCAGGTAACTTTTCTAAACCACTTCTATGTTTTTTTTATGGCCTGTAAGGCCTCCTCCAATGATCCGTTAGCCAGCTCAAAGGATTGCTACATCATCTTTTTGCCTAGTATATATGTAATGTTGTTGTAGTGAATTAATCCACGTCGTTGCTAACAATTGTGCATCAGACAAGTTTGTACACTTGTACTAGATGCCAGTGCTCAGGTACATTCTCATGAAAAGACGGGTCCCTCCGAGGCTCTAGTGACCTACGGGAGTACGGAGTACTATAGAACTTTTTTGTGCGTTATATAACTAGAAAGGGCGGTGTGCTAACGCCACGCCTGTTAGATTACACGTGTAATTACTTGTTGTCATCGTGATGGTTTTTTATTCTCTATATTTCTTAATTTTTTAATCACTAAGAACACTAAATGCTTACATGCATGAAACAACCACACACACGTACTGAATAAAGTAGACAATGTGCATAGAAGGTGCGTACGCAGCAGCAATCATGGACAGTGATGGTGTCATGCTGGCATGACTCCTCAACAAACTCGATGGCAGCAAGACAGATGTTCTCGACCATGGAGAGCATGATTGTATTGACATAGAGTGCGCACTTAGGAGGGCCTTCTGCAATTGCCGCGCTAGAGCTCATGGGAGCTGAGGACTGGAGCGGCGCGATGTGACGTTGTTGCCCTGCTGGCCGGCGAATAAGAAAGAGAGGAGAGAGGACAACCTGAGGGCAGGAACTACGGTTCGGCAAACTCGTCTCATAAAAAACGGTGGTCGTAGGCTTCACATGTGAGGTCGGTAAGCCCGAGGTGGACGGTATCTCCCTCTAAGGCAGCTGCACCACCTCGAGTTGACACGTGATGCGAGAGATTGGACGAAATATTTGTGTTACATTCTAAACTTCGTGGGGGAGGCGATGACTCTAATGCGTGAAGGGTACCACAATTTCATTTGACAACAATACACAGTTGCAGCATGCGGCGACCAAGAAATTGCGTGACAACGCAACGTTGGGATCACGTGGTGAGAACGCACCGACTCTGGTTGGACGCATTTTTTACTAGTATGGATGCATATATTTGTTCTGGAGATAATACTGAGATACCACCAGACGTGACACTCGTGTGTGGGGGACGAGGGGGGCAGACATACTGTAACGAAACGAAAGAAATGTGGTATACAAAAACTTTCAATGGCAAAAAAAAAAACTGACGCACTGTCTGCTACAGTGTGCGGGGTGCTGGGAGGCCAGCAATGCTCCCCGTTGTATAGAACTACTTATTATTCTATACTAGAAAGAAAAGTTTCGACAACATTGGTTCCTACAAGGCTTACCAGCTTAATTCGGTGACTATGCCAAAGCTTTTGTTCGCCAATGCTACCTTGAGCTGGATAAGGCAATCATGAAACAAAGCTCTAAGTACTTACTGAAGCTCATGGCAGTACGTCTCTAAAAGGAATCAATTGATGATGATCTAAACACCGCTATATATGTGTTCCACACGCCTTGAGCTCCTTGCTTAAGAATATTGCTTTTATACCAATCAATCATTACCTGGACAAGCTGTAACTTTGACATTCTTTAACATGAACAAACATTAATGCCGCCTTGCAAATCAATAAATTCTCCAACCATTCCCTACTAAACTCAACACACTAAACAAACAGAGACGAATTATTGATAATCATGCATTCAGCAGCCGTCGTGGCACAAGCACAAGTGGTTATGCATGGAAACATTATTCTGATGCAAAAGCCAGGCCAGGTCTATACACGCGAAGCGGGATTAAACTACACGAACAGAGCAGAGAAGAGAGCATCGAGGAGCTCACCTGTTTCCCAACAAAAAAAAGCGAGGCGAAAAATGGAAAAGAAATTGTAACGGGTGCTGTCTAATCCAAACAACTCTGATCGCCAGCACTACAATATACAAATCTTTTAAAAATCGTTATTTTGTAATTGAAAAAAAAGACAAGCGGCAGCATTTCTGTAATTGAAAAAAAATAAAATACTAGCAGCAGGAGCCATGCTCCGGGCCCTCGCGTGAATCACTCCACGCTGGAAGCGGGGCCTGGGAGGCGCATGTGCCGGGCTGGGGCTACGCTGGAGCGGGGCCCGCGCCGTATCTGCAGGAAAAGGAGCGGGGTGCTTCCCCTGCCTGCCTGCTGGGGAGTGGGGACGTGGGGACAGGCGGGCAGTGGGCAGTGGGCGTGGAGCCGCCCGTGCCGCGGCGGGGGAGCAGCGGACGGCTGCGATCGCCTGAGCGCCGCGCTACCTCCGTTCCCGTGGGGGAGCCGACCGTTTGGGGCCGAGGGCACTGTGCCGCTGCCGGGGTAGTATTGGCAATCCCGGGTCGCCATGGGATCGACCCCCTTTTTGCCGGCGCGGACACATGGATCGCTTTTCTTTTTGACAGGTTCTATGGAAAGATAAAAAGATTTTGCGCCGATTTGCCGAGAGGAATTTCGAAGAACCCCCTCCCTCCATCGAAAAGGGGAACGGAGCCAACGCGTGGATTCTTTATTTTTCACGAGGAAAGCTAAAGCGTAGTTTTTCTCATCTAGTATCGGGTGAAAAATGGGGTTTTCTATTAGATCAGCCAAATTCCGCTCCCTGTTATGGTTGTTCAAAAATGAATTCCTTGCATTGTTGATTCAAATGGATTTCTAACACGCCGCCCATCTTGCATAGAATAATATTTTATTCAACTAGGTAACTATTACTGACCCGTTTCAAACTATAAATCGTTCTGGCTTTTCTATATTCATCATCTTTATTATGCACCTAGAAAACGCTACATCTAGATTTATAGCAAAATTTATGGACTTAGAAAAGCCAAAACGACCAATAATTTGAAACGGAGGAAGTAGAATTCTAGACACATAATGTAGGGAAAAGAATGGTGACAGAAGTTTTGGATATCTAGATGGATTCCCTCATCTTCGATTACTAGAAGTTTTGAACCATTCAAGTAGGCAAGAACACTCACGGTAAAATGAAGTTGAAGATTGTTGGGCTAAGGAAAGATATATCCATATGGGCTTCAAACGTATTTATAAGTAGAGAGCAAATTTTATTTCAAACACAATAGAATTCTAAAGATGACTTGAGCTAGCTCAATAAGCTTAGCAAAAAAATTATATGCTAAGAACCTAATCAACGAAAAATTAAACTCAGGATGCACCAAATGCATCTTACAAAAAACAGAGTAAACACAATATGTAGTTAGCAGAGAGCCCTATGCATGTCTTTTGATCTAGTCATAACTAGAAAACAAAAGGAAAAGAAAAGAAACACAACTTCTTCTCGACATACTCCTAAGCAACAGCTAGGCCTCTTGTAAGTTGTAACTGAAGAACTCCATCTGTCTCCATACGCAAAAACCGGCTGCTGCCAGCAGTAGCAACAAGGAAATGAACAAAAACGAAGACAATGGCAACCCTTTGGGATACAGACAACAGAACAAAATGCTAGCAACTGGCTCATCGTCTGCTACCGTTCATGCTCCCTTCACCACACTAAAAAAAAAATTTAATGACCTAGTCACTGTCACAGCCAGCATTAGCACAACAATTCACAAGCCCTGCAAGGCTGCAACAAAATAGAATAAAAAGGATAAAAATAAAAAACAAATCTCAAAGCACTGTTCCATAAGTACCCTCCCCCCTCCCGTTCCGCCTCTCCCCTCTTCTTCTCGTCTCCCCTCCGCCGCTTCCGTTGTTCGCAGTGCTCCCCCTCCTCTTTTGCCGGCCTCTCGCTGCTCCACGACCGCCGCTCCGGAGGCCTGAGCCCCTCGGAGGAGCACGGGACCCTAAACCCGCACTACTTGCCCGGGGGTTGCCCCCCGACGCATGCGCGGCGGCGGCGGCTCATAGGCGTCGGCCGCCGGCGATCGCCGGAATTTGTGGGGCCAGCGCGGCGGCTGTTACGAACGGCGGAGACGGCGCCGGTGTGGAACGGTGGGAGATGGCGGCGGCGGGGAAGGGGTGGGCGGAGCGGGTGCGGCGCGGGGTGAGGACCGCCTGGTTCGTGGTGGAACTGGTGGCGTCGCTGCTCGTGGCGTCGGCGCCGGCGCTCGTGGCCGCGGGCGACGTGTCCGTGGCGCTCTGGCTCGAGGTGCGCCTTGGATGCCTCCGCGGCAACGGCCTGCGGGACCACCTGCAGCAGTACCGCTTTCGGAGCTCGCTCGCCGACATACCGCTCGTCTCTGTCCTTCGATCTCTCGTCATCACTTGTAAGCCCTTGCACTTCCTGCTAGACCCTCAGTGATGCTTCAAAATTGGCAAGTGACAGGAATCTAGGGGAACTTGTTGCTCGTTTTAGTTGGATTTCCTTTTTTTTTCCCCTCTTCTCCCCTTTGAGGTTATCTCTGATGATGTAGAGTCTGTTCAAGTTTTTTTAGAGTTAAAATTTTGGGGGTGAGGTCTTGGCTCAAGTCCTTCGCATTCCTCTATGAGGATTTGGTGATCTGAAAGCTACAGTCTTGCTACGTCTGTACTTGTCTTCTTTTGCTTGGACGGAGCTTTCGGCGAAATCTACGGTTGTTAATCAGGGCATAGCTGTTGCTTGCTTGCTTTTCTTGGGATGTAGTTAAACTAAGTCAGTTGCTTTGCTGGACTAGTTGTAAGAAATTGGGAAGCTCCGATAACAGCTTGAAGTACGCGTCTACAAAGGTGCTCTATTGTTACTAACCATATCTGCTGCTGATTCTGCAGGTGTATACCTCATGTCCGATACTTCTGGCCTCTCTCATGGTCCTTACCTTGGAACAACAACTTTCTGTTCCTTGGCTTCTCTGCTCATCTTGTTAATTAAGGCCTCTGTTTATAGTCCGGGGCAGGACATTGGGCCTGAGCTCTCACCATCATTGCCAGATCACAAGCTCAATCTCAAGAAGCTATGGGGAATGCCAGTGCTTTTTCTGTCTTCCTTGGTGTTTGCTCTTGGTCATGTTATCGTTGCTTACAGAACAAGCTGCAGTGCTCGACGGAAGCTTCTCATTCACCGCATTGACCCAGAATCGGTACGGCTATCATGCACTTGTCCTTATAAATCTCAGTCCATGATTAACTGTACAAACTAAGCTGGGACACTTGTTTTGTACTTTGACGTCTGAATGGTGTCAAATTTGACGATTTCTGACCTTTTCCATTTTCTGCTCTTTTCAGGTTTTAGCATACAAAAATGCCTTTTCTGGATGCTACAAAGTTCCGCGGTCTCCTACACCATATGGTGCAAAACTTTTCTCAAGGAGTGAAAGTGAGACAAAGAGGAAAACAATTGTACATGATGACCGCGATCTGCCAATCAGTTTTCTTGCAGACAGTGATAGCATGTTCATTGCTTGCCAGGGGATCACTATACACTACAAAATTTCTGATCCGTCGACCTGCTTATCTTCATCCCCTGACTCCTTTTCAGAAAGGGCTACTCATCACGATGTAATTTCGTCAAGCATTTCTCCTAGAAGACAGAGACATGAGAGCCCACCATCTGCTTCCTCCAATACCCGTCGCCTTCTAAATAGGAGCTTTAGCCATCAATATCATCAAGCTTCTCTATATGCGCCACTATTGGTAGAACCAGTGACATCTCCAACTTTGTCAGATGAGATCCCTCATATGAGTCTTGATGATGGCAGTGCTGATGTATATTTGAATCCTGTGGGCTTTGACCTTGAGGCTGGAGAGCAGGGTAAATTTGCTGTTGTTTTAGTGCATGGATTTGGAGGGGGAGTATTCTCGTGGAGACACGTTTCTAATTTGCTAGCTCGACAAGTGGGCTGCAATGTTTTGGCCTATGATCGCCCCGGATGGGGATTAACATCTCGACCTCGTAGAAAGGACTGGGAAGATAAGAAGTTACCAAATCCATACGAGTTAGAGTCTCAGGTGATCCTTCTCCTCTGCTAGAATATTTTGTTTCACCCCCATCCCTCTTAATGCAAGTGTCATAAGTCATAACTGCAGGTGGCATTTGCTCCCATAGTTCAACTTATCATCTACTATCTTTTTTCACTCTTTAGTAAAAGGTTTCTGGGGCACCTACTTTTTTAAGGTTGGGGGCTAAATGCTCTTTCCTATAGCATATTTCTTTGTTAGGACTATGTTACTGTTATAAGTATTATCATCTGAATTTTTATTTATAGCTTTCAACCTCAGGGTTATATCTATTTTGTTTGAAAATGTTCTAGTACTAACAGCTTTTATGGGGACATTTCTTTATTAGAAAGACTACCAACAGATTAAGTTGCAATGGCTAAAAAATTTACTAATTTACTTGAACACTAAGATAATGCTAACAAAGAACATTTTATATGATCATGTGCAGGTTGATCTTCTTATTTCATTTTGTTCAGAGATGGGTTTGCGTTCTGTGGTTTTAGTTGGTCATGATGATGGGGGCTTGCTTGCCTTGAAAGCTGCAGAGAAGCTGCGTACTTATGGAGATGATATAAAGGTAATTCCCTTTGAGAAAATCAGCTTGTTCTTGTCTCTGTTTTTTTTGGACGTAAGCTAATGCAGTTATTTAAGGTTGTATTGAATGTTACTTGTTGGCTTTTGCAGGTTGAGGTGAAGGGAGTTGTTCTTGTAGGTGTAAGCTTATCAAGAGAAGTTATTCCTGCATTTGCTCGTATACTTTTGCACACACCTCTGCGGAAAAAGCATATGGTCCGTCCACTTCTGCGTACTGAAATAACTCAGGTGATCAATCGACGGGCATGGTATGATGCTACAAAGTTGACAACAGAGGTTCTTAACCTGTACAAGGTAAGCATACCTTATAATCTTGTTAACCATTGTTCATTCAAGCTTAGTTTTGGGAAGCTTCTGTACAAATCTGGTACAGATAGTCGTGTTTTTATTGGACTGCCATTGTTTGTCCTGTGGGCGTAGAGGGCGTACCCAGTGCCGTAGGCTCCCGCACTATGCGGGGTCTGGGGGCAGGTTATTTAGCACACAGCCATCGTTTGTCCTGTGAAAGAAAAAAAATCAAGTCTTACATCTTACTATTCAAAGAGCTGCTTAGTATTTAGGCTCTGTTCTTTCCATGTGAAAGAAGTACTATGTAATGACACTTGACACATGCTTGGTCATTCTGTGAACATTGAACTGTTAACCGACTTGGATTGCTTTTGCATTTAGGCTCCACTATTTGTTGAGGGCTGGGATGAAGCGCTCCATGAAGTGGGCCGGCTTTCGTTTTCTACTGTCCTATCATCGAAAAGAGCGGCAGAGTTACTAAGATCAGTGGAGGACATCCCTGTTCTGGTGGTAGCAGGATCCGAGGATGCTCTTGTTTCCGTGAAGTCGGCACAAGCTATGGCTTCAAAACTTGTAAATTCTGTAAGTAACTCGCACCTGTTTGTTGACTTGCCTGTCATTCGAGCACATGATTTTGCTATGGATTAAATTTTACTTATTTGGTATCCCTAAACCCTAACAATTCACTTCATTTTACTTGCGCAGAGGATAGTAACCATATCGGGCTGTGGACATTTGCCACATGAGGAGTGCCCCAAGGCATTACTCTCAGCGCTTTCTCCTTTCATCTCTAGATTGGTACCCTCAGAAGATTCGTTACAAAGACTCTAGTGTATACTCGACTCACTTCCTTTTCTCCCCTCCCCTTCCAATTCTTCCTTGTGCTTCCTTCCTCCACACTGAGTAGGTGAGTTTGTGTGAGCCAATGTAGTGCGAAGTAGTAGTGGAGCCTGACCCAAAATCTCAAGGGTTCTTAGAGCTCCCCTGATTTTTTTGTCACATGTAATGTTTTCCCCGAATGATTTCAATCGAGCAAGTTGAATCTGTACATAGCATGGTTGCTGTGTTTGTCCCCGTCCGGTTCAGTTTGAGATACTTATCAGCTTGAACTGGCTGAGATAGTTGAAGCTTTTTTCAGTGTAGCGAAATTAAACCTGTACAGCACAAGCCCTCATCGTCTCTGTGGCTTGTATCATGTGCCAGTGCCACTCCCTGATCAAGCAGGGGATGCCAAACAGTTCTTTTGAATGAGCATGGGCACAAGTGGTGGATGGTGAGAGGTGTAGCTGCAAACAAATTGTAAGATCTTACGCGCCTCACATGGCCTGTGCTGGGATCCACAGGGAGCCCCAATGCTCCTTGATTGGTGCCACCCACCCGGCGATTGGGAGTTGGCAGATTGTTCATTAAACTTCACAGGCGATTCCCGTGGCCCGTTGAGATGCTTCAGATTGGTAGTTGGCTGTTTCTGTTTACACTCATTTCAGGGATCGATTCCGTGCAGAGGTCTGTTCATCAGAATTTCCAAGCATGGAACGTTATCAGCTCAGTTAACAGGACAGTGGAGTGTGGACAGATTTCTCTCATGTTTATGCCGGCAAAACTGCAACTTTGAAGATTGGGCTGGGGCTTTTCTCATCCTG
The DNA here is from genome assembly GCA_015476505.1 of Urochloa ruziziensis. Classification (NCBI taxonomy): domain Eukaryota; kingdom Viridiplantae; phylum Streptophyta; class Magnoliopsida; order Poales; family Poaceae; genus Urochloa; species Urochloa ruziziensis. Next base: position 44,612,300 of record CM027122.1, read on the forward strand.
ACTATGCGTTTTTTTTCAGAGAGGACTATGCGTAGGTGGCTTCTAATAGCCCATCCACAGGATGAAACTGGCCCATCCAAAAGAAATTCACCCCTAAAAAAACCCAAAAGAAATTCTGAAACATACTATGCATTATATTGAGGCGCCGAGAGAAAATTCAAAAGAAGCAAATTGAACAATAAGGAACGCGTACATTTGACATTTGAGTGTTATCGGATTTCTTTGTAGGTAATACCGAACTTACAGAGTCTGCAGATTTCTATTGTTGGCATGTATCTCGCGAATTTACAACTCTCACGTATATTCATCGATTTCAGAGAAAGCTTTATCTCAGGGACAAAAGGGGGAAAAAAGGAACCATGTAAAACTGAACAATAATCTGAAACGGGGCAGCACTACTTACATTTTCTGGATCCCTTTCTTTAAATGAGGGGAAGTAACTACAGACTACTGGACCAGCTGGCTACAATTTCATTTCCAAGCTGGACCAAAACTATCATGGTTATGCTACTTCAATTTACAAGCCGGGCATACACATCCTGCCAGTTCTTCAATTGGAAGAACTTCATTGTGACTTTTTAATCGTCACTTGCCAATCGCCCAGCTTGTGTCCAAAAGGCACATTAACTCTATTGTGAAATTGCAATAAGGGCACAGTTCGCTCACTTATTGTCAGGCGCTATTTGCTCAACATCTGGCACCCAGTCGTCACTGACGAGAACAATATGATCACCGTCTCTGATAAGCTCAACTCATCAATCTCTGCACCCTCTATCGTCAGGACCTTGGTAGGCATGAAGCCGAACTTCTTTGCGCCTAGTTCGAGGAGTTCCTTCATCGACCGTGGTAGGAGCACGAGCTTCCTGGCAGTGTTCCCCTTCTCGGGGCAGCTGATTGTCACCCTGATGAGGGAGTCGTGGCGGCAACCCCGGCCACCTGTTGCTGCAAAGTCTCTCGAGGGCAGACGGCCAGTGTCCTGGTGCGCGTGGGTTGACGAAATGACACCAAAAAGGGAGTTTTGGAAACTGACCCTCTTTCTCAGGAGCTTCTGTGGAACAACTTTGCTGCGTACTTCCGCATCTTCATGGTCCATGTTTAGCATTGCGGGCTCACTGTTGAACCTCCCTATCAACATAGGTGCCACCCTGCTATTCGAGGCACGGCGACTTGGTGCTGCCCGTGACTTGCTCTTAAAAAGGACCTGTATGTCGTCGTGGCCTTGTTGTTCAGCTAGATCTCTTGGACTCCAGCCATTGTTGTCCTGTTTATCGATGTCAGCTCCGTGTTCTAGCAAAACTTCAACCATCTGAACATTTCCGTCGCAGACAGCACGGTGCAGTGGAGTGGTTCCGTCTCTTGTTGATCTGTTTAGGTCACCACCATAGCGGATAATGTCCTTAAGCAACTCGGTGTTATTTTCCTCAACAGCGACACAAGCATACATGCCCGTGTCTCCAGAAGATAGATCTGCACCGCTCTCAACTAGCAACTCTACTACTGCAGCATGCTTTTCACACAAAGCCTCCCATAGAGGAACTTTTCCTTGGTAGTCTGTAATGGAAGGGTTATAAGCATGTCAGCATGAAATTGTCCAATCTACATAACTTCAAGACTCATGTGGAAATTATTATGAATGAAAAATATTCTTATACTAGTAAATTAGATTTCTAGGAATTCTGCAAGTGATACATTTGTTTTGTTGTGTCCTATCTGTAGAAGATGTATCACAGTTTAAGTTTATGCATACCTCTAGCATTTGGATCAGCTCCATAGTCTAGAAGAAGCTTGACACATTGCTCGTTTCCTTTGGAAGCAGCTATATGCTGTTAAAAATAAAAGAACACTATTATATTTCTTGCTCAACAAAAATCTGTAGGCAAACATGTATGCATCGATGGATGATATACACACCAGTGCAGTATGCCCATGGTTATCTGATTCATTTGGATCCAAACCACGCTTCAGAAGTTGATGCAACAAAAGGTCATCTCCTCTAGTTACCGCAAAACAGAGAGTAATTGGCAAATCCAAATGACCCCGTGCTAGCATGTTCTCAATCTCCTTCAGAACGCCCACCATTACACTGTTGTCTTTCTGCTGTTTTAATAGCTGCACCAAAAAAGTAGGGGAAGAAAAGGAAGAATGAATCTAATTGGATTTAAACTTCTCATTGTATCATAAGTATCACAGTACTTTTATTATCATAATTTCTCAAAAGTACATTCCCATTATGGCTGTTTTTGGTTACTCTCAGGAGCATGAAAGGGAAAAATCATGCCGCAAAGTCAACATGAGTCCACAAGCTAATACATGGTATACCGACTATACGATATTGAGTTCCACATATTTTTTTTGCAATATAATACAGGTCTGGCAATGTACACCTGATCTGAATGGATTGATTTCTATACAAAAAGTCAAACAATTTTTTAATAATAACTATAGAAGAAAATTACGAATAATAATGTGGTTCCTGTACCTGGATAAGGTTGTTCATTATTATTGTTCCATCTCCAACGTTGGATTGAACAATGCTGAGAAAGGCAGTGCGATTCATACGGAGAAGCTGGCATAGTGATTTTGTTCGAACTGTGAATAGTTGCGGCCTGTAGCAAAGAACCCCAATTTCTCCAACAACATCTCCTGACTTAGCCACTCCAGCCACCTGCAAATAACAGCATACTATATTCAGAACAACTTTATACATAAACGCACTTCAGCTTAAGCATCAACACAACATAAAACTTGCCTGCTCTGCACCATTTTGCAACTCTATTAACTCCTGCAGAAGTGACAAGCATATTAGAATGACCATGTGATCTTGGTTTCCCAATTAGTGGTATCAGAACTACTAATTTTTCTTACATAACTAAATCAACTAGGAAATAAGAAGACTTCTCAAAATAGTACTCTTACCGCACTACCAGTAACTAAAATGTAGAAGTCGGTGGGTGCTTCATTCTGCAGGATCACATCTTCCCTAGGTGGAAAATATTCAGCTTTCATCTCAGAAACCTTTCCCATGCAATCACACAAAACACGATAAGCGCATAATCAAGCAGTACTGAAACTTTTTGGAAGGACAAATAAATTGAATTCTGGTAGCCTCACCAGTTGAAAAATAAGGTCATTTGACACTCCTTCAAACAAGTAAACCTTTTGGACAAGATGAAAGAACAGATACTGAGAAATGCTGGATCTGATAGCCTTAGGCAGCGTATCAAGGGTTTCTTGTTGTTGAAGTCCTTCTGAATCTGTCCTGAACTTCAAGCTAAGATGTGAGATCATTTGATCTTGCAGCCGAGATGGTAGCTGATTCCTTAGTGCAAAGCTGGTTGCTGCTTGAATGGTATCTCTCTTTAGTCCAAAACAAAAGGGAAAAAAATATATTAGACCCAACTTTAGTGTGACTTAGATTGGTGCAATGGACAAACAAAGAACTCACGTATTTTCGAGTACGGCTGGTGCCATGGACAACTAGATTGGTCATGTTTCCAATCAAGTAGGCAGTCAATCCAAGATTGAATAGCATGTAGAAAATGTTGAATATCATTTCTCTTGTGTTCGCCGCGTGTAAATCACCATAACCCACAGTGGTCAGAGTAGTGATTGACCAATACATTGATGTTACGTAGCGAATCCACAAGCTACGATTATGAAAATCCGGCATATAATTGCCAATCCACGTTTTTAATGGGTCAGGATACCTGTCAGCAAGAAGATAATAGAAACATGCCGAACAGTGGACTGCAAAAAGTGTGACCTACAAGATCAAAAGTAAGCAAATAATCATTCTTCATTTGTCCATAATACTAGGATTTATAGTAGTCTAAAATGTGCTGATTACTTACACATATGAGCTTTGCACATCGAACCCAGAAGTAATTGAAGTGTCTATCCTTCTCTAACCTGCAAGTAAAGAAAATAGATGAAAACATTAATTTTCTCACTAGAAAAACAAAAACATGGTATAATGACACTATCCAATGAGACAAAAATAGAGCTCTAGACTCCCATATGAACATACACAATCGTTGACATACCTAGCAAAGAGAGAGCTGACCCTGCGGAGACGCCATAGACGAAGCATATTGAAAATCCATATGACCTGAGGTTTGGAGGTAGTATCTTCCGAGCAAGTTCTGTTGGGATGGTGGAGGCAACGTCAAGAACAAACCAACTGGTAGTGTAGCGCCAAGCTATCTTCTTTGGATGATCTTCAAGCAAGTATGTCATTCTATCCAAGTAGGCTACAAAGAAGGTCAGAATGATGTCCACTGCGAATATTGCATTCACAACATTGTCCACTATAGCTAGGCCTCCAGTCGGTTTCCGAATGAAACCAAACTCAAATGGTGAAACCCATGCAGAGTAGACCACGAGAATTATGAGAAAAGTCTCCCAGGATCTGCATAGTAACAACTGCATATCAGAAATTCAGAATTGCTACTTCTTAAAAATAGGTAGGAGACTCTACTGCTCACTTTTTCAAAAAAAAAAAAGAAAATAAAGAAAAAGGATTGCTTCTTCCTTTGTTGTAACTAAACCACCTTATTACCAGCTAAATTGTACTGCTCACAGGGCAAAGAAATGAAATAGATTTGTTTAACGTTACTGCAGAATTTAAGTAATGTACTGCTACAATGACTATGTACTAACCTACTTTGTAAGGAACTCTGAAGAAAAACTGTCCAATCATTCAATATAATAAGAGTTCCATTAGTTGTGACATCATTACATTATTAGCAAATGAACTATTTAAAAAGAAAACGCATAGCCTTTGCTGATTTGCAAAAGTATTTAAATGATAAGTGCTATTTAAAAATAAAACTATTTAAAAATAAACTGTTTAACTAACGAGCACATAATAAGTGATAAGTACTAGGACAGAGGTAATAAGTCAAAAGCTATCCTGAGAAACAGTAAACATAAACACAGACATACCACCAGCAGTAACTAAACAACTCGCTAATTCCAAAACGATTCAAAAAGGTTTTCCGCTGGAATCCCGTGTCTGAGCACTTTTGACAACGAATCGTTGCATAAAGAAGCCCAAAACGTGAATACAAGAAATGCAGAGATGTCAGCATCCAGGTCCTCATGCCTTTCTTGTCTCTCTTGTGAAGTACAAAAAGAAAATTAAAGCAAACACCAACAATCTAAGCCGTCCAAAGTAAACAAAATCAAAGCACAAATGCTAGTACTATAAAAAGCGAAACATAGAATAATCAATTATTGACTTGCAAAAAGGAAAGCAATTATTCGGTCCAAGTCAAACTAGGAAATAATTTTAAACAAAATCGTTTTGTATTCAGCAAAAACAAAGGCACCCAAGAGAACTGGGGCAGTGCACAGATATAGACAACTTAGATGAATAAATACAGAACAAAAAGAGTAGACAAAATTAGGAAGCCACCCTTCTAATTCTGAACACGAGAGCAGCAATTGGAAGAGAAAACCCGTCAGTTTTGAGGTTTTCTTCATCCATCAGAATTACGAAACAAGCAACTCTTCGCCGACCATCACCAAAATCGAAGCTGCCAGAGCAAGCCGTTGGCGAGCCAGAAGCAAACAATGCAACAACAGCCAAACCAGCGCTGGCGCGGATTACCGAGGGAAGGGATGTCACGAGATCACAGAGTACAAGGCACGCGGCGCTGAATTGTAAATTCGTCCGATAGTCCGAACTTAATAATAAAACAAGGAGGACGCGGCGGGAGCGGCGGCGGGGGCGAACCTGTATCGGCGGTCGTATGGCGAGACGATGAAGCGCCTGAGCTTGACGCGGCGGTTGCTCCGCGCGCCGAGCGACGGCAGGATGCCGCTGGAGATGCTGTAGTGGCTGCCGTCCCGCGAGAGCTCCCTCTCGAGCGCCGCCGCGCCGCCGCCGCCGCCCCAGGGCCCGCACGCCGCCACCCTGGACGACCCCCACCCCGTCATTGGCCACCCCCCGCCCACCGGCGGCGCCGCGATAAACCCGCCCCTGGGTTTACGGGCCCCCGGGGGAGAGAGGTCGAGAGGAGGGAGATGCGAGCGGAGCACCCCACCAAATCTGGGCAGCGCGCGCGTCTTAAATCGATCGCGGATCGGGGCTCCCCCTGCTAGCTTAGTCAAAGCCTTTTCCTCGTGCGCCCTACCTATTCTAGGCCCTCGGGCAGCGAAGCGGAGGCGCTGGCGCTGGCGGCGGCGGCGCGGCCAGGGGAGGAGGAGGTGCTGGAGCCGGCTGGGTTTTGGGGTGCGCCCCCTCGGGGAAGGAGTTGGGATGTGGGAGCGAGCGCGCGCTCGGCGCCGTTTTATGGAGCGGTTTTGGCGTGGGGTCGGGATGATGATACGGGAGGCTTCCGCGGACACGGATTTGGCGGCCCCTGGTGGCCTCTGCCCGCGCGCGTGCCCTTTCGGGGGGAACGCGGCGTCTTCCCGTGGGAGCGGCGGCGCGGCTCGATGAACCGGTGGAACAACGTTCCGGGGCGGCGCGGTGCCGACGGGCCTGGCAGCAATACGTTTGGCAATGACGCCGGGTGTGGGCTGGCGGGCAGGGCAGGGCAGGGCAGGGCAGACCATCAATGATGGTCCCGGCTGCCCGTGTCCCGGGGCACGCATCCTTTGATGTATGCTCTCTACATTTACATTGCTGATGCGTGTCAATGACCGAGCAACACGTTAGGGAGATATATTCAGGCGGTGTTAGGGAGGCGTTCGTGTACGCTCGCCATTTAGCTGTGTATGCTCGTTTGGAACGTGACTAAAAAGCAGGGATGAAGCTGGACAAATTACCACCCGGGTCTGCTCCATTAATCACTTGGGGGCATTGTAGCTTATGAACAGTAATTTTTCACATGATTTACAAAAATTCGTCGGGGTCTGAAGACCTCTATGGGCTATGGCCTAAGGCAGCTCCGCCCCTGCTAAAAGAACTATTTTTTCCTATGGAACAAACGAAACAACGTTTCGTGTGGCTTGCGCTTGCAAGATCGATTGTTTCACGCATCTATTCCTATATATATTCAAGAATTCGAGCAATCCTAGGCTATGTGCTACTATTCATGGGTCCCACGGGACCCACCATGCGTGGGACCCACGTGACACGCGTGTGTGGGGCCCACATGACCCGCACATGTGGGACCCGCATACCCGTACGTGGGACCCACGGACCACTATATGTCGGGCCCACCATTTTTTTTTTGCAAAACAGGACTTACAATTTTTGAAAAATATTATATCGTGCTTAAAGAACCAATACAACATAAATGCCTAATAATTATCAAATTCTCAATCACGAAAATTATTGTATGGCGCTCAGACTCAAATAACCAATGATGTAAGGTATAACTATTTTAGGATGAATTTATATTATAATACTGATCAATTAAATTTTTAATTATTTTAATTGATCTCTTGATTTAATAATCAATACAATGTTGCTACTAACACAATACAAGCAATATATGTTATTTTATTAATATTTCAAAACATAAAAAATTTTATAGTAGCGCGCATAGCGCGCTAATCTAACTAGTGAAACAAAACATCGTTTTGGCCATGAAAAATTATGCGGCGCCTTTGCATACCGTGCATAAAGCTATATCTTAGGTGAGGGCTAAAGCCGTGGATTGCTTCTCTCTTTTACGCATGTGGATGTGGCACGATAAGTACGTGTGTTCCATTCATAGCATGCATTGGAGTATTGGAGAATGATTTGAGCAACAATCAACATCTTGCGGGAACAAATCTGTTTGAGACGCTCATAGTGTTGTATTGATTTATAAGTATATGTTATCGCATTTAATGTAATATATAGTTATTTCAAATGCACTTCTAGCATTCTATTTTTTTTCCTAAAATTTAAACACTCGTCTTCTAAGCCAAAATCTTTAGCCATGGCTAAGCGAAAGTTAAGTCATGTCAACTTTGCGTACTGGCCTGAATTTGAAACAATGTGATGTACTCCCTCCGTCCCTAAATAACTGTCTTTCTCACTTCCCGAAAAAAACTTTGTTTAATTTTATATTAAAAAATATTATTTTTTATGGAACATAATTAGTATCATTGGAAAGATCTTTTAGCCTAGTTTTTTAACAAATTTATTTGAAGATACAAATGTTGTACGTATTTTTTACAAATCGAGTCAAACTTGTGGCACGCACACCTACGGCGACAGTTAATAAGGGACGGAGGGAGTACACACTAAGAAATAACGAAAGCACTGGAAGTAGAAAACGATAGCAATATGGTGTAGCATATAAAGAAAGTCTAATTGCATACCCAGCTAGCGAATTTTTGCGTGCAGAAGAGAAGGCAAACATGTTATAGAATGACCGAGGCCAGCTTGGTTGACATGAACGATCAACTGACGTGTACGAATTTCCATCAAATGGTGGTGGAGCACAGATAGAGTTGGAGAGGAACTTCTATGCCGTTGTGGATGAGTTCAGATAGCTCTAACACATACATTTAACAGTACTAGTAATAATCTTCAGTATATAGTGCTAGTCAAAAAGGGCACTCCCTCCACCCATCACTTTACAAACTTTTGATTGACAATATAATAGTCATATTATCCCCTCTGGTCACAATTAATTGATGCTTTGGACAAGATCCGGTCGGATTTCTAAAACTTTGACAATCAAAAGCTTTTGAGGTAAAATCGGTCGGGAACATAACAAGCACGTGGGCGGGGGGTATATGCATGTTTAGTGCCAAAGAATATTTGAATTACTTATCCAAAATGTAATTTAATACATTGATATAAAAATTTTAATTGTCAATATACTTTTGAAGATGTTTAATTTTATAGTGAAAAATAATCTTATCTTGATGGACGGTGAGAGTAATGATTATTAATCTGTGACTAGAATGCATTTGTGACTATTCATACGAACTCACTGGCAAGTTTAAATTAACACGATCCATGGGTCCTTCCATCTTTGCAACAAATTGAAGTGCCTCCAGATTCAACCAATGCGGGCCTGCTACTTGATTAATGGCAAGCACTCACACGCGGGGTGTTCAATAAATCTACCCGTCCGTGCGCGCGCACATGGCAAAGGTCGTGCGAGGCGGAAAATGGAAGCTTCATGAGCACTGTCTTTGAACTTGGCGCAGGCGCCCAAGTTGACTTGTGTGATCAACGACATGCATCAGCGCGGCGTCCGACCTCGTACCCACCAGTGCACCGAGCCACTACTCCAAAGGGACATGGCACACTAACTGATAAGTACATCCATGCGCTGGATTAAATAATTCTTCTTTCATTCACTCTGCTAAAGATATGGCAGACTAACACAAAACATAGATAAACTGACACAAAAAAAGGTCACAGACGTCTAAGCATCTGGAGGTAGGTGCCTGATCCAATCAGAGTGCTGGGAGCAAGCAAAGCAACTGAAGCTGATCTACCGGCAACGGCCACCAATAATGCAGCGTAGAACATACACGAGCACTAACCGATACGATGTAACGGCGGGCAGACTCTCTAAGTCTCTGGAGACTCTGATTGACTGAAGAAGCGCAATATATAATTATAATGCTCCACGTCACCGGCCAGGCAAATCTTTTGGAAGGTGGCATCCGCATCGCCATCACCACATGATCTGTTTGCCAGACAGAGCATGCCGATCCTTTCCGCAAGGGTTCAGTGGGCAGGTGGCGTTGCTCGTCGTCCCACTCTTGTCTCCGGTTGGCTACTCGGAGTTGAAGTCTTTTGACGGGCAGCCAGGTGAAGGCCGACAAATGTGTGTGAAATGGGACGAGCAAATTAAACGTGATCTCTGCAGTGGAGTGGTGCCTCTTTTCTCCGGGGAGGAAGTTTCGCCTGTTTCTGCAATGCCATGATTCGCTGATTGCCCTGTGATTTGATCTGTAACCTAGGGCGATTATTTTGCCTCGTAGCCTGTAGGCGTCTGTGCTCATCTATCTTTGCCCCTACGTTTTGGTTTTCTCGGTGCTCCTGAGATGTAATTCCATTGTATCTCTATGTAATCCCGTAATTTGTTGGACATGCGAGCCCTTACAACATTCTGTCAAATTTCTATACATTGTACCGTATTTGTCCCTTTATACCGCTGCTCCCGGCCCCTTAACCCAACCTAGCTAACCGCAAAATTAGGTCACGTACGTCACTGTCAAGGTGGTACAGTGATGTGTCGAAGCTGTCATGCATAGTGAAGTACCAGCATTCAACCACAGCAAAATATATACTCCCTCCGGTTCAGTAAAAGAAGTCGTTTAGGACAGCGACACGGTCTCCAAAGTACAACTTTGACTTCTTACTTTTATAAAGATATTTATTAAAAACTAACATATGTATACTTTTATGAAAGTATTTTGCAAGACAAATCTATTCATGTAGTTTTCACATTTCCAAACTCAATGTGAGTTCAGGGTGCACTAATGCCGTGTGCTTTGGCATGGAGCATACGAGATTTTCTTTTCATGGAATTCGTCCCCGTCATACATGCAGGCATATTTGGAATTTTAAAAAGGTGAAAAATGTAAGGAACAAGAAATGAAGAATATATAGACACATACTAGTCCTATAAACGCATATATACTCGGTTAAATGGACACACGAAAGCATCTAAAATCATGGCATAGTGTCTCCCTTCATTTTGGACCTATTTACCAAAATGATAGCTACGTTCGAAACGAATTTGAATCTATACACATCTTTTAGTACAGGGCACGTTAAAAGTTTTTATGTGCACTATATTAAACTATTCTCTTCTTGTAACATTTCTGTAAAATACCTAGGTTCCAAACGGCACTTGCGCTGTCTCCCCTATTTCTTCTGCTTTCTCTTTCTTATCTTGACTTTCGGCATCTCCCTGGAGGTGTCCGATCGCCCTCTCTTGTATTCAAAGAACAGTCGCGCACGCATCGTAATTAGCTGAACCTCCTGTCTCGATTCCCCATCCCCTCTCCAAATTGCGCTCTCCCTCTCGATCTGACTGATCAAACAGTTAATTTCTTGCGCTTTCCACGTACTGTGAGCACGTACGGCAGTGGCTGACCCCAAGACATTTGCGTCTCCTTTCCAATCACGCAGTCGATTTTACTGTACTTGTTTCATTCATAAAAGAAAATGTTCACCTCGGTCATGTGGGGTCACACGGTGAAAACAAAGCTAATTTTTTTATAATGGAAAATTATTCTTGCTTCAACCCCCTCAAAAGACCAGAAATCATTGCGTTTGTTACAAGTAGTAGTATATTACTACACCCACACAACTAGAAGTTAAAAATATAAAAGAAACATGTCAAAAATCGTAAAATAAAAGACCATCCATGTGAAGTAAAGGAACAAAGAACTACTATCTCCAACGCATGATATGTCATAGTTAATAACTCCTTGTCTTCATTATTTTGCTGCAACTTTGCCTAAAAATTGGAGCTAGTATATGTTCCCTTAAATAGTGCCTAAAAAAAGTTCTTGGTTGAACGTCATTCCTGTTGACCCATATTGCCCAAAATAATACCACGGCCTCGTCAACAAGTAAAGATTTGGTTTATGACCACCATGTTTGCTCAATTTTTGAACAATTCATTTAAATCCCCTGTTGTTTGGTCAAAAAAGTTCATTTAAATTTAAAGGTCACTTAAAACCAAATACAATATGTCGAACGCGCCATATAAACGTAGCATAGTGATACTTAGAAGAAAATATGGTTAATCTATACTATAAAGAGCGAAAAATTTGACGGTCATACAAATCTGACATCTTATTCTTACAATGCCTACACTTTCAGATTTTATTTATGATGATCCAACGCTCTAGATTAATCTAAAGAGTCCATGTTGACTACATCACTCCTACATCATCAGATATTATGCTGATTGAACGTTCCAAAATAATCTGAAGAGTTCATGTTGACTACGTCACTAATTTAGTAAAACACGTCCTGTGGCACGTGCCCTTCTGCTAGTAGTTTCAAAAGAACTACAAAAGCTGCAATATTTGTCCTCATTCCAACTTCTCCTAATAGCAAGGTTATCCATAGTTAAAATGATGCCTTTCTTTATATACCACATGAAGATTTTGATGTTAAGTGGTAATTTTGTTTGCCAAATTTCCCGTGTAACTCTAATTTCACCATTGACGAGATGCTTACATTGAAAAAACTGTGAATGAACTATTTTTATGTAAAGACATATAAAAATATCTCTTCCATCCCGCAAATTAATGTTTGCCACCCTTACCACTAGGTTGTACTTATTCTCCATTAAGAACCTCCTAAAGGAAATATTCGATCGAACCTTTCGTCATGCGGAAGATCAAAATATGGGACAACTCTTCATCCTTTCCATGGCTAAAATAGCAAGCTATACTGCTTGAAGATGACTGGTACATTCTCGCTTATCTTATGATAGCCGAATAATAATAAACAGTACGAGCAACTAGCGATGCATATATACACATGCACATCACAATTTACATGATCCTGAAAAAAGCATTTGCACGACATTGGGAAGGCCACGAAGCTTACATCTTCCAAAAGTTATTCTTTGATCTTCAGATCAGTCTTTATGAATTACGCTAGCTCCTCGCTTATCACGTATATTAGCATCCGAAGTGTCCAGATAACAAAGAACAATGCACATACACAACCAAAGGAATCACTCAATCGAGAGCGATTTATTCAGCTCTAGGTGCGTCGAATTAGGCGTGAAGAGGATAGAAAATGAAATAAAGCTAGTATATGGCGCCAATGTTTGTGCTGGCATATAGTTCGTGAAATTGGTCAAAGTAGATGTGTACACCGATGGATCCATCGAGTGGGGGACTGCATGCCAATCATCGCCAAGAGGATGGAAAAGCATGTGAACTTGCTGCTTGTAGGCGTCTATGGAAGAGAGAGAGGCCTTCATTGTCTCTCCATTAAGATATTGCCATTCCAAGTTGAATATAAGTATTGTACAAGTAACAGGCCCCTTCGAATCATGTGGTCTTGCCTCTTTTCTGCTTAATTATATGATTTGTTAAAACATTGGATAACTGGATGATAAGGCCTTTGATGACGACCAAGGTTGAAATAGCAATAATGTATATCCAGGTGATTATTATTTTTTCATTAAAAAAAGTGGGACAAGCTCCACGTCCATGCGTCATACCGTCATACGTGTACGCATGAAGGATTTTGCTTTGAAAAAAAAATGTGCAGCTTATCTCATATTGACGCATCAGACGGCCATGTCCGCTAGTGCACACGACCATACCTCCCAGGCTCCCACCATAACCAGTTAAACTAGGCTCACTTACTGAGTTACTGTACAAATTAACTTATCATGAGCACTAATATAGTATGGATAATGCTAATTATTCAGTGATCATGCTAATTATTCGATGACGTCGTGAACCAGATGTCATTGAATATATCTTTAGAAGAGCTTTAGTTGGAGATAAGCCGACTGCTTGGCATAATAACCTTGTAGCTAAACTAGCGACTCACTAGCTTTCTCATCAAAGAGATACGTTTACGTGGGACTTGCATAGACATGGCAAATTTACTGTTATATCTATGTATCAATATCTCATCAACCAGAATAAATTTATTTGGAACCTAAAAATTCCTCTAAAAATAAAAGTTTTCCTTTGGTACCTCCAACGGGGTGTTATCTTAACAAAGGACAGCTTAGCTAAGAGGAATTGAACCGGTAGTCAAAAATGTTATTTTTGTAATTGTAATGAAACAATTCTTTGATTTTCAACATGTTAAGATAATTTGGAAAGTTGAATGAGAGCTACTGGGTTAACCCCACCGAAGTTGATAGAATGAGATAAGAAATTATTTTTTTTTGTTGGGGTTGCAACTCTAATACGGATAATTTGGTGTACCCGTAATGATATGGTTTTTGAAAATAAAGCAATTTACCTCTTTTTTTACAAGGATCGGCAAGGAAGGCCCCTACCCCTATTTTGTATGTATATGAAAAGGGTGCGTACCTTTTCAAGGCCGCAGGCCCAAAGAAAAAGAAGATTACAAGAGACTACTTAGCCAATTATCTAACAAAATTTTCACTAAAGGTTTTGCCTGACGGTTTATAGTTTATTTAAATAACTACACAATAAAACTATAGGAAATGAGTTTGTCGAGGATTACGTCGTTGGTGATTTGATAAAACTATCAGGAAAGAAGCAAATTACACTAGTAATTCTGTTGGCCACTCGAGAAAAATAGTAGAAACATTAAAATTGTCGGCCACTCACTAAAAATTGTCAGAAAATATTGCATATCTCGTAATGAGATCTTGGACTAAAGTTTAGTTTATTGTCTTATCTACCACGCAGCTAATATATGTTTAGCTATTAGCTGGTTGCTCTCAGCTAGACATCTAAATTTTAGCTGGTGTCATCTAACCATAGTCATCACGCAAGACGCACCCTACTTGGATTGACAGATTGAGGGGAGGCGGGTCGAGATGAGGCGAATGAGTGGCAGCTAGCTGCCCAGTCGTCGTAGGGCCAAATGGATGAAATGGCATGCATGCATGTGTGAACTTGCTGCTGGCAGGGGCGTGCATGTGCACCGTGTTGAAAAATTAATCAGTAGATTAATTAGTGACCAATTCCTATAAATAATTAGTTAATTACTTAATTAATAGATAAAGGGGAACCAACTTCCTTCAAAGGGTGCCTCTAAAGGGCCGTCTAAAATGCCTCCTCGGCTTGTATAGATGTAAACAACTCCCATCAATGAGATCATCCATTCTCATTCATTGCCTACTTTTTTTTCACTTGTCAACACACCGCATGGGATGGCATGGAGTGAGGCATGTTATAAGCGATAGCGAAAAAAACAATGAAATTAAACGATCAAAGCAGTAAATGGACACGAGATTTAACGTGAAAACCCTCTCGATGTGAGAGGGAAAAACCACGGACGCCAGCCAGTAAGAACTTCACTATGTCGGGGTTCGAATACAACACCAACGGTGGCGGATTACAAGAATATGAGAGAATCAATCTTCAATGGAAAACCCTAAACGAAATATATGACCCGTACCGACGGACCTCCACTACGCTCCGTCAGAAGTTGGCCTTTTGATATGGGCTGAATTTGTATCATACTCAACAAGGAGGCAGTCACCACTCATCAATCATCTTTGGCTTCTTCCATCATTTGGTTGCCACATGTCAAGTTGACTCAGCGTTCGTTCATTGCAAAAATCAAGGTCCCACTGGGGGTCTTGTGGTCCAACTTCTTCTGCTTATTGCCTCTTCTGCAAAATGAAATTATTGTTAGAAGTCAACGCCAGGACAGTACGTAGTACGTACATATACTAGCATAGCCTAGTAGCATCATTGGACATATAATACGGCCTTGACCAAGCTGGAATTGTTTATCCAGGTGATTATCATTGTTAAATTTTTACAACTAACCCAAAAGTGGACTAGCGCAAAGAATAGTCCATAATAGAAGGCCGGGCAGGTCCACGCAAAGCGTCATGCGTGTACGTATGAAGGATAATGCTTTACCGTATTAAGATTTATAAGGAGTAGGAGAATCAATGTATGCAAAGCTAGAGGAGAAGATGAGAAGCATGTTGGGTCTCATCCTCGTTGACGAATTGTGCGGCCACGCGTGGCATCGCGCGCGGGCGCGGATTAGGACAGTGAGCGCTGGGAATCCGGGGCATATGACATGGATAAACCGGCCGAAATCGTTAGTTTGACAGCGTCTGCGCAGCAGGTGGTTGTCGTCGCGGAGATGGATCGACGTCAACGAGATGAGCAGTTGATCGAGGGAAGCACGCCCCCCACTTGACATGCAGTCAAGCTCAGGCCCGCCTGCCTACTTGGCGATTGGCAGAGATGCTATTCCAAGCCTCCATTATGTTGTTCAAAAAAAAAAAAACCCTCCATTACAAATCCCCATACCAAACTCCAGAAGTGGCCGCACGCGCTCAGGCCTCAGGCCTCACACACGGTTCCAGCACCACAGGGTCGTGCACGCATGTGTGGCAACCGGATTCCAAAGAAAACACGACCAGAAAAAGAGTAAAGAGTGCACCTAAGGTACCCGTCGATCGACTAGTGGTAGCTACTAGCTAGAGACCTACGACGACCAGCAAGTCTCTACGGTCGCATCGCGGCCGCGGTCGTCGAGTACGTCCCCGTATACCTTTACCTACCACCTACCAGTGTAAACCAAGTGTCTGGTTCACGTACGTTCAGAAGAAAAGATGGGTTCAGATTCAGTAAGGTGTCCAGTTCAGTCCCGGTAGAAAAAACCGTCACCTTCCACATCCGGCCAGTTGATACTTGATCGAGGCGACGAGTCGCTCAGATCCGATAGAGCTATATCTAGCTCGCCCTGCTGTTCGTGGTAGCAGTAGCACGTTACGATGCCGGGTGCTACGCTCCGCAGCACACGTTCCGAGAGGCAGCCCAATTTTTCCGGCCCGGGTGGCGGGCGCGGACAGATTGTTCGGTCGTCGCTCTCGCATAGAGTCCATAGGTAGAGTGCATATTTTATGTTCAAGACTCTATTATAAGAAACCATAGCCTTCAATGCAGATTTTATATCTTGAAGTCTATCCAATCACATGGTCCGTTTGTCTCTCTCACAGATGGTCTTGATTTGCGTGAAGACTTGGTTTCTTAGGTAGACTTGGTTTTCTTCATTTTTTTCCCTCTCTTTTCAATAAATATTATGTCACGTCAGCATTTTGCTTACATAACAACATAATTAATGACTTTAGACTCTAGCATAGAGTCTGCATTGAAACTGGCCTCGTGCTACTCCACACGGTGCCCTCCGCGCGATACTCCCACGTTTCGATCCAACCGAGTCGGCATCATACACGGGAGTCGGCCAGTTGGGGAGGGGGGAAGGACCCCGCCACGCTGGCTCCATCATTCAGTTTCCGCCGCACGTGCGCGCCTCGAGGGCCCCTCTCGCGCCCGACTCCGTCGTCGCCGATCCGTAGGGGGCCCCTCCGATGATCCGCCTATACTCTTCCGCACGACCCCGTTCGTCACCTCTGGCCGCAGGCGGGCGATATCAGAGATAAGGAAGCCGGGGGACGTGCAACGTGCTGGGGGACCGGACACGGACAGGGACGCGCGCGCACACTTGCAGCAGGAACCCCCCTGCTCCCTTCCAACCGAGGCGATGGCGATCACACACTTCACACCAATAGTCCATCGTCACAGGGGTTTGTCTTGCTTGCCGCTCCTGGCCGCTGATTTGCTTGCCGGCCGTTTTCAGCGCTGCTGTTCCATGATCCTCATTCTCGATCGCCGAGAGGCCAGCAAGGCCGGATCGCCCCACGCGGACTTTTGGGCCGGGCCGCCGGGGGGCCATGGACAGGGCAATCATTGCCGCTCCTGTGCCCCGGATCGACGCAACATGAGGGACCGCCCGGTTCCAGTTGCCCCGGCCGTCAACCATGCATGCAATGCAATCGGCATGGTCCGCGCTGGCAGTATGAACGTACTTGGCACACCGTGGCGTGCAGCACACCATGCGTGAAATTGTGTCTGCGCAGTTGATGATGGGGCAGAGGCAGAGCACATGGATTGGTTCATGTAAGAGCGAGCACCGTTCGCTGCAGATCACGGAGGAGATGTAGCTTCGTGTTTTGCTGTAGCATGTGAAGCTACAAGCAGTCGTCGCCTTCGAGGGCCGGCGGCCTGCTCCACGGCCTCGCCGCCCGGTCGGTACATGATGACTCTTCTAGCGCTGTACTTTTGCGGTGCTGATCTCTGCTACTACGCTCGATTGAGCGTTTCCGACCCGTACGTGGCGTGGCGTGGCCTGCACCGCGCGCTCTCTCCGGCCTACTCTCCGATCCCGACCTGCTGCTTGCTGCCACCACGCCGCGGCTTTTGCCCTGCTAAAACCAGTGTTCTCGTGTCACCGTCACGACCTGTTTCGGGACAACCTAGCTACTCTAAGCTATAGCTACAGGATCGAGGTATAGGCTTGCCATTCGGTGATGACTGAAAAGGCGAAAGCATGAGAGTTGAGGGGTGGGCCACGAGGCCATTCCGGAAAGAATGAAAGAAGCAGTATTATTGACACGTAGTAGTCTCTTATCTACTAGTGATGATGATGAGCCTGTTGGGGATAAAGAGTTAAGAAAATTGTCCCTTGTTTGCCATCGATGGCCAATTGCCAACAGAAATTATACGGGCCGGCGTGCCGTGGAACGAAGACAAGTTGTGCATTGTTGGCTGTAGAAAAAGGAGACGCGCAGGTTTGAAATTTTATACATTAATAATGTCAAACGTAACGTAACATGGATTATTCAGCTATTGCTCTCTGCCGTGTCCCACTCTAGCGCCATCGCGACGTTGCTGGAAGAATATAAAGTTTCAGATGACAAGCCGAGAGGCATGATGCATACCACCGCAACGAGAAATCGAAAAGGTAGGTGGAGGTTAACGTGCGGCCAGTTTTGGGCCCACACGTCGGCCCACGCAGACAGCACATCCACGCGGCCCAAATTCTTAAAGAAACGCATGTTTTGGGCCCACGCAAGCCCGTTCCGGCCGGAGGACCCAACCAACCCAAGCCATGAAACTTCGCATACGAAACGGGCCGCTTCCGCGCGCCTGTTGTGCTGGGTGGGTGGGCTGGACCGTGGAGCAAAGGGGAGAAAAAAAAATCGCTTGGTTAGCGGCGATTGTTCTATAACCGTTCCACGGTCTCGCCTGCGGCAGACCGGAAAGCCATGATTGCCGGTGGTCATACTGTCCGAGCTGTGGCTGCACTAGGCCTCCACTAAATTTGCGTGTACTCACTCCGTAGTAAAATAATAGGAAGGATTGCGCGCTAACGTCGCGT
Organism: Urochloa ruziziensis; assembly: GCA_015476505.1. Lineage (NCBI taxonomy): Eukaryota > Viridiplantae > Streptophyta > Magnoliopsida > Poales > Poaceae > Urochloa > Urochloa ruziziensis. Next base: position 44,631,087 of record CM027122.1, read on the forward strand.
TGGTTATAGATTACATGTATATAATTACTTGTCATTACTATAGATAATTTCTCTATATTATTTAGTTTTGGTGATCAGCTGCAAGCCTGCAAAAAGAACCTAGGTGCACCGACTCTATATGGACACGCTTTGTTTTAGTAACATAGATGTATTTATTTTTTAGATAAAATCAAAAGAGTGATTGTATGAAAAAAAGAAGGGAAAAAAATAAACGCAAAAGAAACAAACTTGCTACAGTAGCACGGGCGCTGGTAGGCCATCAATTCTCCCAGCGATATAGATACACTTATGCCTATCATTTTTTAGTCAAACGTTTTTAAATTTGACTAAAAATATAGAAAATTGTATTAACATTTATATCTTTAGAAAAATTTATTAGCAAAGTATGCATAATACTCATCTAATGATATTTATTATAGACCATAAATATTAATATATTTTTTTATATAATTTGACAAACTTTAAAAGTTTGACTCTTAAAAAATGTGATGGCAGTTGGGTGATGATGAACCGAGCTGGCGCCGCGGGGCGTGCATTGTGCGGGGCCGCCAGCGCGTGTACGCGAGCCGTCCAGTGCGTCCACGAATCTCCCGGTGCTCGCTCGATGCCGATGCGATGGCAGTCCACGGCTTGTGACAGTTTGCCCCCGTGAGGCCGTGACTCCACGAGAGACACCCCCCGTTGCTACCTTGGCACGGATACATACAACAGAATCGCACAACAACACGGTGGCCAAGCCTGTGAAAAATGGAAAATCCGCGGTAGAACATCCCGTCATACAGGCCAGATGCCACCGGCCGTTCTAGAAAGATCCCTCGGTTCTCGCACGCACGCACAGGGCCACACGGCCGGCACCCCGCCGCAACGGTCAACACGCGACGCGACGCAGGCGTATCTGCGCGCCTGCGCCTTGCAGGTGTCCGTTGGGGGCGTAGCGACAGGCGCGCAGGCCGAAGACGTGGGGCGGGGCCCAGCCCCAACCAGCCCGGATACCTCGCGTGGGCGGAAAGCTAGCAACGCGCCCCCCGGATCCGCGCCCATCCGGGAATCCAACGGCACCCGATCCTGCGTCGATCCAAAGCTAACACACACGGGCCGCACCCGCACCGGCTCCACGGAAAGAGCAAACGAGAAACGCGACCCCCCTTATAAAAGCCTCCGCCTCGGCCCCCATCCAATCCAGCCAGACGCTCCCCCCGACTCTTCTCAAGTCCGTTCCGAACCCTCTAGACACATCCAGTCTCTCTCGTCTTCGCCGCCGCCGCATCGTCCCCATCCGCAAGCGCGTCGACCCCCTCGCGCGCCGCGGAAATGGTGAGTCCGCGCAGCCACGATCGAAGGAATATCTAGCGATTGCTGTCGATATCCGACGGGGGATCCTCAGATCGTCTGATTGATTGGTTGATCGATCCGTGTGTTTTTGATTTTTTCTCGCAGGCGCTGCCGAATCAGCAGGTCGTGGATTACCCCAGCTTCAAACTTGTCATCGTTGGCGACGGTGGAACTGGTGATTCTCCCCGCCCCTTTCTTCGCCTTACATGATTTTGTATTTTTCGTTTCGGGATTGGGAGATGCGGTCTCTGATGAGCGCCCCTGGTAGGCGCTGGTTCTGCGAGATCTGATGGACCGGGTAGTTCGTTGTTGGCTTGCATGCGAATGGGTTGCAAGGTGATGTAGGGTTTTAGCCGCGTGATTAGGTTTTAGATGGGGAATCGTAAGATTTCAGCACATTAGAGATCTATTTTATTGCTGTCAGGCATTGATTCTAACTTTGAAGGATTTCTTCCATGGCAGTTAGTTTTTCACTAGTACCTCTATCTAGTTTTATGCGAACTATTGTCTTCTGTGTTAAACAAGAAAGGAATAATATATAGGCACACTGAACTCTCTGTATGAGTAAACTGTTAGGCAGCTCTGTTTCAAACATTTTGTTGTCTCCTAAAAATTGCTAATTGGTATTTGAATGTTCTCTGTAAGAAGGCATGATTTAAGTATAACGTTTGATTTCTGATCTGGAATAAGTGGATAGTTGTGTGATGTATTGTAAGTTTTTTTTGTATCCATATATATGGATTCTAAAAACTAGTAATAAATTAGATTTTAATGGCCATCCTCAGTGGTTACAATTTTCAAATGTTGCTTACATTCCTTGACTTGTTGCACCACTTCTGTGCATATGTAATGCTGCTAAGATGTGCCTTTGTTTTTAAGTTATCTAAATATGTTTTAGTGATTGTCAGTATCTCATTGCTTTATGTTTCCCGCAGGTAAAACCACATTTGTGAAAAGGCATCTTACTGGAGAGTTTGAGAAGAAATATGAACGTAAGTGTCATACCATGGTTCTGTTCTAGTTATTTGCTTGCAGAAGATTGGACTTGCTTATAATAATTCTGTTATCTTCCATTGCAGCCACCATTGGTGTTGAAGTTCACCCACTGGATTTTAGCACCAACTGCGGGAAAATCCGCTTCTACTGCTGGGACACTGCCGGGCAAGAAAAATTTGGAGGTCTCAGAGATGGCTACTAGTAAGTGATAATACATATTTTATTGAGTGGTTTATCTGTGTTAGGATTTGATTGAAATTGAGATGGTGTTTGTGCATGTAATGATATAAAGCATGTGAAGCTTTTGTGTGATTTCATCACTTGTTTAATGAAGTAGTCGTCGTTGGTTAAAAACGAGATAGTGTGCTCATGCATATAAAGCGTGTGAAGCTTTGTGTGATTTCATTCATATAGTCGTTCCAGCCTTCAAGTACTCATTATAAAGAGCATTTAACCACATGTAGTGTTTTCCACGCAATGTTTTGATTATGTAGTTTTGATCTATTTACACCTCATGGTTAGGATTGAATTAGCATGTGTTGATTCCTCTGTTGAATTTAGCTCACGATTAGGACTGGTATATTGTATATTGTGTTAGATGGTTTTTCTGTTTTTAATTTTTTAGTCCTAACAAATCTTCTGTTTTTGGTATCAAGTATGTTGGGTTTCGATTCATGTTTCTTTAGGCTTGTCTAATGGTTTATTAAATTTCAACTGTCCTGCAGTATCCATGGTCAGTGTGCCATCATCATGTTTGATGTCACTTCTAGGCTGACATACAAGAATGTACCAACGTGGCACAGGGACTTGTGCAGGTTAGTTTATTATCAGTATAATTTGGGAAAAAATGCATTGATTATGTGCGAGCCTTACCAAATATCCAATTATTTGATTGCAGGGTGTGTGAGAACATTCCCATTGTCCTTTGTGGTAACAAGGTTGATGTGAAGAACAGGCAAGTCAAAGCCAAGCAAGTTACTTTCCACAGGAAGAAGAACTTGCAATACTATGAGATTTCTGCCAAGAGCAATTACAACTTCGAGAAGCCCTTCCTTTACCTTGCGAGGAAGCTGGCAGGGTAATTACCTGATCACCTCTCCACCTGCTTTATTTTGTTGTCTTCCTCATACATACAAGTTCACCTTGCTAACTTGTTACTGGCGCATAAACATTTAGGGACCAGAACCTTCACTTTGTTGAGGCTGTTGCTCTGAAGCCACCGGAAGTGCAGATTGATATGGCCATGCAGCAACAGTGAGTGTTTCGATCTCTTCATTTGATATCTAGCAACAGCAGAAGTTGGCTTTAGTATTCAAATGTTGTCCTTACAGGTTCCGTAGATATGAATCATAATGGGATCTTGCTTGACATAACTATTCTGCAATAACTCTGTTGACCTGTATTTCTAACAGCAGTTTTTTTTCACCTCTGTGATCACAGGCATGAAGCTGAGCTTGCAGCTGCTGCCGCCCAACCCCTGCCTGATGACGATGATGACCTGATCGAGTAGATATCATGGCCCTTGTCGATGTTGAGAGTGAGGACTTTCTATAAGAGCCCATAGTGGTTCATCCTTAGAGTTAGGCACCTGGATGTTCTCTTGATGTACTTGGATGAGAATGAGTTGTGATATTTCTATCCGATGTTGCTGAGGTTTGTTGGTGACTGAACCAGCTCCTTTCGAGTAATACAGTGCCTTTCGAGTGTCACATGTTCGGTGCGTGATTTGTGCCTTTCTGTTTATACCACAATGCTGTTGTCACATGTTGTAGGGGTAGTATACTTCTCTTCTGAATTGCTATCTTTTTAGACCGTGGCATAAATGACATGTTTGGTGTGTGGGGTGTGGTACGGTGCTGCTGCTAAATGGGTTTTCCTCCATGCAGTATTGTGCTGAGCCACAAATGTGCATCGCCGTCCGATCGAGGGTGGTTCAGTTCCAAAAAGATTACCTTTGTTGTGCAATGATGATGCAGTATTGAGCTTTTCTTTTCAAAAAAAAGATGCAGTATTGAGCTGAGCTAAACAAATGTGCATCGCCGCCACTCGGTTGCGTTCGGTTCCAAAAGGTTACCTTTGTTCCTTGTCAAAAAAAAGGTTACTCTTGTCATGCAATGAAAAACTCTTGTGCTGTAGTGTGGACTCTTGAGGCTAGTTTTCATCGCTTGTGTTTGAACTCGTAAACAATGGAACCCCGAGTAAATATGCCGCCGGGGCAGCAACATCAAACACGTTGATGGCACACTGACCGTGGATACCTTCGTCAATCGTCACTCGTACAGTCGTATCTCCCTCTAAAGTTCTAAGATCCCAAAATCATGAACCACCAACCTTAACTTCCAGTCTCCAAATTAATCTCGTCGGAGAAGCTCAAATATCGTTGAGAACTTGGGAATTGGGATGGATGGAGAGGAGAGCGTATCTCATGGGAATTAGTAAAGTTGGATGAAGTTTGAGCGAAGGAAAATTTTAACAAGTCACCTCCACTCATCTATCGTAGGAGTAATAAGCGCAAAGGTGGACACAATATTGAATATATACTAGCAAATAAAAAAAAGTTGCCGAGCAGAAAAATAGAAATGTCCTCTGTCAGCAGGGACCCACCAGTCAGTTTCCTAGATCAGGGTCGGCAAGTAGGGGACGCGGGGGAACAGGAACTCTCCAGCTTCGCCCCGAACGATAAAACGCAACGAGCCAACAAGGGGTAATTGGCCCTGTCCTCCGCGCTTCAGCTCGGCGAACGCTCGCCTGAGTCCGGAGACGGTCTCTCTTCGATTCCCGCCCTGTCCCCGGTGGAATCGGAGCTGCGATGGAGGAGCAGTTCATCCTCCGCGTGCCGCCGTCCGTGGCGGAGCGGATCGAGCGCCTCATGAACGAATCCGCCGCGGCGTCCTCCTCCAACCCTGACGACGCCTCCCTCGACCTCTCCTTCTCAGGTCAGCGGCGTCCCCTCGTCTCCTCCCCTTGAATCCTACTCTATCTGTGCGAAAACCTACCGCGCGCTAGGCTAGTAGCTTCGTCGGAAACTGCGATTCATGGATTCGCTGGTGGGATTACATGCCCGTAGGCTGTTAGACGGAACGCGAAGTCGGGCCAGGTGCTCTTGGGGGCTTCCGTGGTGCCGTGACGGGAAGGCGTGAAGTTTCGAATCGGTGGTAGGCTGGTAGCTTTTGGTCCAGATTGCAATAGCCTGCGCCCTGCTTGGTGTCTGGTTTGGGCGTGCTGGGTTCCTGCCCTGAGAATGCTTAGCGCCACTAACTATTCGGTTCTTCGCACTAGTTGGAACCGACAATTAGAAGATAGACATCACACTGTACCATGTGCCCCTGCTGATCCGTGGCTTAGGTTATGAGGCTTGCACATGCACTTAACAGATTGTTCCATTGGAATTTTCCCAAAAAAAGCTTTGGCATGTTCTCAGTCCATCAGAGTAGGAGGGCAGGTATGAGTATAGTTAATGGCCAAAGCAAAGCAAAACATTCCAATTTTGCCATTCTGATCTGAGCCAGGTGTTCTTCTATCCGATTGCTTTACCTTTGGATAAATCTTTCCGGCTAATGACACAAGTGAAGACCCATTTACTGTCCGGTGAGGTGGTCAACATTTAGCAGCAAATGCAATAATTTAAGGAGTGCAAACGTTGGGGTTCATGCCTATGCTACTTGTACTTCTGCAAACCGTGTTTTCCTGTCTACTCACTTTTCGTTTTTCCTTTTCAATGTTCGAGAGCAGTAGTTGGCACATACTCATGTAGCACAATCTCTGATCTAGACAAAATGATGAAATAACTTGATTGCTAGAAATAACTCAAGATCAATAAATTTATGACTCTGAAGGGTTGAACCTGTTTGATAGCGGGCTTGCGAAGCGCGTATTTAAAAGTTTTGCCTTGGACGCAGTTGATATGACTCATTTGATATGACATTCACTTTGTGTGTTGGTACTCATTTGGTATATTTCTTTCTAGTGATAGCACAACACTAGATTCATTACGTCCCTCTTATTTCAGAGCATGCAACTTGAACTACATTATACTGGATATTTCTTCAAAAACTGAAATTTGGAACATTTGTTACCTTGTGGATTGATGAGATATTTATTCCTACAGAGGATGGAAGAAATGGTACATTTATGATCGGCAATGAGAGCTTTCCTGCATCTCTGTTGGATTTACCTGCGGTTGTGGAGTCATACAAGACGTATGATGACTCTGTACTAATTAAAACTGCTGATATTGGTCAGGTAAAAGTGCAAGTTTATTGTATGTCACCTGTTTTTATTAAATTCCATAGTTTAAAATCATCTGATAAAACACGAATCGAAACAGATGATTATGGTAAGAGAAGAAAATGACCCTGCTCCAGAGGGAGTTGAATACAAGCATGGGCTTACTCCTCCAATGAGGGATGCACGGAGACGCCGTTTCCGCAGAGAACCAGACTTGAATGTATTGAAATCAATTGCCCTCTAGCTCTGTTCATTATCCAGGTTTATGTTCATGGACCTTTATAGGAAGAACCCTGATTATCTCTTACACAATTTTGCAGGCCGAGCTGGTTAACCAAGTTGAGAAGCATCTCATCAATATTATGCACGGAGTATCTGTCAGTATCCTTTTGGTTGGTTTGATTCACTAAATGCTAGCATGTATTGTATTCAGCAACTGAATAAAATGGTATATAGTGTTTTTTTTGCTCTTAGTCTTTTTGACATTTTTTTGGGGTATTAATGATAGTTGACAAATGGTTCTTCAGTTCTTCTACATTGAGTTCCCTCCCTCTTTGACAAGGATAATGATGTCATTCTTTGAATCTCGCCATTATTGTGGTTTCATACAGATGTTTGATGGCAATGCAAACACTAGCTATACCTCTGAATTGGATGTTTAAATTGAGGTCCATCAAGATTGTTACATTCATAATAAAAAAATGTCATAGTTGACTGACTGCATGTTAGGTTGAAGGACTTGTCATATATACATCAAAGGATGTTACCATTGTTATGTCTATCAATCAATATGTGTTGTTCCTTGACTTGTCAATAGACCAGAATGCAAGTGTAATAGGAGGTGGTGAAGAAGGTGGTGATCGTAAGAAACCTCCATTAGCTCGTGCACCCAAGCAGCCCAATGTTCAAGAGCCAGCTGCGAATGGTGAGGAAGCTGAACCTGAGAGAAGCGACTCCGAAGAGTCTGAGAACTGAAGTCGACCTGAATAGTGCAGCCTCAGTGGCCCAGCGACCCAGGTTAAACTTTGCATTTCAAATTGGAGTGTATATCTGTAACGAAGGTGACTGTTGTCACATGCATGCTATTGACTATAATATAAAAATTTTCTTAGACTTCAACATGTTGATTATTGTAGTGCTGGATGCTGGTTTGCAAACAGGATGCTGTTCCTAGTAGGGACACATAGCAGGACCTGCAGTTTCCACCCAAACATAGAACACTATGTTTTAGCATTATAAATACTGTAAGACAGTAGGAAAGGAAACCTTAGGACTGCATTCTTGTCCTTTGTTCAATTTAGTTCTCTGTGATGGGTATAGATTCGTGGGAACCCAATGACCAGCTCAGTTTATATTTTCTGTGATTGAGTGCCTTCATCTGGACTTGGTCTAGGTTGAGAAGTCAGATTAATGCTCAACTCTATTTAAAAACCTTCCAGTTCGTTAGTGTATTGTGATAAAATTTCATTTACGTACACATACGTACGGAGTAAAGTAGAATAATATCTTTGCTGCTGAATGGGTCTATAGAAACAGATGTGTAAATATTTCTAATAGTTACGATTATATAGATAAGATTAATTGTAGCACTCTAATAACGACCACTCAAGAATTGTAAATGTTACACAAAAGAGAATGATACTTTTAGACTACAGGCACAACTTAGCTAGCTATCTTGTCGCCGGAATCAGTTTTAGTATATTCTAAGGCTAATATTTGACTCCATGGAGAGTACAGAAATGTAAGACGTAAGACTACTAACTTTGTGATTATCCCACAATTCAGTACACTTGTTTTTGTCATCATCACACCCAGTGGAGTTTTGAGAGGTATGGAACGGCGTATTGTTGATTCATTTTTGTCCATCACCAGCACAGCACCTCCAAAAGCCTTATTTATTGCTACAGAGTCAACTCATCTTAGCTTAATATAAGTAGGGAGGACCTTTCCCGTGACGTGTACATATACCTCATGCAGCGAGAAATTTAGGCACATCTATCTTTCCACTTGGTAGCAAAATGTGTACACTAATTTAGACTACCTAGTCAGATTAAGCATCTATTTACTGCACGAAGCAACATCATTTTGAAGAAGGTTGGTAGTCAGATCCAATTTAAACCTTCACACACCCAGTTACTAGGGATTAGAATCGCTTACAAGTTTCTTGTGATTCTCCTAAATTCTGAGACCGTCATTTGAAGTTCTGCCGCCATTCCTGTAATTGCTTCGCTTTTTTTAGTGTACAGGCATGTCAGGTCTACATGACTCTGGTGTTGCTCCTCCTCGAGGTCGAGGATGCTGCTGTGGCTGTGCCTCTGCCTTGTGCAAGATAGTGAAGCGGCTTCCACATCCCGTGGCTGTCCTTGTCATTTTCATTTTGATTCTTCTTAGTTATGGACATTATAGCTCAAGTTTAAAGATTGCTCTTGAATCTGTGTGCTATGCTGCCATCGCTTGCCTATGCACTTTCACCCCATCCAGTCAGAGGGAGAGGAGACTCTCCGGAATACTTCTGTCTCTTCTCGCAGTAGTCATCGTCTTCTCAGCTGCCAGTGCCAAGCGCAGCAATGCTACCGTGGTTACCATGACCGTCTGTAATCTCCTGGCTCTATTTGTATACTGCATATGGAAGCTTCGTTCTCGTGGCGCAGCTGCAGAGGCTGATACCGATACCGAGGCGCCACTTGAGCTGCCGGTGCTGAAAGAAGAAGCAGGGTGTAGCACTCCGGTGCAGCAGACCACGTTCTACATCGAGGAGCTGCCGCGGAAGTTCTCGTACGAGGAGATCTGTGCCATGACCGGAGACTTCGGAAACATGGTGGGGCGTGGCGGCTCCGGCGAAGTCTTCCGAGGCCTCCTCGACGACGGCACGCCGGTCGCTGTCAAGCAGATCACCAGCAACAAGCCCATCGGCGAGGCCGATTTCCTGAGGGAGATCTCCATCGTGGCGAGCGTGCACCACCGCAGCCTGGTGCGCCTCCTCGGCTACTGCCTCGTGCGCAGGGGCGGCAGCCATCAGTGCCTGCTGGTCTACCCGTTCTTCGAGCACGGGTCGCTGGACTGGTGGCTGTTCAACGGCGAGGACCGACGGCGCCTGCTGCCATGGCCGACGCGGCGACGCATCGCCGTTGACGTTGCCAGGGCACTCGCGTACCTCCACCACGAGTGCCGCCGCCAGATCCTCCACCTCGACATCGAGCCGGCCAACATCCTCCTCGACGGCTGCCTCCGGGCCTACGTGTCGGACTTCGGCGTGTCCATGTCCATCGCGCAGGACATGACAAGCGTCGAAACCCGCGGGAGGGGCACGCTCGGGTACATGGCGCCGGAGATATCTCTCAGCAAGCTGTCCGTGAAGTCCGAAGTGTACAGCTACGGCATGACGCTGCTCGAGCTCGTCTGCGGGCGCAGGAGCGTCGAGGATGGTGGGGCCTCGTCGGAGACGACGGACTTCTTGGCGCGCATCGTGCGGGAGAAGATGGCACGGGGTGCGCTCATGGAGGTGGTAGACGCGGCCATGGTGCGCGTGGACGAGGAGGAGGTGGAGGCCGTGGTCAATGTGGCGCTCTGCTGCGTCCAGCACAGGCGGGAGCTGAGACCTAGCATGCTAACTTTTAGTGCCTGAATTTCTTAAATTCCAAATACGTGTCCGAACGGCATACTGGCACAGCTAGCCTATACAGTACACACTCGACCCCTCCGATTCCGAACGGTATGCTGCCAATCTCAATCCTGAGCCGTGTATAAAGTCCAATCTCAGTCCCCAAACCCTCCCATGATTCGATCCCTCCAACATCTTCTCGAGACATGGCCGCCGCCGCCGCCGCCGCCTCGCGACCTCGTCCTCCTCCACCATTCTTATGGGAGAGGTCGCCAATCCCGACGCCGCCTGCGCCGCGAGCAACGGCGGAGAAGTTAGCGTCTCCCTCCGTCTCGCCAAGCCGCCGGCTTCCTCCTACGTCGAGATGCGCATTGACGCCGAGCTGTACGACAAGCCCACGGTGCTGTCCGCGGACGGGGACCTCCTCCTCATCCACACGGTCCTCGCCGCCCGCGACCCGCCGCCCTGCTCCTACCAGGACAACTTCTTCGTGTACAGGGCGCATCCGGTGAAGGCGCCGCCGTCGCTGCAGCTCCTCCCCCAGTTCGGGGAGTGGGGGTGCCGGGCCGTGCACACGGGCATCTCCTGCCGCGGCGGGGAATTCGTCGTGGCGGCCTTCCATACGGACATGGTTTGCGGCGGTGAAGGAAGCGCGAGCTGGGGCGAGGCGGAAGATGGCGCGAGCTGGGACGAGGTGGGCGTGCTCTCGCGGTTCTCGTCTTCCACGGGGCAATGGGAGGTCAAGGAGCTCCCAATCCCCTTCGATTCGTGTAAAGGGCTGTATCCCTTCACATGGCACACTGACAAGGTGTTCTCCTTGCGTGGATTCACTTGCTGGGTCGACTACCACCGCGGCATCCTCTACTGCGACGTCTTCTCCGATGTTCCGGAGCTCCGGTTCGTGCAGCTTCCCGGGATCGAGATTTGGGATGACTTGCATGACTACTCCTATGGCCGCCAGCAGCCTGTGGCGTACAGGACGGTTGAAGTAAGTGAAGGCATTGTCAAGTTTGTGGACGTTGACAATGGCCAGTTTGGTCTGAAGAAGCGCTCTGGTTTTAGTGTCACGGTGTCACCTCTTGGACTTTGAGGACTCCGGAGTTGGAGTGGGAGAAGGACGGCGTGCTCCAAGTCGATGATCTCTGGTCCCTTGAGAAATTCCGTGATTCACCTCTGCCATGCTGGGTGCCAGAGTTCCCTGTTGTGAACAAGCATGACTCTGATGTTCTCCATTTTGTGCTGCGGGGGCCTCGCCCTAGTGCAAAGGCTTGGATGATTTCGGTCAGCATGAGGCAGAAGCAGCTGAAGTCCTATATGCCGTACACGAATGATTACACTGATTTACCAAAAGAGGAGGAAGATTCAGATCTTACAAGCTTGTTTTTCGACTCGCCTTTTATCTGCGCTGATCTCTACAAAGATCAAGAAAGGCTGATGGATAACTGAGCACACTTGGTAGTTTGGGCGCATCTTAGCCTTCATATCTGTTAACGAGTTATAGCAGAGTAGCAAGCAATGGCGACTGGTGCATGTTCTTGGCGGCATGATCCACTGTTGTGCCTCCTTCCTGACTGAGATAGCGTGATCAGCATGGCAGCAACTCTGTTGAGACAGCAGGTGACGTGCACCACCTTTGAGGCCATGCTCCTTACATAACAAATTATAGGAATTATAGCATCAGTACAAATAGATATAGGCTAAAGATTTGACTCTACGGTAGATGTGAGCAAATATAAGACATAAGGGTTACTAATAAGTTATGATTATGCAACACGTGTTGGTATACGCTCTGTTTGTCCATCATCAGCGCCTCAAAGTTTCACTTCCTATTAAGTTTCTATATATACACTGAATAGAGTAGAGCTGACCCCTTCAGCTGAGCCAGTACAACAAACATTGCTGCTTCTAGCAGAATGTGTATACGGATCGATGCTATGGTCAGATTATAGCCTACTAGTGAGTTTTTTTACTGAAAGAATCAACAGCATGCGTCAAGGGTGATGCGCAATTTATTGAGGTTCCCTTTCTAGCATTGACATTAGCCCACAGTTCAGCCTGTTGCTTCTTCTTACATTCTTTTGCGCATGTCAGGTCTACATAACTCTAGTGTTTCTTCTCCTCGTCGAGGTCGAGGATCCTTCTGTTCTGGTACCTCTGTTTTGTGCAAGAACAAGATAGTCGAGGGCCTTTTACATGTAGCAATCGTATTTATCATATTCTTAGTGGTGGTTTCTGGTTTTGCAAATTACAGCTTCAGTGCAAGGATTGCTCTTGAATCAGTATCCTAGCTTGCGTATACATTTACACCTCGCCGGACCGGGAGGAGAGGATTGTTTCCGGAATATTGCTCGGTATAATTGCTGTAGTGATTATCGTGGCAGCTCCCAGTTCCAAGGGCAACAATGCATGTAAATGTAGTCCTCAAAAGGTAACATATACTGATAAGATTCATTTCAGGCGAATTGTAACATATACTGATAAGATTCATTTCAATACTCTAAACGTGGTAATCCTCAAAAGGCCAATTTGGAACTCTTTTATATTTCTACAAACATCAATACATATGACATATGCTAACGATTTGACTGTATGTAAATTTGAGCAAATGTAAGATATAATGTTACTAATAATAATTACAATTATGCAACACCTGTTGTCAGCACCTCAAAGTTTCACTTCCTATATTTTTTTTTTCACTTCCCATATTGAGCTTATATTAGTACTAGCTAGTACCGAATAGAGTAGCTTGGATCTTTTCAGCTGAGCTAGTAACAGATATTGCTGCTTCTAGTAGAATGAGTATACCGATCGATGCTACATTGCTACCTGGTCAGATTATAGCCTAGTGATAGTTTTTTACTGAATCAACAGCACAAGTCAAGGGTGATGCGCAATTTATTGAATTTCCCCGTCTAGCATTGGCATTAGCCCATAGTACTTCAGCCTGTTGTTGCTTCTTCTTACTTTCTATTTCCTCTTCCCCTACTCTTTTGCGAGCTACACAAATGTCAGGTCTACACGACTCTAGTGTTTCTTCTCCTCCTCGAGGTCGAGGATGCTGCTGTTCCGGTGCCTCTGTGTTGTGCAAGATAGTCAAGGGCCTTTTACATGTAGCAATCGTAGGTATCATATCCTTAGTGGTTTTTTCTGGTTTTGCAGATTACAACTTCAGTGCAAGGATTGCTCTTGAATCAGTATCCTACGCTGTTATTGCTTGCCTATACTTTTACACGTCGGACCGGGAGGAGAGGATTGTTTCCGGAATATTTCTTGGTATACTTGCTGTAGTGATTATCGTGGCAGCTCCCAGCTGCAAGGGCGAGACTGCTCCCGTGGCAGTCATTGCCGGCTGCAATATCGTCGCTCTGTCCGTATACTGCATCTGGAAAATTTGTGCACTAGTGCAGGCTTTTATACGACGCCTTCGTGTTCGTGGCTCAGCTGCTTCTGCTGATGTGGAGGCGCCACTTGCACCGGTGGAGAAAGAAGCAGCAGCAGCAGCAGCAAAGTGTAGTCCAAGTGCTCCCGTGCAGCCGACCACGTTCCGCATCGAGGACCTGCCGCGGAAGTTCTCGTACGAGGAGATCTGTGACATGACCGGAGACTTCGGGAACATGGTGGGGCGCGGCGGCTCCGGCGAAGTCTTCCGAGGCCTCCTCGACGACGGCACGGCGGTCGCCATCAAGCGGATCACCAGCGACAAGCCCGTCGGCGAGCAAGACTTCCTGCAGGAGATCTCCATCGTGGCCAACGTGCACCAGCGCAGCCTGGTGCGCCTCCTGGGGTACTGCCTCCTGCGCGGCGGCGCCGGGCACGGCCAGCAGTTCCTGGTCTACCCGTTCTTCGAGCACGGGTCGCTGGACTGGTGGCTGTTCCACGGCGAGGAGCGGCGGCGCCTGCTGCCGTGGCCGGCGCGACGGCGCATCGCCGGCGACGTGGCCAGGGCGCTCGCGTACCTCCACCACGAGTGCCGCCGTCAGATCCTCCACCTCGACATCAAGCCGGCCAACATCCTCCTCGACGGCGGCCTCCGGGCCCACGTGTCGGACTTCGGCATCTCCATGTCCATCGCGCAGGACATGACCAGCGTCGACACCCGCGGGAGGGGCACGGTCGGGTACATGGCGCCAGAGATATGGGTGAGCTCACTGTCCGCCAAGTCCGACGTGTACAGCTACGGCGTGACACTCCTCGAGCTCGTCACCGGGCGCAGGGGGTTCGAGGCCGGCAGAGACTCGTCGGAGAAGCCGGACTTGTTCGCGCGCGTCGTGCGGGAGAAGATGGCGCGAGGCGAGATCATGGAGGTGGTAGACACGGCCATGGCGAGCGTGGACGAGGTGGAGGTGGAGGCGGTGGTGAAGGTGGCGCTCTGCTGCGTCCAGCACAGGCGTGACTTGAGGCCTAGCATGCTGACTGTTGTAGAGATGCTCGAAGGCCGTGCCGCCGTCGATCTGCCGCCGGAGAGCCGGCTGTCCGTCGTGGATTTCATAGAGCCACTTTCCTGGCCACCAACGCATGGCCGGAGATAATCAGGCCTCTTCGTTTCAAAATATGTAATTTGAAAGTTTCAGTACAAGTTTTTTTTAATGTTTTTTAGTTAAACACATGTAGCTTGACTCATACATTTTTTATGATTAGTTCTTCAAGTATTGGAGAATATGTTACAACAAAAGTATAAGACATAACTAAATAGGACCGGTGAAAATACTAAATTACTGCAAATTCCATTGTTACTGCCTTACTGGGCCTATATGGTACCAAATTTCCGAGAAAAATACAAAGGGTACGAGTAGGCATGATCCATATTATTTTCACCAAATTTTTCACTACCAATCTCAACTTCTTTTGCTAGACAGAAACAAAATGCTTAATAAATAACGAACTTGTCAAATATTATCCCTTTTATAGATCTATAGACAATCAAAAGATTTCACTTGCTTCCATGCAATGGCAGAATTCCCTTTGCTTAGTTTTCTCTCCAATGGTGTGTAGCCCTCCTTGCCTGCACATCGACATGTAGGAAAAGAAGGATTGACTTCTTGTATTGGATGTTATTAGCCATGTTTCTACTGCGAAAGAAAACTACAATGTTGGGAAGTACTAGCCATATTTCTAGTAAAAAAGAGAACTATGATTTGGGAAACTCTTAGGGATTGACTTTCTGTTTTGGCGTATGAATTTGCACTAGTTTGCATTGACATTTCATATCACACTTGTAAATATCCTGCTCTCTTGCTCTTAACTTTCAACGAGAGCGTGTTATTTGTCGCGGCAACATGACCACCACTGTGTTTCACACCAAACCAGTAGACAAGCATTTATGTTTATGGCTTAATATTGGACCAGGTCTTGGCAGAAGAGTCGGAGAATACGAGTAGCACAAAGAAAGTATCCAATTGGATAAGTTGAAATGTTTAAAGGCCAGCAGGTCATACAAGCAGTTGAAGTGGCACTGTCAATTAAAGGATCGGATGGTAGTGGTATCACAGCATTTTCGAATGCGACGCCAAGCAAGCTTCTGATTCGCGAAGTAAAAAAGCTGCTTGATTTGTCCCGGCAGGGGGACGGAGTGAATGGTTCTTATATATTAAAAAAACATCCCCAGAATATCTTGTGACTACTAAGACACAGAGTATATATGTTCAATCTACCTTTATAAATTGACTTGGTATCTCATGCAATAAAAATAGAATAATACACGTGCCTTGAATAATCGGGTCCATGAAAGATAAAATAATTGACTAAGGTTTGGCAAGGTTGAGATGAAAAGTCTATTGATTTTGACTGATTTTAGGCTGATTCAATAATGTTATGTGAGAGAAATTATCTGCTGGCCTCGGCTGATAAGCCAAGCGAACAAAGCATAAAGCATAATTAGCCAGTCTCCTATCTTTCCTTTTTATAAACATTCGCTACAGCTTGTTGTGAGGCTTTAAAAAATGGTCAAACTAGGTTTCTGAAAGTAATTTTCCATAACAATGCTGCAAGATTGCGACGGTCATTGCACGATGTCAAAATCTATTGATGTTTTGCGAGATGTTACATTGGGTTAGACCCTGTTCCGGGTTTCAGACATTAGAAATCGCTCTCAGCTTACGCTGAAAGCAGAGTGATCCTTTGGCCCCTTCAGCTCACACGGTGGGAAATGCTGCTGCGTTCTTTCCACCCCTCAATTGTTTGCAATGCGTGTGTACTGAGCCCGTGTTTAGTTCGCGAAAACATTTCGTGAAAAGATTTCGGGTTTTAATTTTATCAATTTAGAAGTAGTAAATGTAGACGAAAAAGGTGGAAAGTTATATGGATAGGTTGGAAATCTCGAGACGAATCTAACGATGGTAATTAGAGGGTAATTAATCCATAATTAGCGGATGATTACTGTAACACTAATGTTGCAGATCATGGATTAAGTAAACTCATTAGATTCGTCTCGCGATTTACAGTCTATCTATATAACTTTTCACCTTTTTCGTTTACATTTAATACTTCATGCATTAAAGATTCTCCTTTGATGTGATGGATGAAAATATTTCGGATGGGAACTAAACATGGCCTGAATACTGATTGAGGCTACCTGGTCAGATTGATTTGAGGCCTAAAGAGAGAAGCAGAAGCAGTACGTACACATCAAGTTTAAAGACGAGAACCACTTGCTCCGTCTATGTAGTATGTACAGCACTACTTCTCATTTCTCAAACCATAGGCCAGCAGCTTAAGAGCTCTGCAGTTCCCGTGGTTGCAGCGCTCATCTTTCTTCCATTTCCCTTCAGCCATGTCAGGTCCGGATGACTCTGCCGAAGCTCCTCCTAAAGGCTGCTTCTGCGGCTTCGCCTCTGCGTTATGGAAGATAGTAAAGGTCATTCTACATGTAGTCATTCTGCTCACCGTATTCGTTCTGATCCTCCCTAGCATCGTTGATAGCTTCGGTGCAAAGATTGCTCTTCAATCTGTGTCCTACACTATCCTCGCTTGCCTATACATCTTCATCTCATCCGATCGGGCGGAGAAGATTATCTGCGGCGTATTCCTTGGTATCCTCTCCATGGTAATCGTCGCGGTAGCTCCCAGTGTCAAGTCCACGAGCAGAACAGCTCCCGTATGGGTCATGTTCGCCTGCAACCTCGTGGCTCTACTGGTATACTGCATCTGGAAGATTACAAGGCTAGTGCAGGCCTGTCTCCGGGGCCTTCGTGCTCGTGGCAAAGCTCCGGTCGCCGATCCGGAGGCGCCACTCACGCCGCTGAAGAAAGCAGCGGCGCTCTGTAGTGCTCCTCCTCCTCCTCCGGCGCGGCAGGCCACGCTTCACATCGAGGACCTGCCGCGGAAATTCTCCTACGACGAGATCCGCACCGTGACCGGAGACTTCGGCACCATGGTGGGCCGCGGCGGCTCCGCCGAGGTGTTCCATGGCGTCCTCGACGACGGCACGGCGGTCGCCGTCAAGCGGATCACCAGCTACAAGCCCGTCGGTGAGGAGGAGTTCCTGCGCGAAATCTCCATCGTTGCCAACGTGCACCAGCGCAGCCTGGTCCGCCTCCTGGGTTACTGCCTCCTGCAAGGCGGTGGGCCCGGCGCCGGCGGGGCCTACGGCGTCGGCAACGGCAACAGCCAGTATCTCGTGTACCCGTTCTTCGAGAACGGGTCGCTGGACTGGTGGCTGTTCCACGGCGAGGAGCGGCGGCGCCTGCTGCCGTGGCCGGCGCGGCGGCGGATCGCCGGCGACGTGGCCAGGGCGCTCGCGTACCTCCACCACGAGTGCCGCCGCCAGATCCTCCACCTCGACATCAAGCCGGCCAACATCCTCCTCGACGGCGGCCTCCGGGCCCACGTGTCGGACTTCGGCATCTCCATGTCCATCGCGCAGGACATGACCAGCGTCGACACCCGCGGGAGGGGCACGCCGGGGTACATGGCGCCCGAGATCTGGTTCAGCTCGCTGTCGGCCAAGTCCGACGTGTACAGCTACGGCATGACGGTGCTGGAGCTCGTCGGCGGCCGCAGGGGGTACCAGCCCGGCGCCGCTGTCGGGGACTCGTCGACGACGCCGGACTTGCTGGCGCGCGTCGGGCGGGAGAAGGTGGCGCGTGGCGAGCTCATGGACGTGGTGGACGCGGCCATGGCGAGCGTCGACGAGGCGGAGGTGGAGGCAGTGGTCAAGGTGGCGCTCTGCTGCGTACAGAACCAGCGAGAGCTCAGGCCCACCATGGCGACGGTGGTGGAGATGCTCGAAGGGCGCGTCGCCGCCGATCTGCCGCCGGAGAGCCGCCCGTTGCCCGTCGTGGTCGAGGAGTTCACGGAGCCGCCTCTTACCTCGTCGGTCGCGCAAAACGGTGGCACTGGCAATAATGTCTCTTCATTTCAATAGTTTGTATTTCAAAGTTTTTCACTTCAAACTCAAATCGAGTAGTTCTTTTAAGACAAATTGAGCTTTGCCAGTTTTTTTCTTTTTCATGTCAACGCGTTCGTGTGGCAGCCCAGTTTGTCTAGTCTGGAAAACGGAATTTGGCCCTCTGGGCCTCGAATGGGCCAAACTTCTGCAAGGATTGACAGTCGATTTCTGGCAGAAAAATGTACGCTGTGCCAATTTCTGATGACGTTGGTCAATGGTTTCAACTTTGAACTAACACAAGCGACCCTCATTGGACGACAGTCGACAGGCATATTATAACCTAAACAAGCGAACAACTTGAACGAACCCTTGGCATGAACTCAGCAAACCTAAACCAAGTGCTAGACCGAACATGCTCAGTCTCGAAATGGCACAGAACAAAATCGGACTACTGCGGGTTAATAGGCTGCTTATACCATGAGGATGCAAAACTGGCAATTTTGTTTTTGAGAGAGAGCTAGACGAGTCAATACAACAATACCGAGTTCTACCGGGGCCCTTTTTTAGCAATAACGAGTTCTACCAGGGCCCTTTTTTTAGCAATACCGAGATCTGCATATGTAACAAGTGCTTGCTAGTTCACGAAAGCTCAACACAACCCACTCACGAAAAATGGAGTGTCTTCACGTTCCTGCTAGATAAACACTACACCACTAGTTTCTGTTATTGTACTATTGATTGAGGTAAATCTGCCCGTATCAAAAAGCTATTGTTGGACCAAGACTTATAATTCAGTGGCGCATCCTGTTTGCTCTCAGAAGTTTTTTCGAAAAATTCTCTCAGAAGTATGCTAGCATATTATTTATATGCAAGAAATACTTTTCACTCTCTTCACCACCAATTATAGACCACAACCTGAAAAAATTATACATAAACAAGATCTACTTCCCAAACATACTGATTTCCATTTCTCCTCCTGACCCCCAAGTAGTTTAGGATCAAAACACTCAATTCCGAACATACAACAACTACCAAGGCACCTCCATCAATACAAAAGGTAACTTTTTACCACAATGGGTTATCCAATGAACTATGTGAAGGTGCCTTGAAGTCCAGTCCAAGCCACGGCATTTGGGACTAAGGCACCACCAATGCTAGGAACAGAAAGCAGCTAGATCAACACAATAGGCTATTGAGGTAAAACCAGATGTCGCCTTTTGGGCCTTTGTTCTTCAGTTTGACAGCTTTCATGTTTCCTGCAATCGAAAACATGATGTTACAAGATAAAGACTAAAAAAAAGCTTTTGATGTCAGCATATGCCCTGTATACTTAATGAAGACATTCGAATTTAGAACGTCCTCACCATCTAAAATAAGACCATAACTTGTGCTTTGTATTCACTATCCCGTTTTCATCAATTAAAGCAAATCCAATTTGAACACTAAAAGCAAAGTTAACTAGATTAATCAGCTCAGATCTCTCAAGTCAGTAAGCAGATAGCATGACCCAAAAAGTTTGAGCAACTAAAAGAGAACATATAAATTTAGATGTTCCTCAAGAGGGTTACGCCTCATTTTCTCCACGCCGGCTTAATATGACCTAACTCTGGCTGTAAGTGTGACACACATATTAGCATCTACTCCACCTACTCAAGTCAGGAAGCATATAAGACAATGTTGAGCAGAAAATATGAGAGACTAATTCAAACCCAGTATTTCTCACTAATATGTTAAGAAGTTCCTATGAATGCAACTATCCTGCACTCCTCTCGAGAAACTTAAATAGTACTGTATAAGAATTGAAATGACAACACTCCAGATTTCATCCATAGAACATATTTATTGGACCAATTATTCCCAAAAGGGCCAAGACCTATATATCACATAATTTGTTTAATACTCCTGAACCAAGATGTTCCAATAACAAATAACTAAACTAATCAATTATTCATTGCATGAAGCACCAACTTGATTGCAGGAAAGCTACCTATTGGCTGCCGTGATCCATCTTATTATATTGGCGGCCGTGATTCCATCTTATTATTCCATCAATTATTCTGCTATTGATACAAAAATATTAAAGTCGATTTGATTCACAAAAACGAACTGAAAGCATGCCATTTAAACATTCTTATTACTTACAGTTACTATCACAACTATTCTGTACACATAAGCACTGAGAAAGACCAAACAGCATTTCTAGATGTTCTAATTCTAATGCCCTTGGCTACAAAGTGTAGAAGTAGCTAACTAGGAGTCTAAGAGATTTGGGGGGAAAACAATGAAGGATCAGATAATATGCAAGATGGATACTGCTACACCAATACAACTTTGGAGTAAGGGGCTCAGAAAACATATGGTAGCATTAACATAAACTGTGATAGAACATTTGGCAAAGGAAACTAGATTGTCTGCACGTATTCAATTGCTTAAAAGAGTAGAAGTTGACGGCATGCTGTGCATTCTTGGAAAAAGAAAACAATACACATGTCCCTCAAATTCGCCGGCCCTGATCACAGTTTCTTTAAAAAGTAGTCAATTGATACTTTTTAGGGATCAGAGAATACAAAAGAAAAACATAAAACAGTGCACATCAATAGAGCAGCCAACTTGGAAAGGAACAGAATTCCTTTTCCTACGTACAAAAAGATAAGAAAAGAGAAAGAAAATAAAAACTTCAATAAGGGTTGTCATAAGACATAACACACAGCTCCCTCAATTTGGTATTTTGGCAGCCCTAATGGATATTATATACAACCATTAAATGTTATATGTGACAAATTTTCTGAAAAAAAATAAAAGATGAGAAGGTCCTAAACAATCAATAATAGCTCCACTTAACATAATTCTTTCATTCAGATGTGCTTGCAGTTAAATTTGAACAGCACGAGAACAGGGGGTCAATCAGTACCCTCTATATTCATTTCAGGATTGATAAAGCGTTAGCCATCCAAGTCTTATGCTATAACTGCTTTTGCCACAAAAATGATTAAGATCCATTCTGTTCAATTGCATAGAACAATTACGATGGCTAATAACTGCGAATGAATAGGCAAATGAACTATTAAGACAGCGGACCACGCCAACATATGGGCAACTTTATACTAGAATAAAACCAACACTTGGTTGGGGTGAAAGGTGGTTTGACAACCAATAAAAGGTTACAATCACGATAAGCACAGAAGTTGATATTGTTCTGCAGTTATAACATGTTTCAGTTTTGTTTTGGCGCCTAATTGTGCATGAACTTTACTCTAGTTGTACTATCGCATGGCATTCAGGCTACTTTAAGCAACAACCAAAATGGCCAAATAGTTTCAAGACGCCGTTGCTCAGAGTAGCATTAGATCAGCCAGCCAATGCCTCTTGAGCAGAGGATACTACTATCTATAGCCTGAGCAAACTCATTTTCACACTCTCTCAGAGGATTTTCAAATTTCATCCTGTGTATCTTCATCAAAGCATGACATAGGATAGTGCACAAAAAGAATGCACCATAACATCATATGTGCTTTGGTGACAATAAGAAAACTCAGATCATCTACAATGCAGTACCTCCAAGTAAGTGTTGACTAATACACAGTAGCAACTCTTATCACGTATGGCTTGTTTGGAGCAAGTTTTATCCAACATAAAACACTTCAGAAAACTGCATACAACAAAGTTTTTCCTGTTCCATAGCTAAGACAACACATAAGCATGGTTGGAGGGCCATAATTAAACAGGCAATACATTTTCCCTAAGCAGTACAATTATAATATGCTACAATCCCAACCCAACTGCAGCAAGTACGGATCAACACAACCAAAATTTTCCAAGCTCGTGTCCAAGTAATTTAGATGGACTGAAGCTAATCTTTGACTATCAAGGCGTCGACCAGAATTCAATAGACGGAATCAATCCTTGACAGCATTGTACGTACAGTTCTAAAATTCCCAAAAGAAACTACCGATAGCTACATCACTGAAATCTGGTCTTGCAACATTGTACCTGGAAGTATGTCACAGACATAGCCATCATGACTGACTGGCATTGAGAAAAGATTGCGTTTTGGGGGAAATTTTGCTAAGCCCTTGTTTAGTTTCCACCCGAAATCTTTTCAACCATCACATCAAAGGAGAATCTTTTATGCATGGAGTATTAAATGTAGATGAAAAAGGTGAAAAGTTACATGGATAGACTGTAAATCGCGAGACGAATCTAATGAGCCTACTTAATCCATGATTTGTAACAGTAATGCTACAGTAACCATCCGCTAATTATGGATTAACTACCCTCTAATTACCATCGTTAGATTCGTCTCGAGATTTCCAACCTATCCATATAACTTTCCACTTTTTTCGTCTACATTTACTACTCTTAAATCGGTAAAATCAAAACTCGAAATCTTTTCACGAAATCCTTTCATGAACTAAACACGGCCTAAGATTGCTGAACTATAAACGCAATTCATAGTCTCCCATGTGCCCACAGTGATGCTAAAGCACGAAATCAAAGAATGAAATAGACCAGCATAGCCACGAGCGTTACCTGCATCGGGGGTTCGGGGCATTCACGTCAGTGTCAGCGAGCAACCGGTCAAGCTCATCAAGCGTCGAGGCATCCGCCTTGCCCAGATCGACCCTCACTTTCCCCATCCTCTCCTGCAGGCACGCACCCCGTTCCTTCAGGACCCCGGCCGCGGTTCGCTGCGCGGTCACCGGCAGCCCCGTCAGGTCGTCCTTGATGCTCGCCTTGCGCTCGGCATCCGTCGGCGGCGGGGGCGGCAGCTCTGCTTCGATGGAGGTCCAGCCGTCCTCGAAGATTCCGGAGAGCTCGGCGGCGCTCTCGTACACGGGGTCGCCCTTATTGTTGTAGGACATGGCGTTGCGGAACGTCAGGCGGACGTCGGCAGCGAACTCGCGCGGGTCGGCGTAGCGGCGGCGCTCGAGGCGGCGGAGCACGGTGCCGAGGTCCATGGGGTTGGCGACGACGGTGTAGTAGTCGCGGAGGCCGAGGGCGCGCGCGTCCACGGGGGCCTCGAACACCCACCCGTCGTCGTCCCGCAGCAGGCGGTCTAGGAGCGCGCGGCAGCGCCCGAACGCGCGGCTGAGATCGCGGCAGCGGGCCGCTCCCCCCGCGCCGCCCCCGGACGGCGGGGAGCCCGCGCCCGCCGCCGTCCGCCGCCGTGGCTGCCTGGACTCGTCGGAAGAGCCGGGCGGCGGCCGCTTGGAGCGCGGCATCGGTGGCTTTTGCGGTTTCAAGTTCGGGCGAGGGGGGATTCCGCGGCCGGCTCCCGGCTCTAACCCTACCGGAGCTCCCCCCGCGCAGCCACCGGAGGACGGAGCGCCCGCGTCGGCGTCGTCGTCCGTCCGCCGCCACGGGTGGCTGGACTCGTTGAAAAAGCCAGGCGGCGGGCGGTTTGGGCGCGGCATTGCTGGGTTTGGGGGTTTCAAGTTTGGGACGAGGGCGAATTCCTCGGCGGCGACTCCGCGGCTCAACCCTACCGGAGCACCTCGGCTGTAAAAGCGGGGGAGCCGAAGGGGCCACAAGTTCTACCGACTCTCCCTATAGGCTGTAGCTTGTCTGGCACACGATGAATGCCGATTCTACATATTGTGACCAAATTCCTCAGTGTTCACACAGGGGCGCGATATATTGTGACCAAATTCCTCACGAAGTGTTCACACAGTGGCGCGATTTCCCCCGGCCCTGTTTACTGTTTAGTTTGTTTATTTTAAAAAAAGTTTCATCTATCACGTCAAATAGAATCTTACATGCATGGAGTATTAAATATAGACGAAAAAAATAACTCATTACATGAATGGAGTGTATGTCGCGATACGAATCTAATGAGCCTATTTAATCCATGATTTGCAGCAGAAATGTTACAGTAACAATCTGCCAATTATTGATTAATTACTCTGTACCCTCTAATTACCCATCATTAGATTTGTCTTGTGATTTCCTGACTAGATTTGTAATTTGTTTTATTAGTAGTCTACGTTTACTATTAGACCAGTCTCAGTGGGGAGTTTTATTGCACAATCTCAAAACTAGGTAACTCTGTCATAGAGTTTCATGGTGATGAAATCCTCTCACATATGATGAAACTTTCCTCATAAATGACCTTGTCAAATCAGCATTTTTGCTGGCGTGTCATAGTAATTAATACCATGAAACTCCCATTAAGACCGGTCTTACTAAATGATACATTTCTTTTGATGTGAAGTTTGCATAAAAAATTCCCTACTCATCTAAACACGGCTCGGGTATACGTTTAACCGTTTAAGGCCCTGTTTGCAAACCATGTAGCACTTTTAGCAAAGTATAGTGCTAAACTTTAATAGAAGAATGTTTGGATAGTGTTAAACTTTAACAAAATTGGTTAAAAAACCCGTAATAAATACACAACACCGTGGGAGAGAGAAAAATTGAAGGGTATGGGGGTGGAAATTTAGAGGAGGAGACCACTTTTAGCACGTTCACCTGTGCAGTTGCTAGAGTTTCCCTTCCTAAAAATTAGCAACCACCTTTTAGCATCTTTTAGCAAACCTGTTTGAAACTTTTTTGCTAAAGTTTAGCCAGAACTCACTTCCTAAAGTTTAGCGAGGAGGAACCAAACAGGGTCCAAGGGCAGTCCCAACCCTCCACCTAGAATAGTTTTCATAGCATTAATTAGATTGTCATGCAGGACTTTTAGCTTAGGTGGCACTATATTAAATAAGAAAGAGAATAGAGAGGGAAGAAAACTGGGTCTTGCATGAGACCCAATGTCTACACGAGAACCTATGCATTAAACACTACCAAACTTTGCATTGAGTAGATGATGGTTACTTCATGATAGATAAAGAGTAAATATGATTGGTAGAGAGAAAAGATGATGCATGGTAGAGAGAAGAGATGATACATTTATTAACAATTCGCATCAAGAAATCATGGATTGTGGAGTGTAGTTTCTATTGTGATTTCTTACTTATGTGGCACCATAGAAACTACCCATAGACACTATGAGTTGGGACTACCCTAAGCAACCTATTCGCTTCGCTTATTAACGCGGCGCAGTAAATTTTGTCTCTCACAAAACACTAGCGCATTTGGACGTATTCACATAGGAAGTATTGAATTAGCACGGCAGCCAAAATCAGACTTTTCAGCTCAACACAACAAAGCGAACATACTCTTCCAATATTTGGATGTGATTTCCCCGAGTATACGTTGAAGGCTTCCAATATTTAGGAGGCATTTAGATACATGGACTAAAGTTTAGAAGATGTCACAATTTTTTGTATGTTGACTAAGAGTACTTAACATGAGCTAATAATAAAACTAATTATACAAATATAGGTTAATTCGTAAGACGAATCTATTAAGCCTAATCATGTCACTGTAGCAAATGTCTACCGTAGCACTACATTGTCAAATCATGGTCTAATTAGACTTAATAGATATATCTTGTAAATTAATCTTCATTTGTGCAATTGGTTTTGTAATTGATCTATATTTAATACTCCTAAAACCGATGTCAGAAATGAAGAATAAGCAATAATGATATTAGAAGAAATGGGTTATGGTTTAGGGAGATGGGTGAATGTGAAAATTATAGACTCTGTAGCAAACATGTTGTGAACAATACTAGTGACGGTGGGGAGACAACATGAATACAATTTGTTGGAGGGGGTGGCAGGCTCCAAAGATCACTAAAAGCGGTAGGGCACTAGGGCGGGAGAGCGAGGTGCTATACAAAGCTATAGAGAAAAGGAAAGATGGAGAGACAAGAAATGAAATGTTAGAAAAAAGAATTGCTAGTTTCTGGACATCCTATGAAAATTATCCATCAGACGGTACATGCAACATCGAAAATACACGTTTGCAATATTGAGGGTACATTTTTGCAACATTGGAAACTACGTATTGAAATATAGCGAACCACCGGTATGCGGAGAGTAAAATTCCCGCCTCAACATCGTGCAATGTTGCATATAACATGTGCAATTTTTTACAACATTCAAAAATAGCACATGCAACATCAAAGAACAATATTTGCAACCTGAAATGCCATCGCTTGTAACACTGAAAATGGTTTGCTCACAACTCAACCACGCACAACCGTAGTCGAAAATCTCTTGAAAAAAATGCAACATCCAATTTTGCCCCTTGCAACATGCATATGAAACATATGCGATATGTACAACATCCAGATCTATTTTTGCAACATCGGCTTGAAATAGTTGCAACATTTTCCTGAAGCATCTGAAATATGTGAAACATACACTTGCAACATGCAGCAAACCCTAGCACAGGTAGAGGTAGAGGCAGGAAGAAAAGAGGAAGAGGATGACGAGTAGGGGGAGCTCGACCCCGGCCATGGGGGATAGAGGGAGAGGAGCTCGTGCCGCCGGCCATAGGAGAGAGAAAAAAAGGATCTCGTGTCGCCGGCCATAGTGAGAGCAAAAGGAGCTCACCGTCGACCATTGTTCATGGGGAGGAAGGACATCGCACCACCGGCCATAGGGGAGAGGAAGCGGAGCTCGCCGCCGTTTAGGGGGGACATCACGGCGCCTACCACGGGGGATCTCACGTCATCACCCATGTGCGAAAGAGGAAGAGGAGCTTGGTGATGGCCACAGGGGAGAGGAAGAAGGAGCTCGCTGCTGTCCATGGGCAGAGGAAGAGGAGCTCGCCATCGTTGATGGGGAAGTGGACCTCACATCCATGGGGAAGAGGACCTCGCGCCGCCATCCGTGGCGGATTTTGCGTGACGTTGGTGGCGTGGACGGCGGCGTGGTGTCGGCGGCGGTCAGCAGGAGCTAGGTTGGGCAGGGGTGTGCGCGGCGGCGCCGACGGGGAGGATGTAGGAACCATTCGACACATCGAGGTTGTGGGCGCTGCTTTCGTTGCTCATCGTCGGGGTCTCCACTAGAAGAAGAAGGCGAGGGTAAAAAATGAGTGAATAGGAAACGGTGGGAAACGGAGGTGTTGTAGGAACCATTCGACGCATCGAGGTTGTGGGCGCTGCTTTCGTTGCTCATCGTCGGGGTCTCCACTAGAAGAAGAAGGCGAAGGTAAAAAATGAGTGAATAGGAAACGGTGGGAAACGGAGGTGTGGACCCGGGTGTAACGTCCCGCCTCTCCGAGGCCGGGCCCGCTTACCCAGACAGCTCTCTAGAATCTCAAGACTTTCCTCACAGACCAACACATGTCTTTTCTGTGCACTTTGTCCTCACTCATGCGCACCCGGGAAGGACTTCCCGGTCGGTCACCCATCCTGGAATTACTCCGGGCCAAGCACGCTTAACCCCGGAGTTCTTTCGAGACGAGCTTCCGGAAAAGAAGTTGCAACTTGTTGATATGAGTATTATATTAATCCTATTAAGTCCTGGGTTGTCACAATCTGAAAGGACCAACACTAGGCCTAGAGGGAGGGGGTGAATAGGGCCTATTAAAAATCCTGAAAATTCTTCACGAAAATGTCAGATGGTCGGATGATCCGACGCGGTCTCGGATCTACCGAACCCCGGAAGATCCGACACTGTAGGATCTTCCGACACAGAGGGATAACTAAATTTGAGATTCAAATTCTAACAAGCTATTCAAGATTCCCTTTGAATACAAAGCTGCTAGATGAAGTAAACAAGCACCTAAATATGATCTCTAAGGTTGAACAACTCCAAGCACATAGATCGGGCACAATAGTAAGAACAAAGACACGTGATTTCTTACCGAGGTTCACTCCACAAAGGAGCTACGTCCCCGTTGAGGGGTTCACAAAGAACCGGGTTGTCACTAACCCCTTGCCTCCCTCAATCAACCACAAAGGAAGATTAAGTCACTTACTATCAATCTCACAAAGAGATGGGAAATACAAACTTCCGGTGCTCAAACCACAAAGGAATGTGAGCTACCGGCGACACCTAACTGTCTAGGAGCAAAGCACCAAGAGTAACAAATGTGGATCGAGGAATCAAGCTTGCTTCAAGTGCTTCTTGACATGAACAAGTGAAAGCTCACAATTGCTCAAAGGTCACACACTCAATCTTTCTCTCTCACTCAAACCCTAGGTGAATCAATGCAAGAATCAAGCTTTGGGTGGAAGTAGAGTAGTGAAATGAATGCTCTTAGAGCGTGTTTGGTCATGGAGGCAGCAAGCATTGAATGAGGGGGTGAGGGGGTATAAATACCCAACCCCCAAAAACTAGCCGTTATGTGTTCTGCGAAGGGTTACCGGATTTTCCGACGATACGTCGGACCTTCCGAGATTTGAATTTCAAAAGGCTGAAACACTAAAATATGGCTAAGTCTGGGAAGTTCTGACACAAGGGCCGGATGATCCGATGTAAGTTCCGACATAAGGTTAGGATCATCCGATGGAAAAATATTAGAGATTGAGCCGTCCGAAACTTTGGGTCGGATCTTCCGATGAAAGTTCCGACAAGCTGCCTTGAAAAACATGCGCTCTGAAATATCGTTAAGTCAAGGAAGATCCGATGCATGGTCCGGATCATCCGATGAAAAATGAATTAGAGACAGAGCGTGCCGGAACTTGTGGGTCAGATCATCCGGCCAAAGATCTGAAGCCGGAGGAGAAGACACAAAAACTGTCTAAGTGTTGAAAGATCCGACGCATGGTTCGGATCTTCCGATGGAAAATGAATTTCAGACAGAGCGCGCCAGAACTTAGGGGCCGGATCATCCAGCCTAAGTTCCGACGCCTGAGAGGTTTTTGTGTAAGATTGTTTATGGGTGTTTGTGTCTCTCTTGGGTGATATTCATCTCATGTATAAGCGCTTTAGCATACTCAACTCATCAAGCACGCCCCCTTGATAGTACGGTGATCCTAAACTCAAATTCAAACCATAAATAAATTTAAATCGTCCGTTAGAATCCATCACCATACGAATAAGAATTGGGACCGTCCTTTCACCTTTCTTTTCTTTTCTTTTCTTTTCTTTTAATTTTATTCCTACACAACTCATGCAAAGCATCATATCTAAATTTATATTTTCATTAATTACCAAAACTAGAATAAGTGACTAGATGCACTTTCACAATATCATCCCCTTAGGAGATCGACGCCCTCGTCGGCCAACCCCAGTCCAGAAATGTCCCCTCCGATCACGTCCGTGTGCCCAGTGCCAGCGCATGTGCTATGTTGTGTGACCACTCTGGGCTCACACCAGCCATGCGCACCATGCCTGCGCAACTGCGACCCCACACGCCCGTGAAACCGCGAGAGTCGGCTCTGATACCAATTGTAACGTCCCGCCTCCCCGAGGCCGGGCCCGCTTACCCTGGCAGCTCTCTAGAATTTCAAGACTATCCTCACAGACCAACACATGTCTTTTATGCGCACTTTGTCCTCACTCATGCGCACCCGGGAAGGACTTCCCGGTCGGTCACCCATCCTGAATTACTCCGGGCCAAGCACGCTTAACCCCGGAGTTCTTTGAGATGAGCTTCCGAAAAGAAGTTGCAACTTGTTGATATGAGTATTCTATTAATTCTATTAAGCCCTAGGTTGTCACACCGGGCTCATTTTTCCAGCGTCCGACAGCTCCAGACGTGCAGAGCCAAGCATTTCCGAAAAAAAAATCGCACAATGAAGATATTTATTTATATAACTTATATAGGAGATCTCCACTAAAGATTTCTCTCAACCCTCATGAAGCCACATCATCGCCTCCCACTAAGATGCATTAATATCCAGCTAAATACATTAATTACTATTTCTCACTTATGTGGCGCACATCATCTTGAATTTTGGATTATTCTAATTGTCCAACCAACTTTGTGCGCATTTTCTATCCATTAGATGTATATCTTATTTTCTTTCTTATCTATTCAAAGTAACATAAAAGTTTATGATTTTTGTTACGAGATAGCGCATATGGCTCTTCGGATAACTCTACAAGTGCATTATTTATTTTAGTAATCAACCACAATGATTCATAGCTTATAAAAAAACTTTTTTCAAATTCCGCAGCAACGCACTGGGAATCACCTAGTTTGATGGATAGGAATAGGATTATAGGGATTATTAGAGCATCTCCAAAATACCCAAAAATCATTCGTAAAAATCAGATTTTGGTCCGGGTACACGGCCGTTTAGTCCGTGTACACGGCATTTAAACGCTACACAATACCTAACCGTGTCCTTTTAATCATCGTTTAGCCCGTGTACGCGGCATTTAAACCCGTATAATGTGCTAAATGTCAAGTCACCGAACGATTACCGATTAGCGTTTAGGCTAACACTAAAATCATACTTCAACACTTCCCAAAACCACCTCCCAATATTTATGTTCGCCCAAATATATCCCACTCGAAGCCAGATTTGGGCCCTCACTCAGCCTCCCTATACACGATTTCGTGCTAACCTCGCTGCAGAACACGCGCGATGCCCTGCACATTTTGTTATTCCCATTGTAAGAATCTAGATGTCGCCTAGAGGGGGGGTTGAATAGGCGAGTCGACCAATTAAAACTTCTGACACTTGTTTCAGCTCGCTGTCAGGGGCAATAACGGTTAGACCGCTATGCCAGGGCAGTTAGAACGCCCCTGAACAGTGGACTTCAACAAATGTAGCTCGACCCCCTATTGATCTTCTAGCACCAAGTTGACTTGAGGCACAATTTGTCAAGTTGTTTCTAGGTAGGTTCACCAAGCCCCTGGACACACAAGATATATACCTAACTAGATCGAAGCGGAAGCAAATATAAAACTAGATGTAAATCAATAAGGCAAAGGAGACACAAGGATTTTTTCGAAGTTTAGACCCACCGCATGCACACAACCGGCAAGCTCGGTGGTTTCTAATCTCCATTTGAGGCACCCCGCAAGGCCACCTCTCCAAGGTGTATACACGCCACACCTTGGCTCTTTACTAAGAAGAAATGGTTCCCTCAAGGTTGATAAAGTTTTACCGATGTGATAACAACCTCATGAGCTATTTCTAGTGAAGCATATGAATCTACAAGTTTCTCATGAGAATATTCAAGTTCTTTATGAGTTCCTTGCAAATCCAAATACTCGCTAGTGAGCTTGTCAAGTTGAGCTTTGAGCACTTCATTGGCATTTTCTAGTTTTGCTACACATGATAAAGAATTAGTAGCACAAGCATAATCATTTGCCAATGAATCATACTTACAAACCAAGGAAGCATGAGATGACTTGAGAGCAATTAGTTCTTCCGACAAAGAACTAACTTTCTCATGAGATTGACCACTTCCTTCCTTGGTCTTTCTTCTTCTTTTTCTTCTTTTTTTTCTTGGTCATCAAGCACATAATGTAGGCCCCGCCACCCGGCGGGCCCACCTAGCATGAAATAATGTCATTTCCTGGTAAAGGAAAACATTAATTGCATATGAGTTGGCAGCGGCTAATCAGAATTGAAAGGTAAAGATCGGAACTAGGACCTGATCAAGACGACTTGCAGAGCCGGTGAAGGGAGGGAAGACCTTCCGATGGAGCTGCAAGATTAAGCAAGTCTGAGTACCACCGCACTCAGCAAGTACAGAACAATTGAAGGAATAAACATGCATTATTAGTTGACTGGTGATTAATAAATCAGTGTTGGGTCCTGGAGGGGCAAGAACCTCCCTACCAGTCCCCCTGGTGATTCTGGCCCGGATCCTTCTGTCGATCCCGCAATCACCTTCATCTCAATACTATCACTCCTATAGGTTATTCTTGGCTAATCTGTGGGAGCTTTAACCAGACGGGCTCATATCCGAGAGCCACGGCTATCGATAGATTAGATAACTCTGCAGAGGTTTGTACTCTTGAAACTATACGGTCAGGCGACCCTCCCGTGGCCAACGGTAGGGCCCCCCTACGGGACTCGTATCCACTGGCGTCCATCTCTGGACAGCTTCCATCTGGGTCTACCCACGGATGCTACTGGGGTCTAAACAGGGATCGCATAAACGTCCACTCAGGGACATCAACCCGGGTATGGATGCATCATATAAGTTAGGGCATGCATCGCCCGTGGGCCCTACCAGCCCTGTCACATGCGACCCGTGCCGACCAGTCCCAGCCCTCTGTCTGGGGCTGTCTCCAGCATTTCCGTTGCCCACCGTGGCCCCTGGGGTAGCTTAGGCCAGAGGTAGCTGGTGGAGTGTGAGTCGAGGCCTCACATTACAGGGCATTCCCGAAGGCTATGTCCTTTTTGGCCCGTATAGCCGTACATGGCGTTGGAAAGACTTTCCCAAGAACCGGTCCTTAAACGACCAAGGTAGGCCTCTGGACAGGAGCTCCTCCGAGACTATCCACCCTACCTCGACATCTTCTCCCCCCTGGGTGCCTCTCGCAACCAGGGTTTCTGGCTCTGGGTAGTGTCTTAGTAGCTGGGGGTATCTGGGTGGCTAACTCTCCATGCAACTACAGACATTTAGCTAAGAGAAGAGCATGTTAATGCAATTGATTATCATGAGCAAGGAAATTGCTAAGACTTGCCTGATACGGTGGTAGTCTCTGTCGGAGTTATAGCCTGAAGATTTCCTGGCGGAGTATCTATGCAAATAGAATTATACGACTAATCAATCACCACAGCGAATGAATTACTTATAAGGGGAGAAGCTAGAGAGAAACGGCCATGAGGGTGGTTTTAAGTCGAGCAGTGGATTGCCGGGGTTTCGCGGGGTGTCTCAGGGTCTACGCGGGGTTTGGCGGGGTTTGGAAATGTCGGTGGAAGGCAATAAATTATTTCTAGGTTTAGGGAAGGCTTTTAGGAAATCTAATCTTATGAAAAACCTTAGAATATATTCTAGTAATTTTAGAAATTTATTGGCTATTTACGGGGCTCTATTTTGTATCAGGCATAAACCGAGGTACGTTAACGGAGGCTTCCTATAGGCTGAAAAAGAATCCTTCTAATTCTAAGTCCTAGAAATGGGTACAAATAATTTGGATGGTACTAATTGGCTTATTATTTTCCCTAGTATTTTTAGGTATTTTCTGGAATTTTTGGGAATTTCTACAGTGGAGAAATAACTCTTTGGGTGCACTAAGCCGGGTGTACCTAGCATTTTTCCTAGGGCTGTGCGGCTGACGAGTGGGGCCGGCTGACGCCAGCACTGGCGCCAGCCCGCAGGCCACTGTGCGTGGACCAGTGCTCGTGGGCGCGTGGACCACGCGGCCCATGAGCCTGCGGTCCACTGGACCGGGTGCACGCGGGGTGGAAGGGTGGAGGCGGCCGCTGACGCGGGGTGCGGGGGAGGCTGACAGGCGGGGCCCGCGCTGGCGTGGCTGCCACGCAGGCGCCAGCGCGGCTGCCGCGCTTTGCGGCGGCGTGGAGGGGCAGCAGGGGAGGCTCGCCGGAGGGCTCGCCGGCGGCGGCGACAGGCCGTCTCCTGCGGCGGTGGGGGCATCTCTGGATTCAGGGGAGCACGGCGGATGTGATGAGGACGATCACGTCGAAGGTTGGTGGCCGGTGCGGCGGTGCGAGCTCGCCGGAGTTCGAGCGCCGGGCGGCGAAGAAGGGAGAGGCACGGCAGGGGGTTTCTGGGCTTTGGCTAAGGGCTGCGCACATCCTGGGGGTCGCGTAGAGTGAGTTGGGGCCTAGAGGCGCGGAGGAGGGACGCCGGAGCTGGCCGGCGGCTAGCCGGGGCACGGCGGCGCTCACGGCCGCTGGCTGGCCTCGGCTGGCACCACGGAGGGCGACGGAGGGGTTGGGAAGGATGTAGAGGGCCGCAGGGTGCTTACCGCAGAGAGGCCGGGGCGAGAGATGGTCGGGGTGGCGGCGTCGGCGTGCGGTGGCGCTTGCGGATCACGGCAGCGCGCGGCGGTGCTTGCTCAGGGCGCGGGCGTCCTCCAGAACCCGTCGCTACGCTTCCTGGGCTCCATGAGGTGCCCTAGGGGATGTTACGGCGGCCGGAGGGAGAATCAGGGGCTTGGCTGCGGCAGGGGTACCGGAGCAGCGCTCTGGCGCTCGTGGTGGTGGCTGTGGAACAAGTGCGATGTGGTGTGGCGAGGATGAGCTCCATCCAGGGCGCGTACAAGGCTATATATAGCCCAGCGGTGCTCCCTGGGAGCTCACCGGGGCAGCGGGGCGGCGACACGCGGCATGGCGAGCTCGCCGTCGTGCGACGCGTGCGGCCGCGGCATTTCGTGCAAATGGCCGGGGAGAGGGTGTCGGCGCCGCACTTCTGGAGCGGTGGCCTCACGTGATGCTGCCACGTGCATTGCGCGTCTTTGTCGAGGCTATCCCGGCCGGAGGAGGGGGATCGAGCGGCGAAGGCGGTGGCAGCGGCGCGGCGAGATGGAGTGGAAAGGGGCTCCCGTGCCGGGATGGCCTCCCTGACGCAAGCAGGGAGCGGCAGGGGTGGCGTGGCGTTGGTTTTGGGGCTCCACACGGGCTAAAGGCGTCGCGGTGGCGGGATGGGCGCACGGCGGCTCGCGGCGGTGCTTGCTCAGGGCGCGGGCGTCCTCCAGAACCCGTCGCTACGCTTCCTGGGCTCCATGAGGTGCCCTAGGGGATGTTACGGCGGCCGGAGGGAGAATCAGGGGCTTGGCTGCGGCAGGGGTACCGGAGCAGCGCTCTGGCGCTCGTGGTGGTGGCTGTGGAACAAGTGCGATGTGGTGTGGCGAGGATGAGCTCCATCCAGGGCGCGTACAAGGCTATATATAGCCCAGCGGTGCTCCCTGTGAGCTCACCGGGGCAGCGGGGCGGCGACACGCGGCATGGCGAGCTCGCCGTCGTGCGACGCGTGCGGCCGCGGCATTTCGTGCAAATGGCCGGGGAGAGGGTGTCGGCGCCGCACTTCTGGAGCGGTGGCCTCACGTGATGCTGCCACGTGCATTGCGCGTCTTTGTCGAGGCTATCCCGGCCGGAGGAGGGGGATCGAGCGGCGACGGCGGTGGCAGCGGCGCGGCGAGATGGAGGGGAAAGGGGCTCCCGTGCCGGGATGGCCTCCCTGACGCAAGCAGGGAGCGGCAGGGGTGGCGTGGCGTTGGTTTTGGGGCTCCACACGGGCTAAAGGCGTCGCGGTGGCGGGATGGGCGCACGGCGGCGCCGCGCCGGAGAAATGAGAGAGGGGGGAGGAACCAGAGGAGGAAGACGACGGAGGTGTGGGCTGGGCCAGGCCACGCGGGGGTGTGCCTGGGGAGGAAGTTGAAGGGGGGTTTGTGGACTTCGCGGGGAAAGCTGAAGGGGGAGTGGCGCGCTAGGCTGGGCCGCGCGGGGGTGAGCCAGGGAGAAGAATCGAAGGGGCTAAACTAGACTTGAGGAACTCTGGGCCGCGGCTGGCCGGCCCATCAGGCTTTAGAAGTCTTTTCTTATTTTTCTAAAGGGTTTTGAAAGGGGTTTTGAATTCGAATTTTGAACTAGGTTCTTTTTAATTTAAGTCTAGGGCTTCCGATACTATTTCAATCCTTATGAAGCACCCAAGTTGTAGAACTTGATTTTATTTTTTCTATTATTATTTTATATTCTATAATTCCTAATATTTCTCATTCTAGCTTATAATAGTCCTTATAAATCTAATAATTTATCTATTATTTAAATTAATAATCCTTATTAATTTTGAGGGTGTCACACATAATACCCTCATCACTAGGATGATGTAATTTCTGCAGTGGAAGCTTTGCTTGGATCAACGCTTGTGTTTTGAAGAGATGTTGATGTAGTTCCTCTGTCAGGGGCGGTTGGACCGGGGTTGCAGGCCGGTTGCACCACCCTCTGAGCAGGGACTACATCAAGCTTGTTCAACTCCTTCTCTTCAACAAATAAGGTCACATGAGACTCATGACAGACAGATGATAGAGTTGAGCACTTGTCATGTGACTCCATGTCTTCTTGCCCTTCATCTTCCTCACTCTCAAAATCTTCAAAAATCTCTTTCATGAGAGTCCAAATGAGATGTGCATCTTCTCGGATTTCTTTCTTTCTAGTGACACTCTACCATATATCTTCACAAACAGCACTTCGCAAGAAATTAGTAACACAAGCATTGAGTTGCGAGCATGCTAACTCCTGTTTGAGTGATATTTGAATGATCAATCTTATCAATATCAAACATAGGAGGTAGGATGCTAGCAACTAAAATATGTTCAACCACAGGACCTATATTTCTAAGAGTAGAATGAACATTTGCTGACCAAGAAGCATAGTTTGAGCCATCAAGCTCGAGTGGCTCAAAATGTACCTCAAACGACAATCTTTTCTTCACGGCGGTTAAGCTTTGATGTGAAGCCTTGCTCTGATACCACTTGTAAGGATCTAGATGTCGCCTAGAGGGAGGGATGAATAGGCGAGTCGACCAATTAAAACTTCTAACACTTGTTTCAGCTCGCTGTCAGGGGCAATAGTGGTTAGACCGCTATGCCAGGGCGGTTGGACCGCCCCTGGACAGTGGACTTCAACAAATGTAGCTCGACCCCCTCTTGATCTTCTAGAACCAAATTGACTTGAGGCACAACTTGTCAAGGTGTTTTAGGTAGGTTCACCAAAGCCCCTGGACACACAAGATATACCCAAGTAGATCGAAGCGGAAGCAAATATAAAGCTAGAAGTAAATCAATAAGGTAAAGGAGACATAAGGATTTTTCCCGAAGTTTAGACCCACCGCATGCACACAACCGGCAAGCTCGGTGGTTCCTAGTGTCCGTTTGAGGCACCCCGCAAGGCCACCTTGCCAAGGTGTATACATGCCACACCTTGGCTCTTCACTAAGAAGAAATGGTTCCCTCAAGGTGAAAACCGACCTTTACAAACTTCCGGTTGCTCACCACATGAATGGTAGCTCACCGGCGACGCCTAGCTGTCTAGGAGCCAAAACTCCAAGAGTAACAAATGACAGAAAGAATTTCTTGACGCCAACCACAAGTGCTCAAGCTATGGGATGCTCACAAATCTCTCTAAGCTCATAATTTCTCCCACTCAAAGTTTCTCTCAAACCCAACTCACAAATATAGCTCAAGTCTCACAAAGGGAGGGTTTGGGAAGTTTCTTAGCTGAAGGAGTGTGGGAGGGCTCAAATTCACCAAGAACCAACAGCCTTCAATGAGGAAGGCTAAGGGGTATAAATACCCCGTCCAAAGCAAACTAGTCGTTGCTCTGTCAGACGAAACCGGTTGCACCGGTTTCCAATAGCGGTTGCACCGCTATTTGAAACAGTTAGCCGTTTAAACCTGTTAGAGGGGCAAGGCGGTTGGACCGCCCCTGGAGTGCGGTTAGACCGCCCCTGGGCAGTGAAGCACATCCCCATATGGAAGTTAAACTCTCAAGGCTCTCAAGGCTTATCTTTAATGGGTCAATCTATGAGCACTTAGCAGTGTTTGTCATGAGCCAATGTTCCATTCCTCTTGATAGTACGGCATACCTATACTCAAGAATAAATCAAGAACTAAGTCATCCACTTGAGTTTGTATGTCTTTGATCATGCCAAACATGAATATATCTTCATCTTGAGGAATGTCCACATTGATATCATTGAGCAATTCCAACTTGAGCTAGTGACTTGAACCTTTGTTTTGGAATGAAATCCACTTCTAGTTCAATTCACCTTCACTTAGATAAATTTGATACTTGCCATCATGAAAACAAGTGTGACCAAGATTTATCAAGTTGAACCCTAAGAAAGTTTCGTCACCCTAGCAAAGATCCCATGACTCAAGCCTCAACTTGATCACGCATTGCCGGTACCTTGAAACACCATCCTGAGATCCAACTCTTCATTCTTGCATCACATAGATCTTCACACAGACTTATATCATGAATGAAAACCAATTCTTGATTTGCAATATATCCGAGATACTTGATCATTCATTATCTTCAAGACACCCATGTATTCTATGCAAGCCTTCCATCAATTAAAGACCAAGTAATATCTCATAACATTATGTCTCTTTTTATTTTCGATCATGGCTTGCAATATTCACATTTTTATCTATGAATAATCTTGATGTCACATATGCATGTCAACAGGTCTATAGAGTGATAGAGACCATGTCTCTTTCCTTGTTGCACATAAACTTGTTATTCATCATATTTTAGTGTCATAGGAACAACATGTCATGCTTATGAGCCATACACCATGTATCCAACCAATGACCACATGTGTATCATAAATATGTTAGCTAATTCCTGCTCATAAAATTCACAAGATACTAGATACATTAGTCCTTTAATCGTTTTGTCACTCAATTCACCAAAATCCACTTAAGGGATTAGATGCACTTTCAATCTCTTCCTTTTTGGTGATTGATGACAACCCGATTAAAGCTTACAAAAGATATGTCAATGATGCTTTTAAATTCTCAGATTTTGGATTGAGCATAGCCTACCATTTCTCCTATATTTTTCTCACAAATAGATGATGTTTTGAAGCTGTGTGAAGTTAGTTATTTCAAACTTCTACCACCTAATACATTTACATGATGAATTTAAATATTTGGAAGTAGTGGATATGTCTGGGAATATAGTGAAAGGACCAACACTAGGCCTAGAGGGGGGGGGGGGGGGGGGAGGGTGAATAGGTCCTGTTAAAAAATCATGAAAATTCTTCACGAAACTGTCAGATGGTCGGATGATCCGACGCAGTCTCGGATCTTCCGGCTCCCGGAAGGTCCGACACTGTGTAGGATCTTCCGGCACAGAGAGGAGACTAATTTCGAGATTCAAAAACTAACAAGCTATTCAAGATTCTATTTGAATACAAAGCTGCTAAATGAAGTAACTGAGCACCTAAGTATGATCTCTAAGGTCGAACAACACCTAGCACATGGATCGGGCACAAATAAGGTGAAGAATAACAAAAACAATAGCAAGAACAAAGAGACACGAGATTTGTTCCCGAGGTTCACTCCACAAAGGAGCTACGTCCTCGTTGAGGGGTTCACAAAGAATCGGGTTGTCACTAACCCCTTGCCTCCCTCAATCAACCACAAAGGAAGATCGAGTCACTTACTATTGCTCTCACAAAGAGAGGGGAAATACAAACTTTCCGGTGCTCAAACCACAAAGGAATGGGAGCTACCGGTGACGCCTAACCGTCTAGGAGCAAAGCTCCAAGAGTAAACAAACGAGGATGACGAATCAAGCTTGCTTCAAGTGCTTCTTGAGATGAACGAATCAAAGCTCACAAGTGGTCAAAGCTCTCACACTCAATCTTTTCCTCTCACTCAAACCCTAGGCGAATCAAGGCAAGAATCAAGCTTTTGGTTGGAGTAGAGGAGTGCAATGAATGCTATTGGAGTGTGTTTGGTCATTGGAGGCAGCAGCATTGAATGAGGGGGGTGAGGGGGTATAAATACCCAACCCCCAAAAACTAGCCGTTATGTGTTCTGCGAAGGGGTACTGGATCTTCCGGCGTAGGGCCGAATTTTCCGAGATTTGAATTTCATAAGGCTGAAACACTGAAATATGGCTAAGTCATGAAAGTTCCGACACAAGGTCCGGATGATCCGGTGGAAGTTCCGATGTAAGTTCCGACACAAGATCCGGATCATTCGAGGGAAAAATATTAGAGACAGAGCCGCCCGGAACTTTGGGTCGGATCTTCCGGTGGAAGTTCCGACACCTGAGGGAGAAACGCAGAAATGGCTAAGTGTTGGAAGTTCCGAAGCAAGGGTCGGATCTTCCGGCGAAAAACTAATTTCAGACAGAGCTGCCCGGAACTTTGGGTCGGATCTTCCGGCCTAAGTGTTGAAAGATCCGGTGTATGGGCTGGATCTTCCGGTGGAAAATTAATTCCAGACAGAGCCGCCCGGAACTTCTGGTCGGATCTTCCGGCCTAAGTTCCGACGCACAGAAAACTTGTGAATGGAGGGGTTTTGTGTGTTTGTGTCTATCGTGTGTATATGTCATCTCAAGTATAAGCACTTTAACAATCTAAACTCGTCAAGCACGTCCCCCTTGATAGTACGGTGATCCTATACTCAAATTCGAAATATAAAATAAATTTAAATCGTCCGATAGACTTCGTCACCATACGAATAAGAATTGGAGACCTTCCTTTCACCTTTCTTTTCTTTTCTTTTGATTTTATTCCTGCACAACTCATGCAAAGCATTATATCCAAATTTACATTGTCATTAATTACCAAAACTAGATTAAGTGCCTAGATGCACTTTCATATAGTTTCATAAAAATGTGAATTGGTTATATCTTTATATATATTATGATAAATGTACTAATCAAAGTATTAAATAGGTCAATTCAGAAATCTATAATATACTATGTATTTATGGAAGGAGGGAGTACTTAACAACTATTCCTAACCAATCGTCAATTTCACCTATAAATATACGGGAAGTTGTATATAAGACTGACATGACATATCTAGTGTATAAGATCCATCATGAAAAGCAGATGAGAAACACTGAAAAAACATTCCCCTCGTTTCTCATTTCTCATTTAAACCAAGGGGAAACTTGCAAATGCAGACATAATATGTAGACGAGATTGAAAAAAAAATCAGCCAAGAAACCTTTTGCCTACGTGGCGATGCCATCATGGCTATAATTGCAAAACATTCCCTTCGTTTTCATTTCTTAGTCTCGTCTACATATTATGTCTGCGTTTGCATGTTTGTTTGCAAGTTTATTGATCTCAACATGTTTCGTTTTGTTTGTATAAAAAACAAAAATGTATCCTCATTTTTTAAAAATAAATGATGTAGGAGTATCTACGTATCCGTTCCGGGCTACATACGGGAGCAACTCGCTATCATGCATGCGGCACACCACCCAACGCCACACAACCCCCCTCTGCTAACGCCACCGAACGCCTCCGACGCGCGTCCTAGTGCAACCCGCTCCCGAGGAGGCCAACTCCTACACGCTATCGTTTTGCGTGCAGACAAAGTTCTGTGATAAAACGATTCATAATTTACAAGCGAGATATCCAAATTAAATATGGATTGCACCATCGTGTTTGTTAGAATATAATATTTCAAACTAGACTACACTTGACTATATTTTAATAAAATTTTATATGATTTTTTTATAATGGTGGAACAATTTAACGTGAATGTGGAACCACGACGGATATCTCTCATAAACGCTATGAAGTATATCATAAATATTGTGAGAACAATCAAAACAACAAAGTGAAACATCCGATGGACATTATGAGAAAAATTCAAATAATATTATAAAACATATCACAAATACTTTTAGAACAATCAAAACAACGCCATGGGGAACATATCATGAATATAATGGGAACAATCCAAATAACATTAAGGAACATATTATGGATACTTTGAGAACAATCAAAACAACACCATGGAACATCTCATGGATATTGTGGGAACAATTTAAATAATATTTGGGAACATATCATGGATACTTTGAGAATAATCAAAACAACACCATGGAACATCTCATGGATATTGTGGGAACAATTTAAATAATATTTGGGAACATATCATTGATACTTTGAGAACAATCAAAACAACACCATGGAACATCTCATGGATATTATGGAAACAATTTGAATAATATTATTAAACATATCATGAATACTTTGAAAATAATTAAAACAACACAATTGAACATCTTAAGGATATTAGGGAACAATCCAACATTATAGAACATTTAATTTAATAAGAGCTCGAACACTTCATAAATAATATGAACAATCCAAAATACATCATGCAACATCTCATTTATACAATATAACCTGCACAAAGTATGCCATAAAATATATTTGATAATAACTACTATAAAATAGTAAATGTAAAAGTATAGACATCTTAAAATATTATAAAAACATAAAAATACACATTAAAAAATAAAAGACAAAATAGAATACACCACAAGAAAATAAAACAAAAGGAAAAATAATCAACGTTACAGGAAAAGAGAGAATCAACTACACAATGAGGGCCAATAAGCAAAGAAAAATAAACAAGAGAAAAACAGAATAAAAAAGAAAAGATGATGAGTTGAGTGATCAGTAGAAGGAATATGAAAAGAGATGATGAATTAAGCTATTATGGGTTGGCTTACTTAAAAAACGAGCAGTCTATTAATTTAACATGAGCCAGCCGTCGTGGGTGTGCGGGGTTCATTAACATGGGCCCGGCCCAAAACAAAAAAACGGAAGCACGCGTGTGCGGCCGGGTGCCTGCTGCTGCATGCGGCGCGCGGTCCCACGGAGGGTGTGCGGCAGGTGCGTTGTGCGGCGTATAGCATTTCGGGCTACATACGGTATTTGTCGTTTATATAAAAAAATAGTATAACAAAAAAGTATCGATACAAGGGCCGAGACGAATACATTGGGCCTGTCCGGATAAAACCCAGTGTGCATCTTCGGCCCATTTACACCGCATAATCACTTGATCAATTCAGAAAGAAGCGGTACCCTAAATCCCTAGAGAAATCGCTCCCCAAACGCACGCTCGCTCGCCGCCTCCGCCCGCCCTCGACGTTCTCCAGGACCTGCCGGCGGCGAATCGGGGGCGGAAGACGGACGCCCGCTCTCTGCACGCGCCCAGGACGAGCAACGACCTCTCCCGCCTGCCTGCGGCAAATCGGAGCCGGCGGCGAGTCAGTGGCAACCGGTGGTGCGTTCGTCCCTATCCTGTTGTCCCTTTTCCTTCCTGTTCCCTCTCAGCTAAATCTTCTAGGATTCCGTTCTTCCTCTCTTGGTCTAGTGTTCTGATTGTTCATTATTTAAACCAAATTTGGACTGGACAGATGTTTAGCAAGATGTTGGCATTTTTTGTTGTTGAAAAATTAGATGTTGGCATTCGGACAACATTCTGTGATGTATGATTGTTGATTCTGACTGTGCTTGACTTTGTCTTGTAAGATTTAATTCAAGAGGGGTACAGATGATGTAATTACATATATAATGATAACCTATTTCGAAGTAATATTTCCGCAAGACATTGCAAGGCCGGATTTCCTGCTAGACTGCTATTGTTTTTATAGTTTTATTAGTGTGCCTTATCATTAATTTTATTACTAAAACATATCCATATATCGGCTATTTTGGGGAAATGCAGTATCCACTTATCTGTATCCATGTTACATGGCCCTGACACTTTCACCACTTCAGATGTGAGTGCTCCTTTTTCATCTTGGTTCTAAACCTATTACAATATTCTGAAAAGGATTTTTCCATGTTTTCTTACGGCTATATGATATGCTTATGCTATAGTGCTATGCCGTGTAGGAGTTGAAGGTAAGTACATTATGCATGATATTGATGTAAACTGTTATTTCTTTGCAGGAGTAGTGAATATCAAGGAGTTGCGAGAAATGGATATGCAAGAGAACACAATCCCCACCCATCAAGGAAAAGAAAAGAAAAAGGGAAGTGCAAAGAAAAAAGAGAGAGCAAGGAAGAGGTCATCATCTGTTTTGGATTCTACTAATGGTGAGAAATGGCCCGCTAAATTTAGCATCTGTTTAACATTGAAATTCTGACGACTTGCATTTTACATCTCCTATACAAATGGCAACCCTTCTTTTCTAGTTCTTCAATTAACTAGCTCTTTGTAATAACATTATGTGGTTGAAAAGTTGATATTTTCTTATGCACTAACTATTTTAACTGTGAATGAACTAAGTTAAGGGCACCCCCTTGTTTTTTAGTTCTTTAATTAACTGGTTTTGCATTTTGTTGGGATGTTTCAGACACAGTCAATGAGCAAATGCCAGAGGATAATCTTGATGGGCCGACTATTGGGGAAAAACTAGCAACCCTGGACTTGATGAATAGAGATGAAAGGAATGATACTAAAGAGCAAACACTATCTATGGCGCCACCGAGCGCAGATTCAGTCCATATTTTGCTCAAGCAAGCTCTTCGTGCTGATGATAACGTGTCATTGCTAACTTGCTTGTATAATAGAGATGAAAAGGTATTCTTTTCTGTGCCAATAT
This sequence comes from Urochloa ruziziensis, assembly GCA_015476505.1. Lineage (NCBI taxonomy): Eukaryota > Viridiplantae > Streptophyta > Magnoliopsida > Poales > Poaceae > Urochloa > Urochloa ruziziensis. Next base: position 44,675,387 of record CM027122.1, read on the forward strand.
TCAAATCTGAAATCAACTTCATACCTGCTGTCACTGTTGACTGGTGATTGTATTTTCTCCCTCCAGTCACAAATACTTGCTATTTTGACATTACGTGCAATGTAACCAAACATTTGAAGATAGACTTATGGATATCTTTTTTAAGATTTTAGATTGGAAAGGTACAAACTATATATATTCATTTGTCTCAATAATATACTCTCATAGTAGTATAATTTTGTTGGGTTTGGAAATATATTGCATTTGACATTAGCGCTCAAAGTTTTTTTGGAGACACTCTTGTCAATGTCCAAAATGACATACTTTTGTTTCTGTAGGTATGAACACACTTTTGTTTTTTTATACAAGTTTAGGTGAAGCTAGCCACACATGTTTTCCTTTCTTTAGGCTACTAGAATTCTGTCATGATTGCACTTGGCTGAATGACGAATAGGATGGTTTCATTTTATTATTAATATTATAAAGCCAAATGTGTTATTTTATTAGCCTCACCATATAGCGCATGCTTTCTTGTGTATTTTTTTTCTTGCTACCCAATTTTAATGATTTTTCTTCTGGCTTAGCAAAAAGTAGTTTCAGTAGTCTAGAATGAAAGAGAAAATTTGCTACCTCATGTATTTCTAAAAACTCCAATATTCAGATTGTTATTGACAAAAAACAGATAGTGCACTATGTTAATTAATTTTCATTCAATTTGGTGGAGTATTACATTTTCATGTTTTATAATTATACTGTTGGGTTAAACACAGGTCATCGCAAAATCTGTATCACTCCTAACACCAGCAGATGTTGTGAAGCTTCTCAAGTTCTTCGTGCTGCAAATACAATCTAGGTAATGTTCTATGGAAGCATTTTGTCAGTTTAGTACATAAATATTTTAGACACGGTATGTGGTACATGTTGGGGACATTCGATTCATTGAGTATGAGATGGCATACATGGGTCGCATGCATCATCAACTGAATTCATGCTTATGGTGAACCAGGGCCTTCGATTCTTTCAACACTTGATCTCTTGTGATCTTATATTTAGTTTTCTATTTCGTGTCAGTCATTGCTTGGTTTTGGATTCCAAAAAAAAAAAAAATTGCTGGGTTTTGTTTGTTTGCATGTTCACTTATTGCAATGCTCTTTTGGACTGGATTTGGAAATTAATTATATAATTACACAGGGATGGCTCATGAGAGACAATATGATGTTTGTGCACATCTGATTTGTATTCATGTGTAGGACTAGCTCCTGATCTCAATGGTTATTTTCTGCTTGTAATGATGTGTAATCATATTGTCATGTCCTCTTTACCTTTTAGGATGGAGTATCCTGGCTACTCAGATGATGCTAATGCTGCACTTTTTTAAGTTTCTGTGCAACTCTTAAATTCGTTGATTTGACAAAACCATCTTTATTTCTCCAGGGGCGCAGTATTGGTTTGTTTACTTCCGTGGCTGCAAACTTTACTTAGTCGACACATGAGCAGCATAGTGTCCCAGGAGTCTTCTCTGTCCTTGCTCAACTCGCTCTATCAGGTTAGCTATTTTGACTTGCTGTAAAACAAAATAACTGCATAGCTGTTGAAGACTTGAAGTATTGCCAGGCTGATTTTTTTTTCCACTAAGAAGTTATGGAACGAAGAAGGGATAGAGTACGGAACGAAGATATTCGGGATAGGGTCGGCGTAGCACCAATCGAGGAGAAACTGACGCAACATCGGTTGAGATGGTTTGGACATGTCCAACGGAGGCCTCCTGAGGCGCCAGTGCGTAGTGGGGTTCTAGAAAGGGTAGATAATGTAAAGAGAGGTAGAGGTCGACCTAAACTGACTTGGGACGAGTCGGTCAAGAGGGATCTTAGAGAGTGGAATATCTCCAAGGAATTAGCTATAGATAGATGCGCTTGGAGACTAGCAATTAACGTGCCTGAACCGTGATCTTTTGTTTCTTCTCTTGTTTACCCCTAACCTTATCTTTGGTCTTGTGCCGTTTTATGTCTTTCTTATCCTTGTTTCTTTTGGGTTTCATCTCTAGCCTACCCCAACTTGCTTGGGACAAAATGCTATGTTGTTGTTGTTGTTGTTGTAAGAAGTTATGGAAAATCGTAGTAGAACACTAGAACCCAGCATGCCAACACTTATAGTATATTCTTAAAAGGAAAACACATCCTGATGTTATGCTCATTCAGTGATGATTAATGCATATAGGCTGCCTCATTGAAAATTGAATGTGCATTTTAGGAAGGATATTCTACCCATCGCAAGTTACTACATTGTTTTCTTGATGAATGCTGAGTTTGATCTGCGACAAGACAATGTTGCATCAAAACCCATACCGCTGCTTTGGTCCTCAGTGCAGCTGCACATAAGTCATACACTCATACGGAGTAACATGTTTACTGTTTGACACTGATGCTACTGGCTACACTTTTTTACCCAGCTTATTGATGCAAGAACGTCAACATTCAAGTCAGCACTTCAACTCTCTACCACCCTAGATTACCTTTTCAGCGAGGTAAGTTTCCTTCCCATTGAGGCATGATTGTTTTCGGAATTGCAATTGATACTAGTATTATGGTCCAGATTGCTGATGATGAAGCTGATGATGAAGAGGTGGCACCACCGATAATTTATGAGGACAAGGACACTGATGAAGAAGAGTCTGAAGATGATGATGCTATGGAAACCGATGGAGAAGAGGGTGGAGAGTTTGGGGATGTTACTGATGCCTCTGAGCATTCAGATGGAAGTGAGATCATGAGTGACTGATTGACATGTACCCTAGGACTGAGCTCTCAAGTGCGTCCCGTTGAGGTGGAATTCACGAAGGGTAATTTGGCTGTAGGACATTGTAAAAATGTGATTTTTGCTGGTGGACATTGCTCAAATTGATCTTTGCTGCTGGACACTCCTCATTTACTTATATTTGCCGGTGGACATCAGGAGAAATAAAGTATTCATTTCTCCTGTTTGGGGAGAGAGAAAACTTGTACAAAGTCAATTTTGCCCCTATGTTCACAAGTACTGTAAGTTTTATCCTCAACCTGTGTTCTTTCTTCCTCTGCCGCTCTCTACTAGCTCCAGGCCTCCAGCCTCCAGCCTGCGCCGGTTGAACCAATCAGCGTTGCGCTCGAACTGTTGAAAGAAACGAGGTGCAATGGAGACGACACCATCGATGGGCTCGAGATGGTAGAAGCAGAAGCCACCACGCGATGCAATTTCAGAAAAATCAACCAGGTAGACTTTGCTCAGGCGTGGAGCTTGCTACCTGCATCTCCAACTCCAACAAGCCAGAGCAGCACCAACCAAATTAACAATTTCAGGATAAAAATACAGGTCGCGATCACCAAACCCACACGAGGAAAACGGAAATCTCGCAAGTTTTATGCACCACTGCAGCCCGACGATGAAGTTCTCGGTTCCCATCTCCCTCTCCCTGTGCTCTGTGTTGGACGAGCACGGACATGTCCAGGCCGCTCGACTCGGCGGATGGCGCATGTTCTATCCCCGATCCGCACACACCGGAGATCGTCGGCCCTCGTCCCTTGGGCACAGGCGTCGGAGCTTGAGCATGCGGCGGTGACCCTCGCGGCATCACGCTCTTCTTCATCCTTGTCCACCACGTCCTACCCCTCGTCCTCTAGGGGGCAGCGCCTGATAAGGGGGCCAGCCGGTGGCTGCGCTTGGTAGCCGCGTCTGAGGATGAGGTTCTGGCGCGGTGACACCGCGGCCGGATGAGGTGGGGGGCGGCGTCGCCGCGGATTGGGTGGGGACTGGGGGCGCCGGCGCGCGAATACGGAAAAAAATTCCCTGCAGGAGTCCTGCACGGCGGCATCGTGCAGGACGGCCTGAAACAGCGACGCGTGGCACAGCGTAACAGATCAGACGGGATTCCTACGCAGCGGGCCAGCGGCTCAGGCTCCCGATGTTTTTCTCTGTTGCTCGGCTCAGGCGCTCCCTCGGCTCAGAAACAGATCGAGCCGCCGCCGCCTCCATCCGTAGCAGCCTGCCTCGACGGCTTCTCATCCCTCATCTCCGGCGCGCCGTCGGCTTCTCATCCCTCATCTCCGGCGTGCCGTCGTGGCTCCGGGACTCCTCCCTGGTGCCGGAGTGCGCCGCCGCCGCATCCCCAACTGTCGTCCTCCTCCGCCACCGTCGCCGCCACCATCCGTAGCAGCCTGCCTCAACGGCTTCTCATCCCTCATCTCCGGCGCGCCGTCGTGGCTCCGGGACTCCTCCCTGGTGCCGGAGTGCTTCCCGGACCGGTCCAGCTCGCCATCAGCCGTCTGGATGAGGCCCCGGACCTGGTGACAAGGACCTGGTCTATTACTGCCATCCCCATGGTCGACCTCTCTCTGATCTGACATGTTTAGTTACTTACAAATTACATTGATGTTTTATGTGAAAATTTCAGAAGTATGGGTGATGCAATGAGGATGGGCACTGCCTCTTTGAGAGCACGACAGGCTTGAGAATTCTGTTAGAAAAGTAGATAAGCCTGCAGTGCTATGTGCCAAAAATTCAAGTAACAATATAGGAGAATTGCAAAGCTCTTTTTCCTTATTTTCAATGGCTGCTCTGAATTATGATCTCTAAATTGTTTAGTTTGTAACTCGACAGGTTGTTGAATTATCAAGGGCTAAGATAGCATCTTCAGCCATAATTCCAATATGCACTGATACGAAGGATGTCAAATAATGCCTCTGGATGTTGTCGCATGTGAGATGATGCAAAAGGAAGGCTTTGAGCCTCATGCTGTTGGAAGATAAAGTTTGCTGATGCACTTGAGGCTGCCTGCGGGAAGATGAAGCTTGCTGAAATACAAGACTTTGACAAAAGAACACTGTCGAGCAAATGTGAATTTAGACAGTAGAGTGTAGTTAACAAATTGTATGGTGCAGTTAACAAAAGGAGGCTGCCGAGCATATGTAAAAGGAGACAGTAATAGAGTGTTGTTATCAGATTGTACGATGTAGTTATGAAATTGTACAATGTATGGATAAGCTGAAAAATTGTGATTCTTCTGAAATAAATATGGAAGTTTTGTACGTTTGTCTCTCTCATTTCGATATTCTAAAATACAAGTGGATACTTATGAAACATAAAGACTGTCTCATAAATGGTGATCCTTCTCAAACAATATAAATGAGTTACATGATTCCAACTGACATCGTACAAATTTAAATAAATTTCAGTGTAACATAGAAAGGTCACATGTTTTCTTCATCTGGCACTCCATCAAAATTTAATTTCTTAACAGCTGGTTGTAACATGGCATCTTGATCAACTCCAAGTAACAGATTTGTATATCCTCCTAGGATATAAGGAGTGCCCACGATAGAGGAATTGCCATACATACTAAAGTGTGGCATTGCAGCATTAGAATATCCTTCTTGGATCAATGGAGCAGCCATGGAGGAAGACTGTCCATACAAATCATTTGTAAAATTTGGCATTGTACTGTTAACACCAATGCTCTCAGCATTAAGATCCTGTGGCACATAATATGAACTTGTTCATAAAAAATGCATGTAAGCAAATGAAATATGAAAAGAGAACACAGTCAAAGTAATATGGCTTACGATAAATTTCTCTGGATTATCACCTTCATGTCCCTCGTATCTATTTTCTTCTGCATTCTCTGAATTTTTTCCTGTAGTCAAACATATGAAGTAAACTATTGAAGCATAGAATCGGAAAGACAATGCTAGTTTGGTAGGATCAGTACCTTTCTTTTTACCACTTTTATTTTTATTTGCCATATCCTTTTCTTTTCTTTTTTGTGATGACTTTGCCATACTCTTTTCGAGGGGTATGGTCCCTCGTTTATTCTTTGGGCCTTTTACCACCTTAGGAATCCTAAATGATATATTACCATTCAATGTGCCTGTAGCACAATCAGTTGAAACTAGAGGAACAGGAACCTCACTAGCTTCTTCTTGAATCTTGCTTAGAGAAGTATCGGCTTCTAAGTCCAATTTTTCTATGGCTTTTTCCAAATCATCAAGAAGTTCTTTTGATCGTGAGCACTTTAGTGCAATGGATGTCGCCTTTCGTGAGATACGTGCAGCTTTTGTTTTCAAACTTTCATTCTCAACTCCTTGTTTCTCAATATAAAATCCTCTCTTTGCATATTTTGTCCACCTATTCAGTATGTATTGCGGTGGCAAAACGAAAACATCATTGGTACTGAATACTTTGAAGGCATGCTTGCACAATATACCTATGAGATGTAAACGCCATAACTCATCAATTGGTATTACAAACTATATTATTGCAATGTAAAATGTGTATACATACCTATGGACTCGTACTTCCGGCAAGCACATGTAACAGTCATATCTGCTTTGTTGAATATGACTGTTACTCCATAATCAGAGAGCATATGCGTAACCACATATGTCAAGGTTGACCCTTCAGAATGTAATAATTTACAGGAGAATGAAAATTGTTGCTTAAATTCCTCTTCAAACTCTGAATACATCCTTGTTGTATATGATTCCACTGCAGTCTTCAGTAGAGGTAAATGTTGATTCAAAGGAATAGGGTTCTTTCGACGTGATTTAAAATCATTATCCAATTCATTTTCACGAAGATTCTGAGAAACTTCTCACATTCTACAAGGAGTTCTGAAAGACCAAGTTTTCTACGAAATCTTTTCTTGAATACATTATTCATACCTTCACTCCTTTGAGTCGAGTTCATATCAGCTGTAAATGAGTCACGGTAGATAGCAGCCCACTTTTCCCTCAAATCATATAGATTTTCCATCCACTCATTGTCCTCGAGGTTGTACTTCTGCAACAATTCATGCCACTTCTTGTTGAAGTAAAACTCGGATCTGTCTTCGTAGACACAACTTTTAAAATCAGGTAGAAATTTCTCAGGATGCTCATGAATTACATGTCCGAGATGTTTAGCAGCATTGACGTAAATGTGCCACAAACATAGGCGATGGCTTGTATTTCGGAAAACATACGCAATTGCTACTGCCATGGCGGCATCTTGATCAGTGAAGATTGTGCTTGGATGCTTCCCTGACATTGCTGTTAAAAAGGTTTCAAACAACCAAACAAATGATTCAATTGTTTCATCAAATAACAGTGCAGCCCCAAAAATGATTGTTTGCTTGTGATGATTGGTTCCAAGGAGTGGAGCAAAAGGCATTTCAAACTTATTAGTTTGAAACGTTGTATCAAATGAAACAGCATCGCCAAAGCATGCATAATCCATGATAGATTGACCATCTGCCCAGAAGAAATTTGCCATCCTGCCATCTTCCTTATCTATTTGAATGGCATAAAAAAATGTTGGATCCTCTACCTGTTTACTTTTCAAGTACTCCAACAGTGTTTGCGCGTCATTGGATTCTAAATACTTCTTACGCTGACGACCAATCACATTATTGCAATCCATCTGTGTGAATGGACACTTTGTTAGCTCCTCCATAAAATTGCTTCATAAACTCATAAACCTGAGCTGGCTTCATCCCGCCTTCCCTTATCTGGGCAATTAATTGTATGTCCGCTTTTGTAACACTTCGTTGGGACCTCAACTTGTGCCTTTTATTTGGACTAGCAAGATAATGATTGTGATCAAGTACAACCTTCTTGACTGTCCATACATCCTCCCTGCTAACACTAAACTGAATACGAGCATTGCAACCTGTTCTTGTGGTGCTCTTTGATGACTCACTTTGTCCCTTATTGCTGCAAACAAAATATTTCAAATATATAGTATCATCTCCTCGACGCTTTGTATCACTCTTTCTAACGGAGAACCCAACTGTGCCAGCATATGCGTTGTACATATCATAAGCTTTCTTCTCCGATTCAAATGACATTCCAACTTCAGGTACCATTAAAGTTTGTTGAACTTTATCAACCACTTCCTGTACAATAAGTCCAGAATTAAAGATAGCTTGTTACAATGGGAGGAGAATTAAAATTATGTACTGAGAGTACAATATATTATGTATTTTTTTACCTCTTCTGCTAATTCTTGATTTGTCGTAGTCTCCAACATTATCGAATTGGTGTCCTCTACAACCTAGAATATAGTCACGAATCAGTATTAGATCACTACTCGAAGGATGTTATATAATATCATATATTGCATGGCCAAAAAATAGAGTAAATATAAACATATGCGCACAATCAAAGCATGTAGATGAAGAAACATAAACATCAAAGAAATCAGCGATCAGGCATGTTTTACATGATCTCCGTCAGCTTGGTGACCCCCAACGACCGTGTCATCCATATGGCTGTGTGGGAGCACCATGTCATGTGTTGGGGCAGACGGATTGAGAAGTAGATGAGACGATGGCGGTCTTCTCCTGCTGCTGCTGCCGTGGTCTTCTCCTCCTGCTGCTGCCATGGTCTCGACTTCCTGGTCTTCTCCTCCTCCTGCTGCCATGGCGGCAGCGTTGTCTTAGGGCTGCAGGTCTCGCGCCGCCTCGACGATGAATACGGCTGGAGATCCGACTCTAGGGGAAGGGACGTGACTACGTGAGAGTAGGAGCACCTGTGAGCCGAGCCAAGCGAAGAAAATCGCCGACAGTCAAGCTGAGCCGAACAGAGAAACGTCGCTACCCAAGCCGAGCGCCGCTGCGTAGGAATCCCGTCTGATCTGTTACGTGTGCCTCGCGTCGCTGTTTCAAGCCGTCCTGCAGGGATGCCGCCGTGCAGGACTCCTGCAGGGAATTTTTTTCCGCGAATACGGCGTCGCGTTGGCCCGCCATACCGGCAGGGGCATTTTAGTCATTTTAATTTCTTTCTATCCTCTATAATGCAAAAAAATTGTTATTATAATAGCCACGGTGTCTAACAGCAAATATTAACGCTTGTACAATGTCCAGCAGCAAATAGCAGAACGAGTAGTGTCCACTAGCAAAAATCACATTTCTACAATGTCCTACAGCCAAATTGCCCATTCACGAAGCGCAATGCTTAAGATGACTGAAGTTCTATGACCTTACGGTGTCGTATCCAATTGCTGCATCTGTGGACTCGTTACTGTGTATGCACATGGTACTAACTGGATGTCCCATTGGCCATGTTTAGATAGGAGAGTGAAAATTTTTTAGGATGTCACATCAAAGTAAATTTACTCCCTCCGTCCTCTTTTAAAGGCCGTTGTAGCAGTACGGATCGGTGTCCAGGTTCCTAACTCCTTGCATGCACCTGGACAGAGCTTTTGTTTCTATTCATTGAATTTTGCGTGCACCTGCACATTCTCCAGAACGACACTTAAAGCGGGACAGAGGGAGTATCATTTAGGAGTAGTAAACGTAAATTATTGGTAAAACTAATTGTAGATCTAGCCAGCAAATCGCGAGACAAATCTAATGACGGGTAATTAGAGGGTAATTAATTAAGAATTAGCAGACGGTTACTGTAGCATTACTGTTGCAAATCGTGGATTAAGTAGGCTCGTTAGACTCGTCTCGCGACATACACTCCATCCATGTAATGGATTATTTTTTTCGTCTACATTTAGTACTTTATGCATGTAAGATTCTCTTTGATTTGATGGGTGGAAAAAATTTACAGGCCATCTAAACACGGCCGTTGTAGGATTCTGAGTTTTGATGATAGTTTTGCTTGTACTTTGCGAGGCTTCGTTGCATCAATTGCCGACTGCATCATAGATCGTGGTAAATTTTGCGAGCAAAAGTGAATGTTTTTTTTCAATATTTTGGGTCATGGTATTTCGTGAAGGAACCATGGCCTCTGTATGGTGTTCAGCAGGTCATGGTATTTCGTTGGCCATTTGCCTATTACATGCTTTCGTTCATAGGAGCCGGTGAGAAGAGAGACGTTAAACTCCAGTGCCGTGCACAAAATCCTGAATTCACTTAGAAGTTAAAATCCAGAATCCTTTTCCCAAGCGACTTTAACTAATCGAAGGTTCTCTCGCGCTGCCACAGCCCACGTTTGAGGCAGGCCGTCGCTGATGAGATCCTGAGCAAAAGCTTGAGAATGAACTTGAATACTTAACATTACAGGTGAGGCTTGGGAAGAATGGAGTCGAGAAGGTGCTTGGGTTGGGCGAGCTGTGGGAGGATTTGATCTTTACTTACAATAAGAAACCCGGAGGCTCTATTGCCAGACATAACAAAACTTTTGTGAGAGATTTATTCTAGCGGCACATATAAGATTGTCTCAGGTTTTGAACCGCCAAGTTTTGCACACAGATTGCCAATCATTTGTTATGTCGGTGGAGCCAGTAGCGTGTCAAAGGCTGAAAAGTGGCTGGAGCTAGCCCTGTATCTTCCTGCTTCGTGGCCTTTTTGGGTTCACTATTCTCAGTTTCTTTCTTGCGCGCCCTTCTCCAGCAGCGCCCGACAGAAGCCGACGAGTCTCTGTAATCTCACCAACAGACAAGTGTCATCATTAAGTGCTACAGGTTGCTCGGACATGATGAACCAGTCCCTCTTCATAGTTGGAGAAATTGGAGGAAATGACTACAGCCTACTCCGTACCTCTTCTCGCAAGAATGCCCTTTGATAATGTCATCACTTACACCCCATTCGTCATTGCCAAAATCTCCTCGACTATCACTGTGAGTATCATTTTTTCTGTATCCGTCTTGTCGTCACTGGCATTGTATACATAGCAAGGCAAATGCATCGAGTTTGCAGGAGCTGATTGGGCTTGGAGCCAAGACTCGATCTGGTGGTTCCAGGGAATCTCCCAATTGGGTGTATCCCGAACTATTTGATGGTATTCCAGAGCGACATGGAAGAAGATTACGAGCAAGAGACAGGCTGCACTACATGGCTGAACGAGTTCGCACGGTACCACAACAAGCTTCTCATAGAGGAGCTGGAGAAGTTGCGCAAGCTCCATCCTGGGTCCTGGCGTGACCATCATCTATGCTGACTACTATGGAGCCGCTATGGAGGTTTTCATTTCTCCTGAAAAATATGGTGAGTGTGACTTCTATATAAATATGTGCCTTTTAATTATTTCTACAAGTTTTCAGGAAATGATTTTAAAGTACAATGATCTCATGATATCTGTGTATATCAACTGATCAAATTTATTTTTCATCACGTCATGCTGTGAGATTAGAAATATATGCCCACCTCACAACATGGTACACTGATAATAGCAAGTTTACTGGTGGGAGATTATTTGTCTAGTCATGCTCCAACCTTTCATAGTAGAAAGAGAAGTGACCTGAACAAAAACTGGGTCGCAATAGCTTCAGTGACAAACGAATGTGTATCAAATTAAGCAACCAGGAAATTGCATAGGCGCGGCACTCCAGCATAACTGGTGGAGGCTTTTGATGTACGTTTGTAATGAAACAACAGTAAATAGTATCACCAAAAGACATATCATAACCTTTCAGAATTTCTGTTATCTGCATTGAAATTTTAGAGTACATATGTTACACTGTTATGTATAGTATTAACATCTTATCAATTGGATTAAGCTCCAGATTGATTTAATTGAAAGTACTAAGATAAAAGCACATGAGACCTAAAAACGAACCTCTTGCTTATACCCTGGTTTGCTTTAGGTATCGACCATCCCTTGGCGGCTTGCTGTGCTGGAGGGGATCCCAACGATTTGACCTCAAATCTAAGATATGTGGACGTGGAGAATACAGTTTGTGTCATAACCCGGAAAAGTATGGATCATGGGATGGCATTCATCCTTCGGAAGCTATGTACAAGGCCATTGCAATGGGCCTGATTAGAGGCTCATATACGCAGCCTTCTTTTGCTACAACCGCCAATTCATGTACACATCTTAGTGAGATTGGCTTTTCTCTTGAATACAAGTCCCTCTATGACTGTAATTATATGATTACGTTTAATTGCAAAGAAAATGATGTAATAAATAGTAAGTTTCATTAATTGTTTTTGTTAGGAATTCCAAAATCTGAATATACACATTTACATAACATTTTTCAGATTTAGTCCATATCAGTGGACTGGCCAGTTGCTTATCCATCCGTCAGCTTTTGCGATCACATGAGCACTGTGATAGTTTGTTGTTTAGCTGACCAAATGAGGTCCATGTTGTGCTCGTATCGTGCCCGGTGTAGTATTATCGGGCTTGCGTGTGATCGTGCCTTGTCCAATTGACTGTTATCTAGTTCGTGGTCTTGTACCTGGCGGACTACTGGGTTTGATGTCTTCTCTTCATTCTCTCGTAAATTCGTAATGCGGACGATGAAACATATGCATGTCTTAGCAAACCAAAAACCGTCTAAATATACTAAAACTATATTTAGTGTGAATTATTGGCCAAAACTTCATATTGGAGGCCATATATATCAATGTCCTAAACAACGTGTGTTTCCAATCTAAGACTGGCCACAGTGGTGTCGATGCCCAATTTACCTGTACACACGCCAGCTATGCCAATCCTGTGAAACTAGAAAATCCCACAGCGGCGGGCATCGGTGCCAAACTAGAAGTAGGCCCCACTCGTCAGACCAATCCATTCCACGCCGCTGTTCATTCGCGCGAGGAAAATTCCCCATCTTCTCTCTCCCCCGTCAACACAGCATGCGCCCCAAATCCTCCCAAATCGATCTTTGGAAACCCCGTAACCGAGATCCCCTTCTCCAGATCTGGTGGGTCTGAACTCATGCTTGAGTTCAGTAAATTTGTGAAACTAGGTGGAAAGGGCTGCTTATTTGGGTCTGAACTCATGTTTGTATTCTGAGTTCTATTTTGTATGTGGTAGCTTGTGGACCTTGAAAGAGTGCATTGTGTATATATAGAATGTGTATATGAGCAACGGTTATGTGTGGAGACTTCAAGCCAGCAACGGTCATTTGAGACCAACGGCCGATTGACTAAATTGAATTGTTTATTCAGTGAGCGTCGGGTCATCTACTTTACCCGGTGCCCACTTTTTTGGGTTCAAGCATCGACCCCGCAGTGGTTGCCTCGATGCCTGGACCTTCTCTCTCCAGGTTCAGGCATCGGACAAAGGCACCGCTGTGGCCAGTCTAAGGGAGTAATATGCTCATGTAGACAACAATAGCAAATGTAAAGAATCTCGCCATACCAAAAAATCAAGTTAGCATCACAATTCACACAACTCCTACTCGATAGCTGGAGAGGGTTAATTAAACGCACCCATAAAGACATGATGTGTGACATGTGAGTGAGACTCGGAAGGTGACCACCCCGGTTGATTATTAGTTGCCGTGTCGCTGCATAGAGCTCAACGCTACCTATTGAGACCAGTTGGAGGCGTGTTCTCTCCTCTCCAAAGGACGCCAGCCACATCTGTTGTGTCGCCGTGTCGGTGGAGCCAGAAGAATCTCAAGAGTACGGAGCCGACCATTGTAACGCTACTGCATCAGCAGTTGTACATATCAGTGACAGTAGCTGTAGCCTGCTGCAGAGTTGCTTCATGCTTGTCGATCCCGAGTCTCGCCCGACGCTTTAGCACGACAAGAGAGAGGGCGAAAAATCATCCCTACAACGCCCCTGTTCCGTTTCCTTTTCTTCCGCGCCCGTCTCCAGCAGTGCCGAGAGAGACCGACGCGACGCCATGGCTTCCTCTCCTTCCGGTGTAGTACAGCTTTTGTTTCCGATGGTGGTGGCTGCAGCGGCCGCGCTGCTGGCTGGGGCTGCGCCGCCGGCTCCCGGTTGCTACACGCGCCTGTTCAGCTTCGGGGACTCGCTGGCGGACACGGGCAACCACCGCTTCGTCTACGCCAACGACTCCGACCCCGTGCTCCGTCTCCCCTACGGCGAGACCTTCTTCCACCGCGCCACCGGCCGCTTCACCAACGGCCGCGTCGTCCTCGACTTCATAGGTTAGTGCAGGCCACGACGCTCCCCCCGCCGTTCAGTGTTCACTCACACGAGGAGCTGACTTTTGAGAGCCATTAAAAAAAAAAAAAAAAAAAAACTGCAGCCGAAGCGCTGGGGCTCCCGTTCGTGCGGCCGTACCTGAGCGGGCGGCGCGCCGAGGACTTCGCGAGCGGGGCCAACTTCGCGGTGGGCGGCGCCACGGCGCTCGCCCCGGACTTCTTCCGGGACAGGGGCTTCGACGGCATGGGCGACGTGGTGCACCTCGACATGGAGATGAGGTGGTTCCGGGACATGCTCGGCCTCCTCTGCCCCGGCGGCGTCGACGGTGCGTATGCTCTGCTTCACCTCTCCTTCAGATTTGGCCTTCTGTTCATGACATTCTACAAAACATGTGGTGCGAATTCGCCTCATGAGTCATGACATCCTACAAAACATGTGGTGTGAAATCGCCGGGAGCATTGACTGCTACTGACCTACTGTGGAGTATGGACTATGGTAAACTTGGTTTAACCTGGGATGAGAAGTTAACGGTGAAGTTACTTGTGTTCCTGTCAGCATGTACAGCAAACTGCTAGTATAGAATATGGAGTAAATTCGTGGAAGTACTTATGTTGTGTTGATTTGCGTTTAAGAAAATCTCAGTAACCTCACATCACAAACAGACAAGTGCCAACACATATACGGATAGCAATGCATACATGCTGAATAGTAGTAATTTTTATTTTTGAAAGCCCATGATTTGTAATTCAGAAGCCAGAGCCATGTTCATTGCAGGTTGCTCGGATATGATGGACCAATCCCTCTTCGTGGTTGGAGAAATTGGAGGCAATGACTACAACCTGCCGCTTCTAGCAAGAATGCCCTTTGATAATGTTATCACTTATGCCCCAATCGTCATTGCCAAAATCTCTTCGACTATCACAGTGAGTATCAGTTTTGCTGTATCCGTCGTTGTTACTGACATCACATATTAATTGATAGCAATGCAAATGCAGTCTCGAGTTTGCAGGAGTTGATTGGACTAGGAGCCAAGATTCTGGTGGTTCCAGGGAATCTGCCTATTGGGTGCGTCCCGGACTATTTGTTGGTATTCCAGAACGATAGCAAAGAAGATTACGAGCCAGAGACAGGCTGCATTGGATGGCTGAACGAGTTCGCACGGTACCACAACAAGCTTCTCATAGAGGAGCTGGAGAAGCTGCGCAAGCTCCATCCTGGCGTGACCATCAGTCTATGCTGACAACTATGGAGCCTGCTATGGAGGTTTTCATTTCCCCTGAACAATATGGTGAGTCGCATATATGCCTTTTAAGTGCTGCTACAAGTTCGGCAGGAAATGATTTTAAAGTACAGTGGTTATTTGTCGATTCATTCTGCTCCAGCCTTTCATAGCAGGAGGCGAATTGAGTTGAACGAAGGTTAGGTAGCAATAGCTCTGGCAAACAAAGAAATGCTGATATAATTAATAAGCAGCCGTGAAATTGCATAGGCTCTCCAGCTGAACTGGAAGCTGTTTATGTACTTTTCTAATGAAACACTAGGAAATAGTACCACCAAACGACATACTATAAGCTTTCAGAACTACTATTGTCTAGCATTTTTTTTCTACTTCTACTGTCATATATTTCTATTACAATTATAGCATACACATGTTACATTGTTATGTATAGTATTAACGTCATGCAACTTGGATTAAGCTCCAGATTTGACAAATTAGTTGTTTTCAATAAAATGGCTATCTAGAGCTTTAAAAACTAAGTTAAACGCACATGCTACCTAAAAACGAACTTCTCACTGGCTAATCACTGCGCTTCAGGAATCGAGTATCCCTTGGTGGCTTGCTGTGGTGGAGGGGATCCCTACGGTGTGACCCCAAATGTAACCTGTGGACGCGGAGAATACAAATTGTGTAGTAACCCAGGAAAGTATGGATCATGGGATGGCATGCATCCTTCAGAAGCTATGTACAAGGGCATTGCGATTGGCCTGCTACGAGGTTCATACATGCAGCCTACTTTCGCTACAATTGCCAATTCATGCCCACATCTTAGTGAGCTCGGATTTTCTCTTGGATATAAGCCCCTTAGAGACTCGTAATTGTATAACTGCATTTAGTTGTATCTATATCAAATAAGACCTCAATAAGAGGTTTTCTTCGGTGCTCCATACTATCTTATACTGGTGTTCAAAAAGGACCAGTATAAAAGGATCTGACGGTCCAAATTAGTTGTATACTGCTAGACCTTCACCTGTAGTATAAGGTAGTATAGGTCGAGTAGTATAGTAGTATAGGGGTATTATGGGAAAAAATTATTTTAACATGTGATATAATGTGGTATAGATCGAGTAATATAGTGGTATAGGGGTATTATGAGAAAAAATATTTTTATTTTTATAATCATTTGGTCCGATATATTTATTTCTTTTTACACATATGTTCATTTAGGTTAGGAGCTCCAATAAAAAAATTATATTGCAGTCTAATTACAAAATTGCCCATCTCTCCATACTTCATACTACCATAGGGTAGTATAGAGCACCGAAGAAGACCTCAATAAGTATGGTTGAAGATTCGATGTTATGAATTTCTACTTTCTACCGAAGATTCAATGATGTTATGAATTTCTACTTTCTACCTGTCCAGATAGCGACAAAATTCATATAGGAAAAATCTGTCCGTTTTTTAACCATTGGATATGAATCAAATGGTTAATATCTTATCTGAATCCCAACACTAACTCTTTCTGTTCCTCATTGCGTGGTAAGTTTGTTTCTCTTCTCATCGCGAGTTGGGGCCCAGCGGCAGCCTCGTCCAGATGCTCCAGTCGTCAAATCGACGCATCACCAGATCATGACCTTAGCTACTACTCCCTCTGTCTTTAGGCTTGACTAATAATTTAGTCAACAATTTTGAACTTTTATGATGCCTATTTGACATGGTTAGATTTACAATCAAATATAGTCTCTAATGATCATAAAATTATAATCATCAATAATAAATATAATATAAATAAATTATCAAAATATAATTTGAGAGACTGTGTCGAATTTGATCACGCCTTATAAACAAAGTTGGAAGGGGTATTTACCCCAGAGAATAGAAAAATCCATTTATCTACATAGCATTAATGGCAGAAGATCCAAAATTTTTCTATTTCCGTTCACCGATATCAGATTGGCGCTGATCTCTCTCTCCTTCAGGGCGTCTCTGGCAATCTGTCGACTTCAGCTGAGTCAACTTTCTTCCAGCGTGGAGAGAGAAGCACATGGGTGTTTAAATGGGGGTAATTTTTTTTTATGAAAGTAGGTTAGTGTCACATCAAACGAAACTTACCATTTAGAAGTAGTAAACATATATTACTAATAAAACTAATTATAGATCAAGCGTGCTCCTCGCGAGACAAATCTAATAACAGGTAATTAGATAGTAATTAATCAATAATTAGCGGATGGTTACTGTAGTAGTATACTGTTGCAAATTATGGATTAAGTAGGATCATTACATTCGTCTCACGAAATACACTGTAATGAGTTATTTTTTTCGTCTACATTTAGTACTGCATGCACTGTAAGATTCTCTTTGATGCGATAAGTAAAAAATTTTAAGGGGAAAACTAAACACGCCTGATCATTAGCGACCAACCTTAGCCAGGCTCGCATGGCTCTCCACGCAACCTCAGTCTCTGCCTTCTTTCCTTGGTCCTGTAACTTTTTTACCCCTTTTTTATTTGTACTCGGTGACTTCGCTAGACAGACGCGGACGCCTCGAAAAATCGATGGTAGACCAGTCCATATCGGTAGAAGTAATCCGGTCCGTGCAGAACATATTGGGATATGTGCATTGTTGTCTTATATGCACGTATAACTGATGTATTTTAATTTTTTGGTGCAGTGTATCTGAAAATGTGTCAGGTTGGTATGGTGAGATTGGACAAAAAGTTGTCGGTCACAGTGAAAAGCTACTCTATTAAATGATTGTTCAAGCATGCGCAACGGTTCTATACACCGTATATTCTCAGTCACATGTGATGTGGAACATTTCTATCCACTCATTCAAATAAAGTCATAGGCACGACGGTTTATTTATTGAACCACAACCACTCACGCCTTTTGAATGCCCATGTACTTTTTGTTGGTGATTTTTTATTGGTTAATTATTGATTAAGCATTCGTTTTTCATCCATGTGATTTGTTGCGCAGCTAATTACGGCCATGGATAGCGCATTAGTACAGATTGGTACCACCATGTACCTCTCCTCTCATCTACAAAGTACTAAAAAACAAAATGTACCTCTCCTCTCATTAGTGTACCATTTAGATAAATATTCACGTACCATGACGTACCATTGAGACAATTTATATAGTTTCACATGAGTATGATATTGATCATTTGAAAACTGTACAACAGAAAATTGATCTTCATGCGTACAACAGAAAATTGATCTTTATGAGTCCACTTGATTCAGATCATACATGTTCAATTGAATCATATGCAAGGCTGAGGGGCAAGGCTGCGTTTTCCCTGTGCCAGCTCCATCCGGCGACACCCCAGATCCGGGCGCCGATGGTTACGTACGGGCCCGCGCCGCGTCGGATCCGGCACCGATAGCTGAGGTCCCCGCCATAGCCCTACTCCGCGCTCCGGGAGCCAGCTGCCGCGGAAGGGCCCGTGCCTCGCAGATCCGGCGCCTGCAGCCTCATGGCCCCACGCCGCGCCTTATGTGGCAGCCGCGCGCTGGCCATGTACCGGCGTCTGGTCGCCGATGCCGCCTACCGCCTCCGCCAGGCCGCCGCTCGCCGCCGAGATCTGATTCGGCATCCTTGCCTTGCGTCGACCCTGCGCCGCCCAGATCCGCCGCCTTCGCCGCGCGCTAGACCCGTGCCGCCCGGATCCGGTACCTCCACCGTGTGTTGCCCCCCTCCCCGCGCCCGGTTCTGGCGCCTCTGCCGCGTGCTGGGCCCGCGTTGCCCGGATTCGGCCCCTCTGTGTGTCCTTCTAGGCCATCGCTGTTGCACGGCCCGCACCGCCACTCCGCCGCTAGAGGCCGCAGCCGCGCGCCGCCTTGGCCGTAGCTTCGTCGGCGGGTGCCCTGGTGGCAGCGCACCGGCCAGATCCGCCGGAGAGAGGAGACGGGTCGGGAGGAGTAGAGAGAGACAAGAGAGAAAAAGAGCAGCGTTCAAATGACAACTATTATATTTATTATGTATACACTGGTCCCACCGTACAAGAGAACACAATGGACATAATGTCAGATCATCTGCAACTTTCATGGATCTCATAACGGAATAGGAAAGTGTATTGTTCAGATTACTTCTACCGATATACTAGGGTATATAGAATCGTAGTCCCGAACGCCCTCAGAGTTCGTTCTAGTCCTACATTATCTGCGTTGAATGAGGGTGTTGCCACTAGAGAAGGTCTAAGCTCCACCTAACCACTCATGTTTTTTTTCTGATGCAACATCGGTTGAGATGGTTTGGACATGTCCAACGGAGGCCTCCTGAGGGGCTAGTGCGTAGTGGTGTTTTAGAAAGGGCAGATAATGTAAAGAGGGGTAGAGGTCGACCTAAACTGACTTGGCGATCTAAACTGACTTGAACCGTGATCTTAGATAATGTAAAGAGTCGATTAAGAGAGATCTTAGAGTGTGGAATATCTCCAAGGAATTAGCTATAGATAGAAGCGTTTGGAGATTAGCAATCAACGTGCTTGAACCGTGATCTTTGTTTCTTCTTTTGTTTACACCTAACCTTACCTCTAGTCTTGTGCCATTCTTTGTTTTTCTTATCCTTATTTTCTTTATTTCATCTCTGACTTACCCCAACTTGCTTGGGACAAAAGGGTTCGTTGTTGTTGAAAAGATCCTACTAACCACTCACGGTCACAATCCCATGATTCCCATCCTATGATATTGAACCAGTCAACCAGATATGGATAAATGAAAAGCAATAGATCTTGTTTATTAGATTTTTATAAGCACATGCCGCACGCGTAGTTAAAACAAAACTAAAATGAGGCGGTTCAAACACGAGATTTGACATCCTCGAGTTTTCCCTCCTTTTCCTACGCAACCGGAGCAGGATGGACACGCACGCGACTCTGATCGCGGCCCCACAGGTCAGTAGCTCAAGCTGGCTGTCGCAGGTCAATTGGTTGGTGGCTCATGTTTAAAAAAGGGTTGGT
Organism: Urochloa ruziziensis; assembly: GCA_015476505.1. Lineage (NCBI taxonomy): Eukaryota > Viridiplantae > Streptophyta > Magnoliopsida > Poales > Poaceae > Urochloa > Urochloa ruziziensis. Next base: position 44,695,354 of record CM027122.1, read on the forward strand.
GAGCCACTTTCCCGATCAGACTGGTACCACGGCCATGGCTTCCTCTGCCTCTGGGAGGGGAGGACGAGGACTCCTCTTCCCGGCGGCAGCGGCGGCTGTGGTGCTACTACTAGTTGGAGCGGCCCCGGCGGCGGGTTGCTATCCGCGCGTGTTCAGCTTCGGGGACTCGCTGGCGGACACGGGCAACTACCGCTTCGCCTACCCCAACGACTCCGGCCAGCCCGCGCTCCGGCCTCCCTACGGCGAGACCTTCTTCCACCGCCCCACCGGGCGCTTCTCCAATGGCCGCATCGTCCTCGACTTCATCGGTAAGCTAAAACGCTACCAATCTCCAATCGAATGACCGATTGGTCAATTAACTCCGCGTCTTCGGGGCCGGAACTGATTTGAATTTGAGATTTGGGATTCGCGTGGTTGCAGCGGGCACGCTGGGGCTCCCGTTTGTGCCGCCGTACCTGAGCGGGCGGAGCGCGGAGGACTTCGCCTGCGGGGCCAACTTCGCCGTGGGCGGCGCGACGGTGCTCAGCCCGGAATTCTTCCGGGACAGGGGCTTCGACGGCATGGGCAACCGAGTGCACCTCGACGTGGAGATGAAGTGGTTCCGCGAACTGCTAGATCTCCTCTGCCCCGGCAACCTCGCCGGTATGTTCCGTTTTACCTCCTCGATTCCACCATCCATCCTTCACTGAAGACGAAGGGGGCAACTGCTCGGGAATCATACTGGTACTCTGGTTGGTGGGGAAAGTATTAGAGATAGTGTACCTACTCCTAGAAGGTGCGGTGCGGGAGTTTTTGAGATGGTAGGTGAAAGACGCGAGTGTGGTGCACGGAAAAGCAGAGAAACAGATGAGTTGCTGGATAGAGGTTCAGTTTGAATGTTTGAAGCAAGGAAGGGAGATTTAAACCTTATGGAATTTCATCTTCTGTTACTTGTTTATGGCTTCCAAACTCCAAAGAGAAAATGAACAAATGAATGGTTATGTAGACGAAATCATATATCTACAATTCAATGCAACTAGCGGGTGAGTCCACATCAGTCATTGACGTAGCAGTTTCAGCCAAAGACTTGGGAAAATATTTTGCTTCTTCATTTTTCTACTATAAATTTTGTCACTACAAGCAACAAGTTATCACCATAGTATATTACTGGATTACAGAAAGAGGCAACTTTACGGTCAAAAATGGATTTCTATGCAGTTTCCTGTGTTGAAACCAGAAATCTCTATTTTTTTATGAAAGAAGGCAGCTCCACTAAGCCAAGTGCTTTTACTTCCCTTCCACTAGCCTGATGTGCCCAAGAAATCGGTTGTTGTGCTGGGAAATAGACTATTAGGATAAATCTGACTTGTAGTAACCAATAAGACCAAAACATGGAATGCAGTAACTTTATTCATTTCTTTTGTATGATGATGATGTGACCTCTACAACTCAGCCAATCCTGTTTGTTCCACAGGTTGCTCTGATATGATGAACCAATCTCTTTTCTTGGTTGGAGAAATTGGGGGCAATGACTACAACATCCCTCTTCTTAAAAGAGTGCCATTTCAAAAGATCCGCACCTTCACTCCGAGTGTTGTTGCCAAAATTTCTTCCACAATCTCTGTGAGCATCAGTTTTGATGTAGCTGTTGTAGCGCTGACATCATATACAGATAGTAATGTACAATGAATTGAGTTTGCAGGAATTGATTCAGCTAGGAGCAAAGACTCTTGTGGTTCCCGGGAACCTCCCAATTGGGTGTGTCCCAAGGTATCTGATGACATTCAAGAGCGATAAGGAAGAAGATTATGAACCACAGACAGGTTGCCTTAGGTGGATGAACAAGTTCTCACGATACCACAACAAGCTTCTCATGACGGAGCTTAAAAACCTTCGCAAGCTCCATCCTGAAGTAACAATCATCTATGCTGATTACTATGGAGCGGCTATGGAGATTTTCCTTTCCCCTGAACAGTATGGTGAGCTGCATTTGCCTTTTTTTTCTACTGTGAATTTACTCTGTATTTTTTTTTGAAAGATAAATTCAGTCTGCACTTATCTAAATGTTATTTGCAGACTAAAATCTGTGCCATTAAACTTTCAGAACTATTTAGGTTTGTGTAGATTAAAGTTATATGGTAAGTTTGGTGGTTCAGATTGCAGAATGTGCTATAAATAAACTAGATTTCAGATTTTACGAGCAGAGCACTTTATCTGCATAATATGAATTTCTTCGTGGTTATAAATTATAATACTACCATAACTTCAATGTTTTAAGAATCTCCTGAAGACACATGTGCATAGCATTGAAAAAAAAATCCTATTTCTTGGCGAGCGACACGCCGACACCTTAGTTTAAGCATTGCCATGACTGTGTTCAGGGATCGATAATCCACTGGTGGCTTGCTGTGGTGGAGGAGGATCCTACGGTGTGTCCCCAACTACAGGGTGTGGATACGGAGAATATACTGTGTGTGATAACCCAGAAAAGTATGGATCATGGGATGGCTTCCATCCATCAGAAGCTGCATACAGGGCCATTGCAATGGGCCTTCTACGAGGTTCATACACACAGCCATCAATTGCTTCCACCACCGGTTCATGTCCACAGCTTGCTAAGCTCGGCTCTTCTGCTGAATACAAGCCCCTCTATGACCAGTAATAATTGTGTACTCATATTATCATATTATCTGTACTACTTGAACTTTATTAGTTTTGAGTAACGGTTAATCAAAGTATACAAATGTTTAGTGTAAAAATATGTCAATAGTTTATATTGCAAAATGTTTTTAATATGATATCGATGTGGTGGAAGCTCACAATATATTGTAAGATAAATGAATGCTCAATACATACTTTTGAACTCTTTGTGTTTTGTGTTTGGAAATGGCTAAAGTAACCGGTTGCCTCTGTAGTCCATTATCAAACAAAAGTTGCCATGTCTTCACTAGTGATTATTATACTATCACCTCCATTCCAGAATGTGTAAATTGGTTTTTAGTTTTCTTCTAAGTCACAACTCTCCAACTCTTATCAAATTTACAGAAAAGTGTATTAACATCTACAATACCAAATAAAGGCAACAACAAGACACATTTCATGGTGGATTTAAAGAAGCTGATTTGATGTGTTCAAATGTTGATGCATTTTATAAACTCTGTCAAATCTAGTGAAGTTTATAACTTCAAAAAACTAAAACAATCAGATGGTGTATATGCATTCAAGAAGACCTCGACCTTAAGGCTTTAGAATGTTAATTATAGGAAACAAATTATACTTTTCGCAACAAGAAGACGGTCGTTAAACTCCTCCTTTATAAGAGCAAAAGATTGCCATTCCTCCTCCCTTTATGCAAGAGATCACCGTTTCAAGTTGTTTCCCCCCTTTTGATGCGAACATATTGTTTATGTCTGTCTTCCATTGAACGATATTGAGAATAAAATTGATGTGTCTTCGTTTTCTCAAAAGCAAGAGCAAATGGAGGGGTCCCATAATTATTGCGTGGAACTGACTGGCGGGAAATGCAAAGTCAATTGGACAAGATCTTGCATGCCAAAACAACAGGGAGGACTAGGAATTCTTAACCTAAGAAAGTTTGCACGTGCGCTGCGCTTACGATGGTTGTGGCATGAATGGAAATCGCCGGACAAGGCTTGAGTGGGAACTGAACCACCGTGTGACAACGTAGACCGGCTCCTCTTCGCGGCATGCACCACCATCCACATCGGAAATGGCGAGAAGGCAAGCTTCTGGTCCTCTGGATGGTTGCAAGGTCAGCGGCCCAAGGACATTGCTCCACTTCTGTTCTCCAAGTCCAGAAAAAAGCGACGGACAGTTTCTGATGCGCTCCACAACAATAATTGGATCCGAGACCTCAACCATCGCACTGGTTTTATAGTTGCCCACTGGATGCAATATACAATGCTATGGACCATGCTACGTGATGTCAATCTCAACCCACGACAGGAAGATAACATAACATGGAAATTGACCCAAAACGGGGAGTATACAGCAGCCTCAGCTTACAAGGCAGAATTCCTAGGCTGCACTATAGAACCACACATCAGCTCAACCTGGAAGACATGGGCACCGCCGAAATGCAAGTTCTTCACGTGGCTAACCTTGCAGGATCGCATTTGGACCTCTGACAGACTTGCCCGCCGCGGATGGGAACACTGCCCGACGTGCCCTCTTTGTAGATGCAACTTGGAGACAGCACACCATCTTATTACCGAATGCCGGTACTCGAAGAGGATATGGAGCCTCACGGCGTCCTGGGTCGCGCAGCCGGGGCTGCGACCCGAAAATTGGGTGCTGACCGACACAACTTTAGACTGGTGGACGGAAGTTACTACAAGGGCAATGGCACCCCGCAAGGCAATACGATCAATCGTCACGCTAGTAATCTGGGAGATTTGGAAGGAAAGGAACGCGAGAGTCTTCCAGCAGCAGGAGTCCTCGGTGCCTTCACTATTCATGAAAATCAAAAGTGAGGCAAATGCGTGGATGCAGGCTGGGGCAAAGCCTTTAGCGAGTTTATTTTTGAGAGATTAGTTGTTTCCTGTCTTGTGCCGGCTAGCCGGCTTGTACCATCTCTGCTATATCAATGAAATAAGCACACGTTCAAAAAAAATAATAATTATTGCGTGGAGGATGAAAAGGGACTAGAAGATTAAATATCAGCTAGAATCTAAAGTTGTGTATATAGGGAAAAATTTGTATGTAGTCGATTTTGGGACTTACTCATCATCAGTCGATTCCCAAGATTTGGAACTTTAGCACTTGCCGCAACGATCATACATTAGCAGCTGCCTCGCTGGCTGCAGCACACAGGAATTTCAAACTCTAGCACCTCGTGAGATATGGTGATACTCCCCTTAACCGCCGGCCTCGTGGCAAGTGACCGACAACCAAAACCTTGAACATGAATGACGAGCAGCTTCATTCGAGTGTAACTCTTTATAAGTTGGAGGGCTCTCCCCATTTCTAGCCTAGAGGAGAATGCAACAAAATTTCCTTTCCACATCCTTTCGTTATATAGTCCTTGACAGATACTGAAATAAATACTCATTCTGCTTCAAATTATAGATCATTTCGACCTTTTTAAATTCATAGTTTTTATTATACACCTAGATATATGCTACGACCTATAATTTAAAACGAAAGGAGTATCATTTATCTAAAAGCTAGAATATATCTAGAGAGGTTTCTCACCTTTGACAAAGGATGCCATGGTAGGAGAATGAGCCACGGAGAGTAGAGACGCATGATTTTATATGCGTTGTAGTAAAATACTCATCTAGTATTTAGCAATGCGTGATTATTACTCACGCACTATATGGTTATAGTGTGATGGAAGCGAGTAATATGATTGATTGATGAAAGAAAAATACATATACCCATCACTCTATAACCATATAACGTGCGAGTGATAATCTCACATTGCTAAATTTTATTCACAAAAGTTGCCGTTTCGCTAGGAAGATGCCTTTCTCACTGCATACGCAAAGTTGCAACCCCTCGTAATCTCTCACTATCTACTAATCTACGTATAGCCGCCCAAGCGTCGGTGCTTTCGTTGCGGGTTGTGGAAGTGTGTTTGCTTCCTTTTCGTTGTAGCCAGCCTCGTATAAGCTGCGTTTGCAGATCCACCAAGTCAGGTAGTTGCCGTACCTGAGATCTTGTGTGAAAAAGAACAACGCATTTTACGTGCACTCCAACACGTAGCGACGACCAAGCGCCCCTCAATAACCAATTTAATTAATTCCTCATTCTTTAACTTGAACTGAATTTTCTTTTTCTACCCATCATCTGTAGCATCATAGAACTGCTGTGCTGGCAGTTCAAATTAAATGAGCGAACAGATGAGAGTGAGAGAAGGCCCCACACCCACTGCGTTGCGGGCCACAGATCAACTCGGGCCCACAAGGCGGTTACTGGAGTTGCTCGCCACGTGTCCATCCGTTTGCTTCCACTCACGACGCTTATAAAAAGCAGAAGAGTCAAGCCTTCTTTCCTCTCCCAAATCAGAGCTCTCGAAAATTCAATTCTCAGTTTCTTCTACGGCCGGCCGCCTCGAGCAGCGCGGGCCGAGGAGAGACCCCGGGGAAAGAGGCCATGGCGTCCTCTGCCCCGGGGAGAGGAAGAAGGCGGCTGATCTCACCTGCGGCGGCGGCGGCTGCGGTGCTACTGATACTATTTGGGGCGGAGCCGGCGGCGGCGTGCTACCCGCGCCTGTTCAGCTTCGGGGACTCGCTGGCCGACACGGGCAACTTCCGCTTCTACTACGGGAACAACTCCGGCGAGCCCGCGCTCCGGCCGCCCTACGGCGAGACGTTCTTCCGCCGCGCCACCGGGCGCTTCTCCAACGGCCGCCTCGTCGTCGACTTCATCGGTGCGCAACTGCATATGCCAATCAATTTGATGGTTCGATCAAATTATAGTGCTGATTTGAGATTGGGGGATTCGGTGTTTCGCGTGCGATTGCAGCGGACACGATGGGGCTCCCGTTCGTGCGGCCGTACCTGAGCGGGCGGCGCGCCGAGGACTTCGCGTCCGGGGCCAACTTCGCGCTGGGCGGCGCCACGGCGCTTGGCCCGGACTTCTTCCGCGACAGGGGTTACGACATCGGCCGCGGGCGGCCGCACCTCGACATGGAGATGAAGTGGTTCCGCGATCTACTCGACCTCCTCTGCCCCGGCGGCCGCTCTGGTATGGCTATTCCCTGTTTTACCCCTTCCAGTTCCACCCCCTCGCACCTCTCTTTTGAAATGGACTTTTTAATTCCACTTATACTTACTGGGGATATAATAAATTATAGTGATAGATGGGGAAAGTAGCATCTAGCAAATTAACAAAATAAATTTCAAATCTAGAAGGTGCGGTGCACAGGTGTTTGACGATGGAAGGAACATGAAAGGTACTCGTGCGATACAAAGATGTTGGATAGGAATCGTTTGGATTGTTTGGAACAAGGAAAGGGATAGGTACACACTAGGAAAGGCCATTTTGTGGCTTCTTGGTTTATGAAAAACAAAAGGTATGCTTTCAAATCATAAAAGAAGAAATAGACCAGTGAGTGAATGGGATATATGCAAAATAATTCATCATCGTAGCAACAACAAACTGAAGATTAGTTGGACGGTATGAGTTCAATGCTAACTGGCCAGCCCATGACTCCATATTAGTCGTCGTCGAAAACCTTAACTGAACTTGCAGCCTAAAAGTAGTACTATCACTCTATCAGCAGAGACGTGAGCAAACATTCTATTGCTGCATTTTCTTTTAGCACCTCAAGGCTCCAGTAACCATCACATTACTGTTCCCTGAACTTGACAACTGAGGTTAGAAATGGGATATTTTGTGAAATAAACTTTTTTAGCCTCTGGAAGCAACGTGATGCAACAGAACCTGAAAAGAACTGCTTATTAGTTACTTGTTTGGAATAAAGTCAGTTCTTATCAACTCCATCCGGCCAAATAAATCTACTTTCTCTCGACATAGCCTGCTAGCACAAGCAATTGGTGCTCTGCTTAGGGGAGCAACTACTTCGATAAATCTGACTTTTAGTGCTATCAAAATTCAATAAAACAGTAAAGTGCTGCAAGCATGTCAATGTTCAACTACTACCAAATGCTGTAATTTTGTCTCTTTGGCCTGTTTAGTTCCTCCATTTTGCAAAAAATAAATAAATAAATAAATAAATGCAACGGGAAGCGTGCTCCCTCTCTCACAGCATGCTTCCCATTGCATAAAAATTTTGCAAAATGAGGGAACTAAACAGGGCCGTTCTTTATAGTGTGATTTTTACATGCTGATTCAGAACATTGGTAATCATGTTTATTGCACAGACTGCTCGGACATGATGAGCCAATCCCTTTTCTTGGTTGGAGAAATTGGGGGCAATGATTACAACCTACCTCTTCTCTCCAGACTACCAATTGAGAAGATCCGCTCCTTCACACCAAGTGTTGTTGCCAAAATTTCTTCTACAATCACCGTGAGCATCTGTGTTAGTGTAGCTTTTGTTGCTTCTGGCATCGTATGCAGATAGTCATGTAAACGAGTGGAGTTTGCAGGAATTGATTGGGCTAGGAGCCAAGACTCTGGTGGTTCCAGGGAACCTCCCAATTGGCTGTGTCCCAAGATATCTGTCGATTTTCAAGAGCGATAAAAAGGAAGATTATGAGCCAGAGAGCGGTTGCCTCAGGTGGATGAACGAGTTCTCAGACTACCACAACAAGCTTCTCGTGGAGGAGCTGGAGAAGCTGCGCAAACTTCATCCTGGTGTATTCATCATCTATGCTGACTATTATGGAGCTGCAATGGAAATTTTTCTTTCCCCTGAACGATTTGGTGAGTTAAGATATTTTCCTTGTACTCCCTAGTCACTACTATTAAATTTGGTTTGTGTATATTAGGAAGCCATTTTTAGGCCATAAACTTAGGCACAGTTCGTTGATGCATCTTAGAACAAAAAACAAAACCGTCTTTTTTCAGATTGGAACTTTGTGGAAAGTTGATGGTAGGCAATTTGTTGGATTCTTGCTTCTACTTTTCAAAGAAGAATCCAAAGTGGAGCTCGATGCTAATATCTCGAGACAAAATGGAAATACAAAATCTAGCCATGGGAAAATGCAAATTGACTTATGTTTTATCATGTACAACTTGAATTGTTCAGCTAACACAAGGTGGTATGTATGGTATTAGTTAACATCATTTAGCATTCTCTTCTGATTTTTCTCAATATCTTGATTGCTACCATGGTGAAAAAACAGTATGTACAATACCAATAAACATAAATAACTTAAATTTAGCTTCGGATTTGACAAACTAGTTGGTTTCACTAAATAAACTGTCTAAGGTAGATGCCTTAGAAAGTCCAAGATAAAAGGGACGAAGTATCATTAAAAAATCATGTATTGAAAAATAATTTAGCATGGTTAACGTTGCCATGACTGTGGTTCAGGTATCGAGGAACCTTTGGTGGCTTGCTGCGGTGGGGAAGGAACCTATGGTGTGTCTCCAGCTGCAGCCTGTGGATATGGGGAATACAAGGTGTGTGATAATCCAGACAAGTATGGCTCATGGGATGGCTTCCATCCATCGGAAGCTGCATACAAGGCCATTGCAATGGGCCTCCTGCGAGGGACATACACACAACCTTCAATTGCTTCCACAACCAGTTCGTGTCCAAAGCTTACTGAGCTGGGCTCCTCTGTTGAATACAAGGTTCTTTACGATTTATAATTGTGTAGCTACATTTAGTTTTGATTGTTACAGAAATACATGTGTTTAAAATTTAACTATTTTTTGGACGTGGACAGTATGGTTAAAGATGTAATGATTTTGGTATTTTGCTTGATTACAGAGCCGCGGTACTCTACTGCACTTCACGGCTGTTGCTCAAGTAATTGGTTGGGTTTTGTTTTACCTTTTCATTTTCTAGTCACAGGTTACGTTTTCCCGTCTACTGATTCCTCCCCCCAAGTTGTGTCTTCGATATCATTTTAGATGTATATATACTATATAGTACTGCTAGTGCCAAGCGTCCTCTCTTCTGTATAGTGCTAGATGCCTAGAGATAGACATTATAAAGGGAATACTCAACAATTCACCATCACAATTGAACGAGTGGTGAACAATCTACCACTGGCAATTATTACATATCCCCATTATACGACAATGATATAAAAAAAATTCTTCGATCATCTCGGTTTGTTCAGCAAAGATGTTGTCTGTTTTCTTAGTCCCTATATATAAGGACTTACGAGTTTGTCGTAAGTCAAAGTATTCTAAATTTGACCTAGTATTTATATATATAAATAAATAATAATATTAATGATACCAAATAAGAATCAATATACATATTGAATATATTTTCATAGTTTACTTTTGATGCGGTAGGTCGGTGTTGATACTCCTCTCTATATTTGTATTTGGTAAAAATTAGGATAGTTCGACTTAGGACAAAGTTAGAAGTACTTATATTTAGGAAGGTGTTCATTTTTCTTTTCTTTTTTTAGCGAATACATTTTTATTTTCTTATAATTGCAACAAGGAAAATTCTATGCGCAAGGCAGCTCGAAGAAAGTTCCGCACATGACCACGTCGGGGCATCTCTTATCTCTTATTGGTTATTAATTATGTTCTTAATTAGGCTCACAACTGATGAAGCATGGTGGTTTTGCACTCCTGCCAATCCCCATCCAAAATTCTCTCCAAAACAACCTGGATTTCCTCATATTTTACCTCATTCACATGATTTTTTGGCGATCATTTAATTAAGCACATGAAGGTATGGATCTCATAACTTTTCCTTTTGTGTTTGCATCTAGATTATGCTGCTTCTAGTTTCTGTCCAATCTAACACTCATACACATCGCAATCATCCCAGTAGTGATACATACTATGGTTCAATTAGCTAAAGCTTTTCAATCAATCCAATGTCTTTGCTAATCTACTTCCACTGTATGTCGAGGTCACCGCTCTTGCAGCCCATCATTGCCTATTTTGTTTTCTTTTATTTGGTTTATAGTTGTTTATCTAAAAAACTTGTTGCTCATAGGTAGTGACCAGCGATGTGATGTCCAATGAAGTGTAACGAGACAAGGATGACAATGAACTTGTTGCTGGGAGATTGAAGATGATTCTGATGATCAAGTTGTAGAGGCAGACTTGGTACCCGCTTTTTTTAGATGAAGGAATAGAAGTTATCCCAACCAATGCACCAACTAAGGATGCACATAGCCCTAGAAGAGAATGTTTTTTACACTAGGTGATTCTTTTACATTCTATAAGAAAAGGTTTTGCTATACAAGAAACCGCCATATAAGTTGTAACTGGATGAGGTTATGCAATACTTCATGCTCACTTGCAACGGACAAGGCAAGGTCAGTACTCCTAAAAACATATATCCATGCCCAAGTCCTCTGCAAGAATAGACTATCCAGCTAAAATAGGTTTTGTTCTTCATGGTCCTAACCCTAGGTGTCGATTAGCTTCACTTACACTTTAGAACAATCATGATTTCAATCCTGGCAAAGCAAAGTTTCTTAGATGTCATATGAACTTGAATTACCTCCAAAGTGAACTAGAATCGACTGATACAACTGGAATTCGTGTGAACAAAAATTTCAATTCTGTTTTTGTGCTAGCTGACGTAGCATCATGTTTGTTAGTTTTACCTATACAACATATATGTTCAGCCCAATGGTCTGCCCAGTTAGATTACCCTATTTTTTTCTTCTCACATGTCATATTTGATTACTCTATTAAGAAAATAGTTTTCTGCTAACATAGCTCAATTATTTCATGAGTTTTAGCTACTTTTATTGTTCCAAATTATATTTTGATTAAAATTTATCTCTAAAGTTTTTGTTTCATGTGTACAAACTTTTGTTCTAGTTGTACAAACTTTTATTCTTACATTTAACATTAATGTATACCTATAATATTTGGCCTTATAGTTTAGTTGTATATCCGCAACGATAAATACTCTATGCGCACGTAGCCAGACGCGCACGGTTGTCGTGAGAGACACATGGCTTATACCATAATCACCAGGAATCTCATTGGAATGTGTGAGGATGATACATTTCATGATTAGCTGCTTAATGTAGCTTGCAGTGCTTTGTACATGCGTAGGGGGTGCAAGTGCAAGTAGCCAACTTTTCGTGGACTTAGTGCCCGACTGGGCACACTCTTTTATGTGGTGCGAAGCATTAGGATTACTTGCCCGGTTGTGGAAGTAGCAAGCATACCTTTTGCAAATCCCAATGAAATCATTTGGGTTGGATGAGTGTAGTGGTATTGGTTTTAATCCAACATACAAACTACAAAGGCAAGTGTTATGTTACAATAGTAACTTCAGAATTGTTTAGCTTTTGAAACACTAGAGTTGTATGGTATTTTTTACATATGTGTCCATGCATGTATTCCTTGAAAAGGCTTTTTTTACTATGTGTTCATGCATGTATTTCTTGAAAAGGCTAAACACATGCACAAATATGAAGATATTCATGCAAATGCAAGATGAAAGTAACATCCACAAGTGCAGTTGGCATTTGCACGGTAGCATGCAAAATGGAATGCTCTCCTACAGGGGCGGAGCCAGGGGGTGGCCAGCAGGGGCCATGCCCCTCCCCCCCCCCCTAATGATGCACTGTTACCTGCTATGTTGCATGTTGTAGGTTTAGTTGTGGGGCTAATTACAATCAACTTTCTCCAGCCATCCGGCTTCCTAGCTTCCTGCTGCTCTAGACACTGGATGCCACCTTCACCTATAGTCTTCCAAGGCGACTGGAGGGGGCTTGGCAGCTGTAGAGCAAGGCCGTCGGCATTACGAGTATGTAGCTTGTCTTAGTTCTCTACGCTTATGTTCAGGCCGGCCCCCCCTAAGCAAACTTCCTGGCTCCGCCTCAGCTCTCCTAGGCAGTTCTGAATAATCCTTATTATTTCAACCTCCCATAATAAATGTAACAATAATATTACCATCAAATCTCATGCTACGGGCAAAAGAATATGTAGAAATCTCAATACAAACCGACAAATTGACCAGGTACACCATGGCTTGCAACTGGATGAATATTATTGTGTGTATATATACAAATCAGTTGCTTGCTTGCAATGCAAGCATATCACCAGAGACCACTACACTTATTAGAACTTGGTGTAGACTCTTACTACTAGTGGGCACCAACACCAACTCCATAGTGCATTGAATTGGCCCAACAATATATTCAAATTTCAAAAGTTGCAACAAGTTTCAAATCAAAGCGAGTTCTTTTGAACGTGCACCCTAAGCGATTACTGTTCATAGGCAGGGCAGCTATTACCTTGTGCAGATCTCAAAGCAATATTCCCTGCATGCGGTTGGATCAGTGGGTGGGCATCTACCCTGGTCATGTGCGCACAAAATCCATATTTTATCTGTTAATGTTTAATTTAATCTTGGTGTACAAAATTTATTCCATGAGTTTACACCTTTTGAGTGAGGTGTTACAATTTTTTTTCGCTGAACAAATCTTTGTTCCAGTTGAATGACTTGTCAAGTAGACATGTATGCAAAATTTTGTTACAGGAGCTTGCATGGGTTATTCCAAGTGTACAATTTTTTTGTCTTGCCTATACATTTTTCTGACTTAGTATAAAATTTACTTAGTTGAATAATTCTTATGATGTACAGTTTTTTATTTCACAAGTTTGTATGCATTGTTGTAGTTTTATAATTTTTGGTTTACATGAATAACTTCTGTTCTTCTTTATCAACCAAGGCAAGTAATGAGAAAACCCCAACATGTCAAATATTTAAGAATTAAATCCCACTAAAAACAATACCATTGTAACATGGACATTCAAAATATGGTTGGTGTTTATGATTGAGCTGATGGGACCTAACAACTCGGGTGCTTAAATCTTCGAATATTTATTCTTTCACTTGTAGGCAACGATGTGCACTGACAGTAATATGTCTATGGTGATTTCATCAATATTAAGAACTGAAAGTGTTTACAATGGGTGCGTTCACTCGCAGGGATGAGGGTTTGTGCATGTACGTGTACGAGTTTGTTCTCAATGGATCTTTCTTAATCATGATTGGCAATTTCCAACATTGCAAATGAAACAAAAGCTTGCTTGAATCCTGAAACATGCAATCCCGTTGGAAACAGAAGATCCATATCATGTTCATAATCTGGACCCATAGCATTTCGCCAAGGCTTCTTGCATTGGATATCCGAGAACTTTGTTGGCACCTTATTATTTGGAAATGAAAGGACTATTGATTGAACAATGGATTTCGACCATTCTTTCAACACGAGATCATGTTCACCTTGCTTCTGCGGTTTTACCTGCAAATTTTTATGCATGTACTGATAGAGAATTCAAACAAGCATTCATATGGATCTTTCTTAAGCATGTATTGACAATTTTCAGCATTGCAAATGAAACAAAAGCCTGCCTGAATCCTAAAACATGCAATCCCATCAGAAACAGAAAATTTGTATCATCTTCGCAATCTAGACGCATGAGCATTTCACCAAGGCTTCTTGCATCGGATATCTGAGAACTTTGTTGGCACCTTATTATTTGGAAATGGAAGAACTATCAACCGAACCATGGACGTACTTTGGCCATTCTTTCAACACGAGATCATGTTCACCTTGCTTCTGCAGTTTAACCTGCAAATTTATGCAAGTATACTAATATTAGAGAAGACATGAGATGCTATGTGTAATTAGTTTGTAATGTTTACAAAGTGGATACTGAAGAACTCTACCTATGGGCAGATCTTCCATTGCACAGAACTTGAGAGACAATAATGTGAACAGTAATTTTTTTACTGAAAATGTGAACAGTAATTGCCTTAACATGTTGACATGTATATCTTCTTTGATTTGTTTACAAGCCACAGTGTGCCTTCATAGTTACCAGTATCTTTTGAACAAGAATCAAATCAAAATTGGGCCAGTATCCATGTCATTACTTATAACAAATAAATGCTGAGTACTAGTATGTATTTACTATGCAGGCAAGTTCCTTTGGTAAGTCATAAGCAACACTGATTTTTGCTATCGTCCAAATACTCCCATGATATTTGGATTGGCCACGTATAGGCAAGAATTCAAACAAACATTCATACCGGCGACGGCCAGTATATAGTATCATTTAAAATACCATGATATGGCATATGGATATGTATGTAAGGCAACAATTAAAATTCAGATAAACCTCCATATGGCCGGTTATATATATGGATTTGCTGGGTCATTTATTAGTGTACCAAGAGGGATTTTTACCATTGATAATTCTCCATGCAGCATTAATAACTTGTACTATAAATTCTTCGAAGGAGCTCACATCTCTAGAACGCAGCACATAAACCACAACCTAGAGACACGTATTCTGTCGCCATCATCTCCTCTGCCTAGATTGCACGAGTGTCTGTAGTAGCGTTCTTCAGATGGGGTGGAGTGCCATCCTCCTCGTCTCCGTCGTCCTCCTGCTCAACTCTCCGGTGGGTTTCTGCGACTGCTTCAAGCGCATCTTCAGCTTCGGCGACTCCATCATCGACACCGGCAACTTCGTGCGCACAGTCACCTCGACCCCGATCAAGGACCTCCCGTATGGCATGACCTACTTCAACCGCCCCACCGGCCGCGTCTCCGACGGCCGTGTCATCATCGATTTCTACGGTGAGTCCGCATCGTGCATATACACCAGCACGATCACGTACGCAAACCTCTACTCGATCTTACATGCATGTGCTTCGTCTCAGCGCAAGCGCTCGGCCTGCCGCTGGTTCCGCCGAGCATACCGGAGGAGGACACCTCCCCATTCCCGACCGGCGCCAACTTCGCCGTGCTGGCGGCCACGGGCCTGCCTCCAAACTACTACACGGCTAAGTACAACTTCAGTATGCCATCACCATCCTGCTTGGACCTGCAGCTCGAGTCCTTCAAGAAGGTCCTCGCCCGGATCGCCCCGGGCGGGGACGCTGCGACGAAGAGCCTCCTCGGCGAGTCCCTGGTGGTGATGGGCGAGATCGGCGGCAACTGACTACAACTTCTGGTTCCTGAGCGACCGCGGCCGTAGCGCCCGTGACACGCCGGCCCAGTACATGCCAGACGTCGTCGGCCGCGTCGGCGCCGCCGTGCAGGAGGTGATCAACCTCGGCGCCCGGACGGTGCTCGTCCCCGGGAACTTCCCCATCGGGTGCGTGCCGCAGTACCTGAGCACGTTCCAGAGCGGCGCTGCCGCCTCGGATTACGACCAGTACGGCTGCCTCGTGTGGTTCAACGACTTCTCCAAGAAGCACAACCAGATGCTGGAGCAGGAGGTCGGCCGGCTCCGGGCGCAGAACCCCGGCGCCAGGATCATCTTCGCAGACTACTTCGGCGCCGCCATGGAGTTCGTCCAGAACCCCCAGAGATACGGCATCGCTGATCCTCTCGTCGCGTGCTGCGGCGGCGACGGCCGGTACCACACGGACAAGGGGTGCGACAGGAACGCGACGGTGTGGGGCAGCCCGGCAGGGTTCGCCAGCTGGGACGGCATCCACATGACGGAGAAGGCGTACAGTGTCATCGCCGATGGGGTGCTCAATGGGCCGTTCGCGGACACCCCGTTGCTCAAGGCCTGCTAAGCTCGACTTCTTTCTTTGTGTACTCCATGGAGGAAAAATGATAGACCGGAAAATTCTTACAGACCCTGACAGGATCTGATAGAATCTTTTGGGATCAAAATACGCTATATAGAGTTTATACTGATGTCTTGTGTCCGAACATTAAATCAAGATGATGAAGAAATTGGTTCTAGCTCCTATCCGATATATGCATGCCCATTTCATTATTTCAAACTGTGATATATCAAAATGATTCTGCAAACCTTTGTCACAAATGCGTGAAGAGGCTAGGTATCGACTCCAAAGGATTTAATTTTACACAAATACGGTCAAACTTGTATTCCAATTTATTTTCCTTGTCTTCTTATGCCAACCACTACAGTATTACATGATCGTCATAGATTTAGCTTCAAAGCACAGCTTAAAGACTATTTTTAAGTTAGGTACTGTTTATAGGGAGGTTTCTTCTAAAATGGCTTCGCCAAGTGAACCAAAAAATGCCTCAATTTACGCAAAAAGATGAAGCTGGTAAAAGCCCTCCCAAACATACCTTTAGTATTAGTTCAGCAGGTTTTTGTTAGGTTGATCTCCAGCCAGTTGGCCCAAAGGCCAACTGGGCTTTTGACTCGCGTCCTGATCGGGGACGCCCAGCCCAATAGAAGGCTGGTGGGCCCCCGTCGCGCAGCCCTATATAGAGAAGGTGGGGGCTATGGCACAAGATACGAGGTTCACCGCTGCCACCATTCCCCACCGTTCTCTAAACCTAACCCGATCCATAGGGGGGCTGTCAGTGACGGGATGCTCCACCAAGCCGCTGTCACCGTCGCTCACTGCAACCTCTGCTACGCGCGTCGCTGCCCGAGAGCAGATCATCACCGACAGAACCAGTGAAGCCTCCATCTTGTATGTGTGAGGTATGTCGCACCGAAAGGATCCACCCACTCGATCTACTCCTAGCCGATCTGTTTAATCTATCAATGGTATCAAGAGCAAGGTCTAGTGATGTAGATTGAAGTTTGGGGAAGGGGATTTCGGTCCAAAATCAAAGAACAGAAAGAACATGAACAACGTTAATAACGAACCCTAACCCTAGAGTGAAGACGGAGTGGAGAGGGACTCACAAGTGTCCCTCACCCTCGTCATCACCGCCGGCCGACTCATCGCCGCGCGGGAAGAACGGCCCGAGCCATGGGCTCGCCGGCGAGATCGAGCCACGGGCTCGCCGGGCATCCCCGCTGCGCCACGCGCGGCTGCCTAGAGCACCGTCGCAGGACAACTCGACGGCGGCGCACTCAACCTAGGACGAGCGCGCGCGCCGACGAGGTGACCGGCGGCGGCGCACCCATCTCCATCCGGCTGCCTCGGGCGGCCGCCGCAGCCTCGTTCGCGCTATGAGCAAGAAGAGAGAGATGGAGATAGATAGAAAGAAGGGTGGCGCCGGCGAAGACTCATGGCGGCGCCGTCGTCTTCCCCGGTCACGGCGGGCGGCCACTGCCGCTGTCGCTCGCTCAGTCGGCGCCGCCGCCGCCGCGCGGCTGCGGAGCAGGAAGGAAAAGAAATGAGACTAGGGTTGAGGGGGAAAGCGGCCGGGAACGGTTTTGTCCGGGCGAGATTGCCGGACAGCCGTCCGATCAGAACCCTAGAAGATCAACGACCAGGAGTGGCCTACGGCCGATGGGCCAGTTTTGGCCCAGCCGCGAGGCAAGCGAGCCGAGCCTGCGTGGGCCGCGTGCGCGTGCGCGCTTAGCTGGGCCGACGGCCCAGGCGGGCTGAGCCGCGCGGAAGACGAGAGCAGGCCGGCCCAACGCGCGCGATGGGCTGAGCGGCCGCACCGAGCAGGCCGTGCTGGCCAGAAGCGCACGCGCGCGAGCGAGCGGGCCGCCGGGCAGCCGAAGGAGCTGCCGAGCAGCTGGGCTGGGCCGCGCTCGCAAAGCAGCAAGCCGCGCGAGATGCGTGTGCTGGGCCGAGCCGAGCTGATATTGATGGGCCGCCAGCTGAGTAGAGCTGGGCCGCCAGCTGAGGTGGGCGCGCGACTGGGCCACGAGCCTTGAGGGCGAGCCGAGCTGGGCCGAGCGCAAGCAAGCGCGAGCGGGCCAGGCGCGCGCGGCTGGGCTGCGGGCCATTTTTTGGTCGCGTGGGCTTTTTGGCGCAGAAGTAAAAGGACCAAATTTAGAATTTTTGTTGCTGGTCCCATTCAAACCTATGGAAAGTAACGATTGTGAATTAATTTTCGCATTTTCAGAAGCATTTATTTAATGTTTTATGGATAGTTTTTCATCTCTACTCGAATTTGAACCAAAGGGATAGCTTGTTGAAGAGAAAAAGTAAAGTTTAATTGAGATGTTACTTCTGAATAATTTTAAAAGTTTCGCTGCAAAGTAAAGGTTTCATCCTCTAAATTAAGTTTAATTAGAGGAGTAGATAGACCTTTGTTTTAAGTTAAGATTATGGTATTGTTATTTTCTGACCAAAGTTGATGATAACAATATTATAATTTTATGAGTCTAATGTTTATAGTTTGTATCTCTGATAAATTTTGTATCAAAGTGATCATTTTTTCAGAGAATTGATAAAAATTAAGAAATGCTCTTAAAGTAAAGCAATATTTAAAGTTTCCGCTGCGATTACTGATTAATCTTCATATTAAATTTATACCAAAGGGATAATTTAATTTGAGGAGCAAAGTTTTAAAGATAATAGAATTTTTCTATGTTATTTCATTTCTGCCCAAAGGTGATGTGAAATTAACATAGAGATAAAGTTTAAGAAATACTCTTGAAGTAGAGAAATGTTTAAAGTTTTACGTTATTTCTATTTCTGCCCAAAGGTGATGTAGAATTAATGTAAGAAGATGTTGTTATATTCTATTTTCTGCCCAAAGGTGATATAGAGTAGAACATAAATGTTTTAAAGTCTAACAAACATTATTATTGATTATTTTCTCAGACAAAAGATATTCATGCTTTCATTCTTGAAAGCAGTAAGAGAAGAGATCTGTGTACTTGTCACTCAGAAGAGATCTAGGTGCTTGTGACTCAAAAGATGACAAAAGAAGAAGGCCATAGCACAAGGGACAATGTTCTCTTTAAAGAGCGCCTTCAAAAGAAAGCATTCTTGGAGAGTGATCCAAGAAGAAAGATAGATCGTTGAGAACTATTTTTCATGTACTCTATAAAGAAGAATGTATTTCAATTGTCATGATGGGAAATAATAATTGACATGCATGTTTATTTTTGACCAAAGTCGACTAAGCATGTGTGTTAAAGAACATTCAGATTTAATATCTGAATTTGATGATTGAATATGCATACAAAAGAGTCAATTCTTGAATTGATGTCCCTCATGGGATATACCTGTAAGGGGGAGAAATTTAACAGCAGAGCCCGCATAGCGGGAAAAGTTTGAGAAAATTACCCGCATGGCGGGGTAAAGTTGAAATAATGCTTATGTTAGACAATCCCTCGTGCCGGGAGAAGGTTGATAAAAGACTTATCCTGCAAGGCGGGAGGAAGTTGCTATAACTCATGTGCTTTTTGCGTAACCCATAGTGGGAGGCAAGCAATGAGCATGAATTACATGCGAGTGTGACTTGCAAGTGGACTAAGGATAAAGAACTATGTTAAGTTCTTGAAGAAAGATGAGGAAAAGGCACTCCCGTACGAGCCAAGTAATAATTCTGTTTTGCATGACGTAATCATGCAGGTGAAGAAGATAAATAAAGTTTCCTCACTCACATTAGTTCTGAAAGGATTCGAAATTGTGGTAGAAAGATTCTAACCACATTTCGAGGGGGAGAAATATGAGATCAATTGAGAAAGAGAGAAAAAGATGAAATTTCCTCGATATTTCAGATAATGTGATGCATGCTATATAAATGATGAATGTGATCGTCAGGGGGAGTACGACGATTCATAATAACGATACCCAAATATGAGATCAATTGAGAAAGAGAGAAAAAGATGAAATTTCCTCGATATTTCAGATAATGTGATGCATGCTATATAAATGATGAATGTGATCGTCAGGGGGAGTACGACGATTCATAATAACGATACCCCTAAAGTAAAGAAATGGCTAAAATCCTGAATTCTGTCAAGTTTCAAGGAAGATAGCGTAGTTAATATAAGAAAGTAACCATTGGGATTGTGAATGGAGGCGCTAAAAACCCTATTCATATTCTCAATAGAGTACAAAGTAAGTACCCTCGCTAAACCACTTGCGTGTGTGTAGAGGAGATCAACTGAGGCTGAAGTATTTAACCCATATATAGGGAAGCAGATCCCAAAGCTGCCATTTCATTGGCAAACTTGAGATAAAGGATGAAAAGGTGAGGGGGAGTATGGTGACTTGATAAATTGATCTTGAGGAGAAGGCTTCGATGATTCAGGAGCCGTCTTGACGGCTATACTCGTGGCAACAATATTGATCATGAGAAAGAACGTTACCAGCTCCACATGATAAAGTTTGTGCCATGAAGAGCGTTCACTTATCGAAGTGGCTCATGGCCATGGAAAATGAGTTGAACTCGATAAGTTCCAACGTGTTTTGGGACTCAGTAGTTATTTCCTAATGGAGACAAAACATCAGGCCGTGATGGGTCTGACAGTCGAATTGTGACTCCAAAGGGAACATGTAGAGAAGTGAAGCCCGCATAAATCGAAAGATTTTGCTCAAAGTAATGGCACATCCTTATCTGAGTTACATCAGATGAAAGTAAAGACAACATCCGTAGATGTGATTTGTGTCATAACTCAAAGGTTTTGACATGGAGAACATAAGGAATGCTGCTTGAAGAAGTTATTTATAGGCTAGAGCAAGTCTCTAGACAATAGTGTTTGAAGTTAATACTCAGTTATTTTTGGGTTAGAGAAAAAGAAAGGATAATTGTATTTGTATAAAGGTATGGAATGGAAAGATCTTTTTCCTAATTCAAGTTCATGTAGATGACATTTTACTTACTAGCAGTGATGTCAGTCTGTTAATGAAAACAAGGAAGTTTTTGTCCTCAAAGATTCAATCTTGGTGAAATTCATCAAGATGAAAGAAAAGGGGTATTAGGAATGTTTCTGATTAAATTAAAATGTGCATACGAGAAAGCCTACGTCTGTCCTTAAAGTCAAGGGTAATGTTTTTGGAAACTTTAGTGTTTCAATTATGAATAAGAAGTGGTTATGGGAATTATAGTGTTCCAAGAACCAATAATGAGAAGATTAAAATAATATGGTACCATATGCTTCAGCTGTTGGAAGCTTAATGCAAAAGATGCAAAAGAATAACATTACCTTGACGTAGTTCAAGTATCCGGGTTGTTTTGGCAATGATCAGTCCAGATATAGATCACTGGATTGGAGTTAAGTGTATCGGTCTCATGCTATATTAAGAAAGAAATAACCAGTGCTCTCAAAAGATTGTGAGTGCAGGGTAGAACTTGTGAAATGTGTAGCGAAATCCACAATTGTCGCTAACTTTCATATTTTGGGGTTTTTGTGTGGAAAATCTCCAAAGAGTTGAACAATTATCATCAATGTGATGTAAAGATATAATATAGCATGATATGAGGCTGAAGGACAGGCAAAATGGATGCCGATAGGTTCCACTTCACGACCACTCTAGGTCCGATATATACCATTTTTACAATTCCTAAATTTTCCACCTATTTTTGCGATTTTTAATAAAATAATTATTTTTAAAATATTGATCTTTGATGTGATTTTTTTTCCAACACGAGCACTTTGTTATATAACCGAATATATGCATTTACCATGACCAAAAATGTTGATATATCATCGCAAAAAAAGAAAATAAAAAACAAAGGACCTATCGGCCATTGAATGGCCGACAGGTCCTTTCCTCGCCAAAAAGTCATCTCACGTACTCCTCTTGGCCAGTAGGCCATCTCACACCCTGCATGTCATGATGACGTAGCACCATGTAGGCTAGGCGGCTATTTAGAGGCCGATAGGTCCCTTCACGACAATTCTAGACCCGACATATATATATATTCACAATTCCAGAATGTTTTTACCTATTTTTGCAATTTTCCAATGAAATAATATTATTTTAAAACATATTGATATTTGATGCGATCTTTTTTCACCAACATGGTCACTTTAGCCATTTTCTTGTTATCTAACCGAACATATGCATTTACCATGGCCAAAAACGTAGAGATATTATCTAAAAAAGAAAATAAAAAAAATGATCTGTCAGCCATCCAAGGGCCGACAGGTCCCCCCTCCAAAAAGTCATCTCACGTCTTTTCGTGGCTAGTAGGTCATCTCACACCCTCCACGTCATGATATAGTATTGCCATGTAGTTTAGGCATCTATTTAAAGGCCGATAGGTCCCTTCGCGACCACTCTAGGGCCGATATATATCTATTTTCACAATTCCTAAAATTTTTCACCTATTTTTGCGATTTTCCAATGAAATAATATTATTTTTCAATATTGATCTTTGATGTGACTTTTTTTCTCCAACACGAGCACATTGTTATATAACTGAATATATGCATTTATCATGCCCAAAAACATTGAGATATCATCTCAAAAAAGAAAATAAAAAACAAAAGGACCTGTCGGCCATTGAAGGGCCGACATGTCCTCCACCTCGCCAGAAAGTCATCTCACGTCCTCCTCTTGGCCAGTAGGTCATCTCACACCCTCCACGTCATGATGACGTACTACCATGTAGACTAGGCGGCTATTTAGAGGCCGATAGGTCCCTTCACGATAATTCTAGACCCGACATATATATTTTTTTCATAATTCCATAATGTTTTTACCTATTTTTGCAAATTTCCAATGAAATAATATTATTTTAAAAATATTGATATTTGATGCGACCTTTTTTCACCAATACGGTCACTTTAGCCATTTTCTTGTTATCTAACCGAACATATGCATTTACTATGGCAAAAAATGTAGAAATATTATCTAAAAAAGAAAATAAAAAATAAAAGGACATGTCGGTCATCCAAGGGCTGACATGTCCTAATCCTCGCCAAAAAGCCATCTCACGTCTTCCTCGTGGCTAGTAGGTCATCTCACACCCTCCACGTCATGATATAGTATTGCCATGTAGTTTAGGCGTCTATTTAAAGGCCGATAGGTTCCTTCACGACCACTCTAGGGCCGATATATATCTATTTTCACAATTCCTAAAATTTTCCACCCATTTTTGCGATTTTCCAATGAAATAATATTATTTTTTAAATATTAATCTTTGATTTGATTTTTTTTCTCCAACACGAGCACTTTGTTGTATAACCGAATATATGCATTTACCATGCCCAAAAACATTGAGATTCATCTCAAAAAAGAAAATGAAAAACAAAAGGACTTGTCGGCCATTGAACGGCCGACATGTCCTTCACCTCGCCAAAAAGTCATCTCACGTCCTCCTCTTGGCCAGTAGGTCATCTCACACCCTCCATGTCATGATGACGTACTACCATGTAGGGTAGGCGGCTATTTAGAGGCCGATAGGTCCCTTCACGACAATTCTAGACCCGACATATATATTTTTTCACAATTCCAGAATGTTTTTACCTATTTTTACAATTTTCCAATGAAATAATATTATTTTAAAAAATATTGATATTTGATGCGACCTTTTTTCACCAACACGGTCACTTTAGTCATTTTCTTGTTATCTAACCGAACATATGCATTTACCATGGCAAAAAACGTAGAGATATTATCAAATGAATTAGAAAATAAAAAATAAAAGGACATGTCGGCCGTCCAAGGGCCGACAGGTCACACCTTGCCAAAAAGCCATCTCATGTCTTTCTCGTGGCTAGTAGGTCATCTCACACCCTCCACGTCATGATATAGTATTGCCATGTAGTTTAGGCGTCTATTTAAAGGCCGATATGTTCCTTCACGACCACTCTGGGGTCGATATATATCTATTTTCATAAATCCTAAAATTTTTCACCTATTTTTGTGATTTTCCAATGAAATAATATTATTTGTTGTCCCGCGCCTCCACCAGGAGCCCCCCTCTACTGCGCAACACACCGCCGACGCACGCGCAACGCCAACCGCCGCGGCTCGGCTCCGCACGCCAACGGTGGGCCTCTGCTCCGCCGTGCGCCAACCGCGCGCCGCCGCATCCGGCCGCACGCCTACCGCACAGCCGCCTTCCATCCTCCCAGCAACGCGCGTGCGCCTTCGCCGCTTCCCTGACCTAGCGCCACCACCGCTTGTTCCCACCGCCGCCGTCTGCCAGCACCGCCGCCGCTCGGCACCACCGCTGCAGCTGCCCGGCCTCCTCCACGTCACGCGCCACCGCTGCCGCCACGCTGGCCCAGCCGGCCACAGCTGGCCGCCACGGCGGACGAGCACCATTAATGGCGCTAGAGCGCCCTTGCCGGCCGCCCATACCGCCGTGTCCCTCCAGGCCGGCTGCGCGCAGCGCTTCTCCGAACTCCATGATCCACCGCCGCCCGATGCACATGGAGCGGCCGTGATGAAGCACTCCGCCGCATGTCACCACTGCCAACCTCCATCGCATCCGAGGTGCGGTGCCGACCACCCCTCCGGCCGCCCAAACCCAAGCACGCCGTCGCCACCCCGACGCCACGCGTCGAGCTCCTCCCGGACTCCCTCCTTCGCCATGCACGACGTGGCAAGCTCCCGGCGCACCCGTCTGCCTATAAAAGGAGGCACCCTCCCCCTCACCAGAGCACAACGAGTCGCGCCGAGCTCGAGCTCCATTCCTCTCCATAGCCGCGCCACCTCCTTCCTTGACCACCCCTCCCGTTGCTCCCTCTTCAACACCCAGTCCCCGAGCGGCTCCTCCTCCTCTCTCTTCCCATGGCCTCCGCCCGAGCCCTAGTGGCCGGAGCTCGAAGATCGGGGAGCACCCCGAGCTCCCCTTTCCCCGCCATGGTGCACCAGCGCCGGGGGAAGACGACCCTCTGGTCGTTCTTCCCTCCCGCGCTGAGCGGCTGACGAGTGTATTAGTAACGTTTGAGTAGCACTAACCTATAGTTGAAAACTTGTCCGTAGATAGAGTAAAAGATGGAAAATTAAGAGGTATATGCTTTAATTATATGTGGAAATCAAATTTGTAACATATCACTAATCCAACCTTAAGTTAGACATCGTTAAGTGATCGAGCAAGGAAAATGAATAATGGCATTGAGTTCTCTTCTTTATAGTGCTAAAAAATGATATACGTAGGATGTGGACACGACCTTATACAAAGGCCATGCCTATAGGTCAAAGGAGTTTATATATGGTTAACTAGGTGTATAAACATCTATTAGGCAATTTGCCTATTGCAATATATTCATGAAACTTCATGAACCTTCCACAGGATGTATGTCGCCTTCACCCTATAGGGGAGCACCTTTATACTTACTCTTGAGTTCGCGTTTGCTTGAGAGATATATCTCCAATACATTTCCTTGGTTGCTCATCCTAAGGTTAGGTACTCCCTCCAATAAATAATAGTTTACTTAAGATTTTTTTGTCTTAAATATGAAATTTGATAGCTATTTTTTATAATGTTTTTATAAACATAATAAATTCCAAAGTTATGAAATTTCAAAATAAATATTTAAAACTTATCAGCTGTTAGATTTTTTTCAATTTGACTAGATAAATTTAAGAGTCAAGTATTTATGAACAAAGAGTGTAATACTTTTCTGTGAAACAGACATTAAAAATTCAAAATAGTTGCAAGGGCATTTGCAAAATTACCATTTTTTATTTTGGCAAGAATTGTTCTTATGGCATTTTGTATTTTTACATTGGCAAGTTTGCCCTAGTAGCTCCAAACATCATTGTTGGCATAAACCTAAATTTTTTATATTTCTCAATTGACGAGGGAGATTTACATTGAAAACATAATCATTTTCATAATCCAATAGCGCATTAGTTACGGAGGTCTGTGTTCACATGTTTGGGGCACTTTCCATACCTTGTAAGAAGAAATGATCCTTGAGAATTGTAAATAGCCCATATTCTGAGTGATATATCGCGCCCCATTCCTCACAAAAAATAAAGTCCATCAGTGTAGAGAATCTAGCACATTTCACTGAAAGCGACTCTGCTCATGCCGTTTTGTTCAGGGGACTAACAAACTGACAACTGAAAAGGCTGCCAATTTCATTAGCACCCACACACACATATTCCGGGGCATGTGCTCGGTGGCCGTGCCACATCTGTGTTAACCTCCTCCCGCGGATAGAAACAAGATAGAAAGACCGGTCGAAGGGCTAGAGTCCACGAGCTAGCAATCTCAAGGACATCAAATCTGTTTCGCGCATTCATGCCCTTGTGGCCGGTTTCTCACGTTGTTCTTGCAGGGCCCAGCGGTTCCATATACGCACAACGCAGGGGGTCTTTTCATGCGAGCGACATGTGCCTGGATGTTCTTAGGCCGTGTTTAGTTCACGAAAAGTTTTCGTGAAAAGATTTCGGGTATTGATTTTATCAATTTAGGAGTAGTAAATGTAGACGAAAAAGGTGGAAAGTTATATGGATAGGTTGGAAATCTCGAGACGAATCTAACGATGGTAATTAGAGGATAATTAATCCATAATTAGCAGATGGTTACTGTAGCATTACTATTGCAAATCATGGATTAAGTAGGCTCATTAGATTCGTCTCGCGATTTACAGCCCATCCATATAACTTTTCACCTTTTTTGTCTACGTTTAATACTTCATGCATCTAAGATTCCCCTTTGATGTGATGG
The DNA here is from genome assembly GCA_015476505.1 of Urochloa ruziziensis. Classification (NCBI taxonomy): domain Eukaryota; kingdom Viridiplantae; phylum Streptophyta; class Magnoliopsida; order Poales; family Poaceae; genus Urochloa; species Urochloa ruziziensis. The sequence goes on from CM027122.1 coordinate 44,722,170, forward strand.
GTGAAAAGATTTCGGGTGGGAACTAAACACGGCCTTAGCGCTGCATGCTACGTTCTACAGTGTTCGCTCATGAACATCGTGCTGGTAAAAAAGAGAGAGAGGAGGTGAAAACTAGGTGACTGGTATTACAACCGTGCAATGGACAGGAAGACAGCACTACTAAAAAAACATTTTCGGAGACGGTTTTTTCCATTAACGGATGCGGTTTTTGCAACCGTCTTTAAGCTGAGGTCTCTGTTAATCGGGCATTAACGAAGACGGTTTTTCAACCGTCTCCTAAAATCGATTAACGAAGGCGGTTTTTCAACCGTCTACTAAAATCGATTACAACCGCGTCCGTTAATCGTTCCAGCCGAAAATAAAAATGCCGAAAAAATTGCAAAAAAAACTTTTTTAATTGCAGGAGGAATGTTCAGAACAAGGAAGATGTGTGGCAATGTGGCGTTACCGTACCAGGTAAGTTCACAGTCCAGAGTTTCACAGACATGGCTGTATTAGTGTGTGAACGGCTCACACAAATGGCGCTGTGTCTCTAACCTTGTTGACTAGGGTCCTTTATAAATCCTTGGGATGGCTGTTTATGGGGTGTGTGCGGAGCTCCACAGACGACGCTCAACAAGATATACCTGCTGCACACTAGCTCTTCACTCGAGTAGCCCATCACGCACCACAAGAAAGGCGGCCGGGTATCTCACACTGCACACCGGATCCAGTCGTTCGTTTAAGAAACCTACGTGACCTTTCTGCTTGTACCCATCAGCAGCTCCCTCTCTGCTTCTCCTTCATACGCTCAAGACGACACTCCCAAGCTGGCGCCTCACATGACCATGAGACTGCCGGGGGACCGTTCGCCGGCAGCTCTGGCGGCGCGGTGGCCTCTCTGGCTCCTGGCCGTCCTCGGGAGCGTCGTCGGCTCGGCGGCGCTCGGCTGCTACACGCGCATCTTCAGCTTCGGCGACTCGCTGACGGACACGGGCAACTACGTCCACCTGACGGCGAGGAGCCACAGCCCCTTCGGCGCGCCGCCGTACGGGCGGACGTTCTTCGGCCGCCCCACCGGCCGCGCCAGCGACGGACGCCTCGTCATCGACTTCATCGGTGAGCACACTGCACGCCTGCGTTTGGTCTGAGCATTTTCCTAGCAACCTGCCGGCGTCTCCTCTCTGTTCCTCTGCCCCGAACACCCATTGTCTGCATTCGTCGTGAGTTCCCGTTCGCGCCTACTCTGAACTAGTGTGCGACTTTCGTTTTTCTGCCTCGAACGCCCATCTCCGTTCGAAAGATATGTCAGTGTCGACACCGAATTGGCATCCTGTTAGGCTGTTATTTTTCAGTGAAGTACTGAAGTGAGAAGCTTCCTACTTGTCGTGCGTGATGGGCCACCTTTACGAATTGCCGAAATGCCCGCAGCTTCCTACTTTCTAATAGAAGAAAGAAAACGGGTGTCAGAACTCAGAAGGCATTTCTGCAATGCTGCTGCACGGAAATGAACATAGTTTTTTTTTAAATAAAAGAAATGAACATAGTAAATGCCTTAGTTTTGGGGTAAATGAACATAACTGTTAGAAGGCCGTACAAGCGACACATGTAGATAGCAATTTTAGTGGTAAACATGTTCTTGATTTGATTCTCCATCTAATATTTAATATTTACGAACCAGAACCCCATATCAACATGGTTTTGTCAGAGTGCCAGTTCAGTTCTGGGAAGCGGGTGAAGCTATGTCCTGTCCAGGTACAAGAGTTGTAGTAGTACGAGCTAGGTGTGCTCTGCGTGGGTAGTACAGCTGCGGCTTTGAATTGGGATTACCGGCACCCATGGTCCCTCGAACTGTACATGTGTTTATGGGAGCCGATTTATGTACAATGAATCCAGCGGTTAGTCTCCTCGCCGCCTAAAGAGGCATAGCAAGTACGTGGCCACTAGCCACGCACCAGGTCTTCCTCCACAGGATCAGGGGGGGGAAGAAATGGCGTCGAGATCAGCTGGCCCCTGTTCGAACGTGCAAAATCATCCTGCCATCGCAAAATTGCAAAGCCATTTGACCCCTGCTTCTTTCTAGACATTCCCAAAATGGCAGGTAGCACCGTAGCAGGCTGGCAGCAGCACGGCACTAACGAAGGCTGCAGTAGTTTACCTGCCATTATTGCTCCTTCCTAATAGTTCGCGCCGCGTTCATTTCGAAGCGCATAGTAGTCACCGAAAGGCGAAGGCGGTCACCGTGCAAACCAAGCCATGATCGTATATTCGTATTCCGTATTCGTACGTCGTCGCCACGAACCGTGTGCGGCGGCCAAATTCTCTATTCTGCCAGCTAACAGCTAAATTGTGGATGATGTTACTCTATTCTAACCTGGTGGTGTCGCCGCCGCAGCGGAGGAGTTCGGGCTGGCGAACGTGACGGCGATCCAGACGGGCACGGCGCCGGCGGACTTCCGTCACGGCGCCAACTTCGCCATCATCTCCGCCACCGCCAACAACGGCTCCTTCTTCGCTGGCAACGGCCTGAACATCAACCCCTTCTCCCTCGACACCCAGATGCTCTGGTTCCGCACCCACCTCCGCCAGCTCGTGCAGGCGGCGTCACCGGCGTCCGCCGCCAGCAGCACCGGCGACCTTCTAGGCGGGGCGCTGGTGGCGCTGGGCGAGATCGGCGGGAACGACTACAACCTGGCCTTCTCGGGCGGGGTGCCGCGGGACACGGTGCGGCGGTTCGTGCCGGCGGTGGTGGAGAAGCTGGCGGGCGCCATCGAGGAGCTGGTGGCCATGGGCGCGCGCGCGTTCGTGGTGCCCGGGAACCTACCCTTCGGCTGCACGCCGCTGTACCTGCGGCGGTTCGGCGGCGGCGGCAACGCCGAGTACTGGGAGTACGACGCGTCGACGGGGTGCCTGGCGTGGTTCAACCGCTTCGCCGAGTACCACAACGGGGTGCTCACGGCGCGGCTCGACAGGCTCCGGCGCCGCCACCCGGACGTCACCATCGTCTACGCCGACTGGTACGGCGCCATGATGAGCATCTTCCAGGACCCCGAGGAGAGAGGTACGTGCCGACTGTCCCCGTGTGCATAACTCATGATTCGCGTCCCGTCATTGGGTGGCCGTGTCAAGGCGGCACCCGCGCCACGACAGGCACGGTCTGCCCTCCCCTTCCTGGTTCTGGCTCTGTTTGCTGCGACGGCGACGGCGCACCAAACCGGGAGACACGTCTTTGGCGGATTGTTTTGGGTAGGCCCCTGTTCCATTGGAAGCACTGTCAGGCAAGCCAAGCACAGGGTTTGTCCTTTACTAGACAAAGAAAGTGAGTGAGTTATGGCTAAAAGGGCGAAAGGCTATGCGTCTATACGGCCCGGCCCCAGTTGTGGCCACCAGCTGCACGAGCCAACAAATTAGAGGAGCGTCGACTCGTCGATGCCATACGGATGGCCGATGGGTTCACGACTTTTCCACGAGAGAATTCCTTATTTGACACTAGAAGATAGACTAATGACTTATTTGACCTTTAAAATTTCAAAGTTCCTTATTTGACATCGAGTTCAATTTTTGGTTCCTTATTTGACACTCCGTTCGATTTTCCATCCAACTACTGTTAACTGCGCTGTCAAAAGACCATTTTGCCCCTTCATAGACGTGGGCCCCACCGCTTTCTCCTTCCTTTCCTCCTCCTTTTTCTCCCCACGCTTGCTTTCCTGCAGACCAGTCCCAGGCGACATCTCCCCGTGCGCCTGCTGCTTGCTCTACGTGCGGCTGGCCAGGTAGAAGGCGGGGAGGAGCTGCCGCCCGACTCCGGCCGCCCTGCCTCGCCTTCGAGCTCCACCTTGCCGTCGACGGGAGAGGAGGGCCTAAATCGATCGGTTGACTTTTTTGGGACTGTTAACTGTCGAAGAAGATGGACATTGGATTTCAGATTTTGATGTCCTTGATTTCTCTCAAATTGTTGATGCTTTGATATGGCACCAAAAACAAAAGTTTGAGTCCTATGTTCCAGCTACAAGTTTGGTTAAACAAGTTCAAAAAGTTTATGCACGAAATTTGGAGAAGGAGTAAAGGGAGTGCAGCAGGTTTGAAAGGGAATGCTGCCACCTCCTCGTCATCCTCGGGCCGCCGTCGAAATCCGCCGCCGTACCGCCGTCTCCAACCAATCCGCTCCGCGCAAACCAGCACCACGAGCCCAGCCACCACCTCCACACCTCCTCACGTCACCCCATCCATCACAGACAGCTAGCGCCGCCGTCTTCCCCACCTCCGACGCTAGCACCGCCTCCCGCCAAGGTAGCTGCTCGGGGAGCTCGATGTTCCCCAGCCTCGACTCGGCGCAGCGGAGATGGATCCTCCCCGACGCTCCCTCAGCGGGTCCGGGGCCCGAATCGCACAGTTGGTGGCGCTTGGCCGTGATGGCGGAGCCGCGGGTCCTACGTATAGCCGAGGCGGCGACAACGGGCGAAGCTCGGCTGGAGTAGGTTCGGCGCGGTGACCGTCGGACGGGGGTGGCTGGGACCAGCCGGCGGCGGCGGCGCAAGGTGCCCGACCGACAGGAACAAGCGGGGAGAGAGAAAAGGAAGGGAGAGGAAGGAGAAAGCGGTGGGGCCCACGTCTCTGGAGGGGCAAAATGGTCTTTTGACAGCGCAGTTAACTGTGGTTGGATGGAAAATCGAACGGAGTGTCAAATAAGAAACCAAAAATTGAACTCGATGTCAAATAAGAAACTTTGAAATTTTGAGGGTCAAATAAGGCATTAGTCTATCTTCTAGTGTCAAATAAGGAATTCTCTCCTTTTCCATAGCCCCGTCGCGAGCGCACATACTGTGACAGTGACACTGTGCTGGCGGCAACCGCTAGCGTTTTGGGCCTGGTACAGATCCTAACTGGGCTTATAATCCAAGTATTAGCCCAGGGCAGCCAGCCAGCTCTCATCTGCCCACCCATAACGGTCATGAATTCAAATCCCAACCAAATGAAGTAGCAGAGCTGCAGAAACCAGAAAGCAGGGGGTGCCATAGCTAGCCTAGCGCTTAATGGTGTGGTAGTGGTAGTGATAGTGGTAGGTATCTTGTTTGATGTTTTTTTTTCTTCTTTTAAATGATCTTGTTTGGTGGTGTGACTGCTGTTGAATGGCTCTGCAGGATTCACAAACGCCGTGAAGAGTTGCTGCGGCAACCAGACGGTGCCGTGCGGCATGCCCGGGTGCCACGTCTGCGACGACCCGTCGACGTACGGGTCCTGGGACGGCACGCACCCGACGGAGGCGGTGTACAAGGTGATCGCCGACGGGGTGATGTACGGGCCCTACGCATCCCCGGTCTCTCTCATCGATACTTGCTGAAAATCAACCATCCTCTGCTTGGAATGGTCTGCTGATCGTTACAGGACTCATTCTTATGATTAAGCTGTAGTAGAATGGTAACACATCAGAATTTACGAGTGTGTGTAGTTGACGTTACAAACAACTTTGTCTCAAGGTATAGTAAGGTTGATAGATTTTCGCTTAAAAAAATGGTTGATAGATTTTCACTGGACAAGAAAAGAAGCGGTACAGTGAGAAATTGGGTTTGTAGTAGTACTAGTACAAAGATTGATGTGTGTACTGTGTTTTCAAAAAAAAATGTTGATATGATATCCTGGAAACATCATGCCGATGCAAATTTTCATGTCCTGCTTTGTGGTGTGTTGATTCCGTGGGAGAGAGAAATCTGTTAGCCGCTGCGCTGAAGAAAAAGTGAACATGCCCATTAAATTTTCTGCAAGTGAAGTCAGTGCTTGATGCCTGTTCGGAGCTCGACACCACGACCATGCTGTCGTGTTTCTTTGTTGCGATCACGGCATTTTCGTGAGCAGTTGCGCACTCCTGAATTCAGGTGCCTGTGGCGTGCCGTATCCCCACGATTCCCCTACCAACCTGCTCCCGTTCCCCGCCTGTCAAAACATTCAGGCATGCAACTGCAAGGCCGCGATCCACATGATCCCGCACACTGCGGCGCACAACTTCCTCTGCCTGTTGGGGGCGCGCATATGCATATATTTTGACTGCATCGATCGCATTCTGGAGGAACCTGATCGGCCGATCGCGTCGCGTGCGCCATGCCAGCCATGCAAGGCCTCGCGGCGCCGACGATGGAGTCGGAGCTGCGCGCGCTGGCGTTGGCGGCGCTGCTCACCCCGGCGTGCGCGGCGTACGCGCGGTTCGCCTCCCGCCGCCTCCGCCCCGGCCTGCCGCGCCTGGCCGCGCTCTCCCCGACGTTCCCGGTGTTCGTGTACCTGCCGTGCATGTTCCGCTCCCTCCATCTCCGCCTCTTCTCCACCTTCTTCCACACCTGGCTCGCCACCAACAAGCTCGTCCTCCTCGCGCTCGACCTCGGCCCGCTCCACCCGAGCCTCCCGCTCCTTCCCTTCCTCCTCTCCGCCGGCCTTCCCATCAAGGTCCGCCACGACCCGAGCCGGCAACCCGCTAGCAGTAATCAACCGCCGCCGCCACCCGTCGCCGAGTTCCTCAGGCCCTGCGCCCGCAGCGCGCTGCTCCTCTGCTGCCTCGCCGCGGCGTACCCGTACGCGGCGGGGTGGCTCCCGGTCTACGCGCTCCACTACCTCTACTGCGTGCAGATCTTCCTCACGCTCGACCTGGTCCTCTCCTCCGCCGCGCTCGGCGCCGCCGCGCTGCTGGGCGGCGGCGCGGCCATGGAGCGCCAGTTCAGCGCGCCGCTGGCCGTCGCGTCGCTGGGGGGATTCTGGGGCAGGCAGTGGAACCTGATGGCCGTCGACCTCCTCCGCGCGTCGGCGTACGAGCCCGTGCGCGCGCGGTGGGGCCGGGACGCCGGCGTGGTGGCCGCGTTCCTCATGTCGGGGATCCTCCACGAGCTCCTGTACTGGTACATGACGCTGCGGCGGACCCACGGGGGAGATGCTGCTCTTCTTCCTGTCCCAGGCCGCGTTCCAGATCGCCGAGAGGTGGGCAAGGGCGGCGGGGCTGTGGCGGCCGCCCAAGCCGGTGGCGTACCTCCTCGTCACCGCGTTCATGGTGGTCACCATTTCGGAGATGTTCTTCGGGCCGTTCGTGAGAGCCGGCACGGACGTGCGCCTGACCGAGGAAACCAGGGCGCTGGTGGCGATGGTTTGGACCGCCGCGAAGCGTCTGATCCGGACATCTGGGGTGGTTTCAAGGTAGAGGCCGCCGGTTGGCATTTGACAGGCCAGATTTCGTTTCGACCATCACATCGACCTCGATTTATGGGTGGTGCGGTACCAAAAAAAAAACGAGACGAGTACATGTGTATGCTTGGGTACAAATTGATAGGCAAGTTAATTAATTCTAAAATAATGTATTGTTGTGTTACACTGACACGGTATAATAAGGTAGATTAGGAGATTCATTGGTTTGCCGCTTGCGTTTTAATATGACTGATTGCAATGTCAGTTCACGACGCTCCAGTCGTGCATTTCCGATGAGTGTACAATGTACTCCTTGCACAGAAACAGAGTTTGGGAGGCGCAAAGGCTCAGCTCGGCAACAAAAACCAAGACGAATTGCTTATTAGCTCAGCGAGAACATAGTTGCCAGTTTGCCACATGTACTTTCTATGCATCACTGGTTTCTACTCCCCATGTTGTATGTTTCTATGCATCACTCGTTTATGCACAAGTTGATATATCTATGACTTATTTAGCAAAATTCTATGCAATCGCTGAAAGAATTTGTCTTTCAAATATACCTGATCATGGCCGCCCGACCCGATAAACCCGACCCGACCCGCCCGAAAAAAACCCGACCCGAGCACGTGACGGGTCGGGCGGGGGCCATTTTTTTAACGCGAAACACTAAAAAAACCCGACCCAACCCGACGCGACCCGAAAAATTACACGTGAAACCCGAAACACGACCCGAACCCGGCACAACCCGACCCGACCATGTCACGGGTCGGGCACGGGTCAACGATTTTGACCCGCCAACCCGACATGACCCGACCCGAACCCGACCCATGATCAGGTATACTTTCAAACCGACTAGCTTTTTCTATATGCCCTTGTCTTATCTATTATCTTAATAAAGCAGAAGCAAAAGAAGCCACCACGTTCGCCGAGAGGGTCTAAAAAATTCTACGTTAATCCAAAAAGGAGAAAAATATGAGCCATTAGATTTTATGAACATATAACGGTCCAGACTAGACTAAAGAGTCCATGCCAAAGACTACTAATAAATATATCTGAATTCAGATTTAAAATAAATAAAATAGTAGAATCCGATTTCTATACTCCATTGTCCTTTTTGTTGGCGTACAAAGTATAGGAAGTCCAAATCCAAATAATAAAAAAATAAAAGGAAGTATAAACATGCCCGTTTTTATTATTCAGGACATCACGTAAGTTTCTATTCACGCCAAAAACTACAAAAAGGTGACATCATGGAAAAATATAGTTTATTATTATTTATTCACCTATTTGACTTGGACAAAATCACAAAATTCAAAAATGTGGCATACGTATGGAATTATTGCCAAGGTAAAATTTACCATATATGTTTACGTAATCATAATTGTGGGATGATTAGCGCATATAAAAGCCACAAACGCTAATAAAAATAATCCCAATGAGATCGTCTAGAACAAAGGGGTACAATTCTCATATTTAACAAATAAAATACAAAAGTTCTTGGAGATGCTCTCATGTGCACCCCCCCCCCCCCCCCCCCCCTAAAAAAAACACACACACCAAGGGACCAGCCAATATTGCTAGAATAAGAGGGTGTTGATTGGATGGAATATCTATTTGATCCAATAACAAAGCATTCATTCCAGTTAGTTGGGAAAAAAACACCAACACGGGAGAATTTAAATTGGCAGAGATGACAAAGCAGACACACTACCTATGTGTCATGAGAGATTTAGTTACAGTAACATTGTTAGTTCTTGAAGAATTTAGTGAGGGAGAGGGAGAGAGTAAAAATGTCAGTTCTCGAAGAAATTAGTGAGGGAGGGAGAGAGAGGTGGAGAGAGAGTGAGAGAAAGAGAGAGAGTACATAATTGAGTTTTTTTTGCCTGTTGTTGTTACCACACTAGCAAGTAGTAGCAGAGCAAGCAATTGGAACTATATATACCAGGGATGAAAATGCACGCACACCCAATAGTCATGTGTCATAAATAGCGCATGTTCGCCGAAAGGGCCAAAAAATTCCAACATTAATAAAAAAAGAGAAGAATATAGACAGTTGGATTTTATGAAAATCTAATAGTTTAGTGGTTTAGACTAACTCAAAGAGTCCATATGAAATACGATTTATAAGTATATTTATTAGATAACTTTGAAATTAAAACAAAAAATTATGATGATATCTATATTTCCAATAATTATAAAAATATATACTATAGATCGATATTCACATACCAAATTTTATCGTGTGGCATCTAAAGCGATGTTATTTATTTATTTAGTCTTCTACGAACTCTAATCCAACATTGATAAGACATTCCATATTATTTATATGGGATGCAAACATATATAGTCATGTTACATTCGTCAGTTGGAGAAAGAATGCACTATGACCAGACTTGAGCCATCATGATGTAATTGACCAGACTCTAGACCTCACGATGATATCAATCTACTTCTCGACGCCATTGATGTAGACATTAAAAGACTAATAAAAAATATGAATAATTAGCTACAAAATGAATTGAAATGTCGCACCTCGCCCTCTGACCATGACAAATTTTGAAGTAGATATTAGCATGGAGTCAAAGAGGAGAGCAAAGCGTAGCCGCAACCCAACCATTGTTTTTTTACGTGACCACGACGCCCGTTGTCTGGCACGGATCTTCGATCCCACCCAACATCATGATTATCAAGCGAAGCATGGATCGTGCTATGGATAGAGGGAGGGATAATGAGCTACAAGAATGGATTGAAATGTCATACCTCACCCTTTGATCATGTAAATTTTTCATGTATTAGCATGCAGCTAGGGAGGGCAATGAAGCATAGCTGTAACCCATCCATTATTCTTTATATCACCATGACGACATCTGTCCGGCATGGACCTTTGATCCAGCCCAACAACCGGCCAAGCGTGACACAAGCAAGGCATGAGTAGCGAAAAGAGACATATTCTCACAGATGTCACCATGGCAGGGAGCTCGAGAAAATGTCGATCTTTTCAACAGCTAGCCTGGTAGGTAGAAGCTCAGCCATGACTTCTATTCAGTAGTTAGAAACACAAGGACCAAATGCTAGGGAGAGAAAGTGAAGCGAGTACATAAGTTGACATTGAATGCATATTTCTTTTACTGAAGAGATGCATTGGAGTAAATTTGACAGGGAAGAAGATATAGAGGTAACATATTTTACCAAATTGAAAAAAGGAAGACAACTAGACATGATTAAAAGAAATCGACATCAGTTGGTAGAGAGAAAAATCTTGCAAAACTAAATCATTTATGTATAATTTATTCAAAAAAATAGTGTTGAATATTGGTATAAAATGCAGTGGACAGCAAAGGAAGCAAGCAAAGAGGTGTTACTTTGTACCAGTGTGGTAACGGTACATCCCAACATTTGGTGGTTCTAATGTTGACTGAATTTATTACCGAATTTAATTAAAATATATATTTTACTTTTGGCACGAGATATGCCACTAAAAGTCGTTAGAGTGGGGTCTATGCAGGCAACATAGTGGAGCCACGACAAACATCAATGGTAAAGAATATCAACGATGTTGTGGGGTCATGATATGTTATACGAAGCATTTATAAAATTTTAAATTTATAAAAATTATAGCAGATCTAGCCCGTGCAATTTGCGCAGGTCACCTTGCTAGTTTATATAATAGTAGAGACTACGACTCTACTATATGAGGTTATGTACTTAGACAAGGCTGAGTGGGCCATCCGCGTATATGCGAGCCCATATATCAATTTTACTTTCAACAATTATGCTTTCTCTTTTAAATATATATGGATTCATTAAGTGGATTATTTCTAATCGAATCAAGTTGACTAGTGCTGTTTTGCATGTGAAGAGATCCAATAATAAATGCAGTATCCCTTATTAAATATATTGCATATCCATAAAACATGAATCGATTGGATATGGAAATTAAGTGAGATTTGGCTAGTCTGCAGAAATACAAAGATGGGATCTTGTGGAGTGACTAGCTAAATAAAGATATGAAGATAAGATTTGACCAGTATACTAGAGTGGGTGAAATAAGAAATTAGGATCTTATGAAATGACTATCTAAATAGAGATATGAACATGAATTTTGGCCAGTCTGTTGAAGATGCCCTAAGTAACGACCAATTTAGCTTGAATCCAACAAATTCTAGCATTAATCACACTGATGATGTTAATATGATGCATATATGCCGCATATCCTGAAAATGAGACACGCGTGGGAACATGTTATGCAAACATTAACTCAATATTTTCGTAACACATTTTTTTTTATAATGCATCAATGTTTGCTCCCTTGCTTACACATCACAATCAGATTTCAATCTCACGGGCAGTGAACCTGTGGGGCTGTGTCTGTTTGGAACCACAATGGCTCACTCACACTTTGAGGTTTATTACCGCGGCCCTCTTTATGCTCTAACATTTATTTGCAGTGCTTGGTATGGTAGTATCTTCCTCCACAGCGTATCCACCGTGCTTGATATGCTAGGAAATCACTTGGGTTCTTGAAAATTAATTTCTTGTTTATCTATTGGAGAAAGCCTATCTGGATAGCTTTGTCTCACGTTACATATTCCTTCCTTGATTCTCACCTTCGATCTCCAGAAGTTATTGCTTTTCCTCCACCTATTGCTTTCCATCCACCTGCTGGCCTGCAGCTGCAGCCCGCTGCATGCAGTCCACCCTGCAGGCTGCAGCGCGCGCTGCGGCATTCTCACATGTTCACACTCCACAGCTCCATAAATCCGCGACACCCAGTTCAATCAGTCGCAATCAGAAGTCTCCAAGATGCACCGCTTCCCCCTCCTCCTCGTCTGCGCGCTCGCGGCCACCGCGCTCTCCGCCGACACCGCCATTGCTCAGGGCCAGAGGCCATGGCCTGAGCTCAGCGGCCGGGACAACTGGGCCGGCCTCCTGGACCCGCTCGACGCCGACCTCCGCCGCGCCGTGATCCGGTACGGCGAGCTCGCGCAGGCGACGTCGGACGCGTTCATCGCCGACCCGGCGTCGCCCTTCGCCGGCGCGTCGCGGTACGCCCCCGGGGCGTTCCTCCGCAGGGCGCAGGCGGGGAGCGAGGTCCCGGACGCGTACCGCGTCACGAGGTTCCTCTACGCGACGTCGGGTGCGCGGCTCCCCGACGGGCTCATCCTGCGGCCGGCGCCGCCGGGGGCGTGGAGCCTGGAGTCCAACTGGATGGGGTACGTCGCCGTGGCCACGGACGCCGGCGCGGCGAGGCTCGGGAGGCGGGACATCGTGGTGGCGTGGCGCGGGACGAAGCGCGCCGCGGAGTGGGCCAACGACCTGGACATCACGCTCGTGCCGGCGGCGGGCGTCGTCGGGCCGGGGCCCGGGTGGTCGCAGCCGGCCGTGCACCGGGGGTTCCTGTCGGTGTACACGTCCAGTAATTCCACGTCGCGGTTCAACAAACAAAGCGCCAGGGAGCAGGTAAACTAGTTTTGACTCCCTCATCTCCTTGCCTTTTCCGACAGTGTCTGTATTTAACTATTTATCCTTCCATGGCAAATAGCGTAGGCAGTGACATGGTCTTCATCAATGACCCGTGATTCTGCAATGCTTTCCTGAATTACAAACTACTCGTACTACAGTACTAGTACACTAGACTGGCAGGCAATGTGTTTGCCATTTCTGCAGTACTTTTTTAAAAAAAAAGAAATTCTCCAGTGCTGCTTTTCAAGCGTACAATAGGACACTGATTAACCATATCTTGCAGATCACAATCGTTGCTTGTGACTTGTGACCTATACCATACTCCAACCGAATTGTGCTCTGTGTACCACACCATCGCTGTGGCGCAATCGTTCACACACTTGCACGAGGATACGTCAAACGTTGGACCTTTTGCGTCCTCACAATAAATGGTTGTACACTGTGACAAGTGCAGACAGTTAGCTGGTACTCGTATGTTTTTTAGGATACCGACATGCACATTAAAAAGAGGGCCCAGAAACTGCAGTGTGCCACCACGCAGCGACACGCTTCCGTGGTTCACACACTGTAGGGATTGGCAAATGATTTGGCGGCTTATTCTGCATTGTCGGTAGCTATGTTGATAGGGAATTTTGTATTTTTGTCTAGGGGTTAGGAGTAGATAATAGAGTACATACGTTGGATTTTGGAACATCTGATGTCCACAGGAATTTTCGAAGGAAGCTGCTGTGAATTGCGTGGAACTAATGATATGGGCGAATTAAACGACAAACCGGCCTGATTGGAGGACGTGAACCTGCTGCTGCTACTTTCCATCACTCCATCCTCGATTGGGTTGGGCCGATCAGCCCAATCACATTCTCTGTTCACCTTCTGAAAGCCCAACTTCCAAAGCTTGTCTTTTGCATCTAGTGTTCTAAACAAAATGTAGTTTACTCAAGTGCAAGCAAATTTACTGAGCAGTTGCCTGAATTTTTTTTACTGAACCGCAATTTCGTGCAAATTATATGTAAAAAAAATCTCAAAAATCGATCTATGCAGATGTTGGCTGAGATTAAGAGGCTGCTGGACGCGTACAAGGGCCAGAGCTGCAGCATCACGCTGACCGGCCACAGCCTGGGCGCGGCGCTCTCCACGCTGGCCGCCATCGACATCGTCACCAACGGCCACAACGTCCGGGTCGGCTCCTCCTCCAACGACACGGTGCCCGTGGCGGCCATCGTCTTCGGCAGCCCGCGCGTGGGCGACGACCAGCTCAAGAAGGCCTTCGACTCGACGCCCGGCGCCAGGCTGCTCCGCGTCCGGAACGCACCCGACATCGTGCCCACCATCCTTCCGGCGGCCTTCTACAAGGACGTGGGCGTGGAGATGCTGCTGGACACGCGCAAGTCGCCGTACCTGAAGCAGCCCGGCCCGGTCCCGCGGCGTGGCACAACCTCGAGTGCTACCTGCACGGCGTCGCGGGCACGCAGGGCGCCGGCGACGCCGCCGGGTTCCGGCTGGACGTGGACCGCGACCTGGCGCTGGTGAACAAGGACGTGGACGCGCTCGACGACGAGTACCCCGTGCCGGCGGCGTGGTGGGTGGAGGGGAACAAGGGCATGGTCAAGGGCGCGGGCGGGCGGTGGGTCTTGCAGGATCACGAGGAGGGTAACCTCGCCATGTGACGGATGATTTTTGGTGACTTTGCGGGTAGATAATGCATGGTAATTTTAGCTGGTAAAGATGAGATTATTTTTCTCCATGAAATCATTGCGTAGTATCTACAGAAGGCTAAAGGGGCAAAAGATAATGTCCATAGCCAAATTGGCTGAACTTGATTTAAATTCGTATAATGATTCCTATAAAAATAATCCCGTTAGAATTCAAACAAGCCCCTGTATTTTGTGGCAAAACAGATGCTACTGACGGCTGAGCCCAAGATGGCCCTTTGATCCATAAAGTATCTGGGCTGAAAATGAGCTGGACCAACAACAACGGCTTGAAAACGAATTCGCCGAGACCACTCTAGTGGAATTAGGGGCCTGATTGGTTGGCTCCCAAAATCTTGGCATGCCAAAATTTAGGCATGCCAATTTTTGGGCCACCAATTGGTTTGGTGCCAAATGTTGCCCATATCTCACATCTTTTCTAAAACATTGGTAACTTTTGTGCCTATATTTTGGCTTGCCAAAATTGTGGCATGAAAACCAATCAGGCCCTAGGTACCTACCTAGATAACGCTCTGCTGGATTTTCCATCCAATAATCAATGCTTCAACATTTTTTCTTGCGGGATTTGTAGCAACACCTGCAGCTAGTTTGCCACATGATGCATGCCGCCCTGCGCATTTCCTAACAGTGAGCTGTATTCCCCGAAAAGCGGTCGACACGTCAGAATCAGTTGCACCAACTCGTACTCAACCGGTCCATCCGCTCCACTCTCGAACCAGCAAAAGCCCTGCTCCCCTTTCCGCTCCCGATCCCGGCGCCAAGCTAGTTCCGCGCTACAGATGCACGAAAGAGATCGCGTGGATCCTTTGCTTCGCGGATGCGCCCTCGCCTGTTTTGGCAACTAAAGCGGGTGACCAGACATGTCAACACCAAAAGTTTGTTACCGGCACGTATAAAGTTCAGTGTGTCCCCGAAGCTGAAAAGGAGAGGAAAGTTGGCAACAGCTTAGCCTAGAGCGTTAGACTTTGGCATCACGTTGAGGAAGGGCACGCCGTTTCAATTCTGCTGGTGCATGCGATTCGGGGGCCGGGGGCCGCCGTATCGATTGTTCGTTTCGTTCCCTGCTGTCCCCCTCCGCCTTTCTGGGGTCTGTTGGCAGCGTACTGAGAGGGACTGGGAGCATTTTGCCCGGGACCCAAAGGACGGGCCAGACCAGGCCCAGGCGTGCCCACCGGCTGGCTCAACAGCGTACGATACTGCCATCTTGGGGCCATCAGGGCCATGCCAATGCACGAGCGGCGCACGGCGTTTACCATCTCGCGGGGGCATCTCGTAATGATTGCACGTTCTGCAGCACCACACAGCTCTCGTCCGCAACCGGGCAGACTGCAGAGGGCAGGGAGGGCACTCAAGCAAGCCCAAATTCCCTGGCGAGCCATGAGGGCCCGAGCGAGCGAGCACTTTTCTTCCCTGTTCCTTGGACGCGCGGTCCGCTGGACGGAAAGAGCTCATGAGCCGTGACAAACTGCCAATCCGAGCAAGCACGCGCGCGCGGATCGCGCAGGCCGGGTGCCCGTGCCCGCCGGCCCCGATCGCGCGCTCGCCGCGGCGTTGCTGATGATGAGCCCGTACCCCGCCGGCCGGCGTCCGGCTGGCCGGGAGTGTTTGCGTACAAGGGCTCTTCACGTCTCAACCGCACGGTATGCCCTTCACGTGCCCGCTGCCGCGGGGAGAAACGGGGGAGTTTGTTACGGTACGGGTGATTGCAGTGCAGGCAGCAACCTGACCTCATCGCAAGGTGTAATCGAGCGCCATGCCGTACGTACGTAGGTCCTTCGCTGCGCTCGTCGTCCCATGGCTCCCTGACTTGTCAGAACCACGCCCCGTCAGCTGGTCCCCTTGGATACCCAAAGCCTTCTGTTACGGATCGGACGCTCTGCTATGCTATGCTATGCATGGCAATGGCATGGGGGTACCAACAACGAACAAGTTCATTCCAGGACGCGTGGGGAGCGAGAGTGCGAGGGCAATGGCAGGTTGGCAACTGGGCTCGGCCCACATGTCAGCCTCGGTTCACGTACGTGCTCGGCTGCTTGCTACTGATTGCCATTGCCAGACCGGATTCGGACTGTTCGGCGTCGTTTTTCCCCTGCACAAAGTTGAGCCTATGGAAAGAAGGGTCCGCTCGCCAACAAAGATTGGATCGGCTTTCGGCTCCAAAGAATTCACCCCGGATAGTTACAAGTTTACAGGCGATCGGCCGTGGCGCAGCTCTGCGTAATGCGTCTGCGCGCAACGTCGGTACATTCAGTACCGTGGGGCTGGCGCGCGCACGCGAGCCATGCCATGCGTGTACGCGGATGGGCGCCACCACGTTGACGGATCTGAGATGCGCAACACCCGCATTGATGGGGGCGCTGCGGTCGTCGACGGTCGTCTCTCGCCCCGTCGATCGATCGATCCGAGAGCAATGAATTCCACTCATCCACTTCGCGTCCTCCCCGCGTACCGGGCGCCATTCTGGCAAGGCGATGCCTCTGCGTGCCCCGGCCACTGGTGGCTGAAGGGTGAAGCTACATCCCACCGTTCCTCCCGCTGGCGGCGCACCAGCCGGTGTCGAGTGCCGACGCAGGACAGGACAGGAGACCGATACATATTACCTTGACCCACCCGCCCATTGCTGCGCCAGCCTCCAGGCTTATTCACGGCGGCACACGGCCAGATCGCGCTCGCGCGGTGTCGCCGAGGACGGGTGGGCTGGTGGCCGGGGGTGGGTGCGAGCGTAACTCCGGCAGGCCGGGGGTAGCTCAGCTCGCCCCGCGAGGACGGGCTCTTTGTCTCCGCTCTCCGACGCAAGGGAGGCACGTAGCTCTAGCTGAAGCGGTCGCGTCGCTAGAAGTCGTCCTCGCAAAAAGTCAAGCGTACCCACCAGGCCACCACCACGATCGACTCGCTGTCGGGGCCGGCCGGGGGGCGCCAGCGTCCTGCAATGGCGATGGGCGATCGAGAGCGTTTTATGAACCCCGGTGCACCGCGCCCACTCTCCATTAAGATCCGGGGCTCTCGTGTGCATGGACCATGGCGCGCGAGCCCGTCGCCGGCGTTGCTTCCCCCTGTGCGTGCCGCCGGGCCGGTTTCGAACCCATTTTGATTTCGATGAGGATCTCGTATCTCGTCGATATGGTCTCGATGATTTTGATGGGCTGACGACGGCACTCCAAACGGTTTTATTGTCCTTTAAGACGAAACAACGACTTCCAGTGTTAAGGCTGTCGGATTAGGTAATGTGCTCTACTGATAAAAGGGGCCGGGAGTATTATGCTATGCTTCGTGTTTGTGGTTTTGGGACAGCTAGGAATGAAGGTTCACGTGACCGGGTTGTTTCATTTCGTTCGAACCGCACATTGCGAAACATTCGGTTGGTTGGGATGGGAGCGCTTTCTGACTTTCTGTCACGTTTGTCACCGGCGGTCATTTACTAGCCCCGCGGTGCGAGCGTTGCAGGCGGCGAGCAGCAGTCACTCACGCCTGGTCCATGGCACCTGGCGCAGATCCCATGGTCCCACGTGCAGAGAGCATGTCTCCTTCAGGGTCCATGGGCTACAACAGGTTCGACGCTGATAGGCGGGCCCAAAGCTAAACAGGGTCGTCGTGTCAGTGGAGCCGCTCGCGTTTCTCGACGGTGAGGTCTACGGTGGTCCGGTTACAGCAGAGACCAGACCTGTAAAAGCCTGGTTACTTTACTCCGGTCCTCCCGTTTTGTACCCCGAAGGGGAGAAACGCCAACAAGAAGCGACGGCATGCATGAAATCCAACGCGCCAGTGTCAATTTTTTTTATTTAACCAGGCGCGCTAACTCGTGCTAATTACCGTCCGCACGGACCATGTTGCCATCATCACACATGGTCTCGACATGGTCTCTGCGCGTTGTGAATTCAGTTTCCCTTTCTGGTATTGTTTTCTTGAAGTTTGTAAGTCTCATCAGAGATATTTGAGTCTGCATGTTGAAACCTTGGGAATTCAAGTTGCACTGGAGCCTTAAATTTGGACCTGAAGTGGGATGGGGACATGGGGTAACAATTCGTGTATACGACAGGTGCGGCACTATTTGCAACAGGAACATACAAAATCATTGTTCGTGAGATCTATGTTGCCATTTTGTCATGTTGCTCCTCTATAATGAGTTAGATAGCGCTAGAGAAAACGTGCAGCAATCAGCATGTAGGAGTATTTGTAAGTAAATAGGCAGGGAAGGTTGGAAATTGGAGAGGAGTGCTGGAGATATCTTTCTACCACACATACTCTCGAACTCAAATGCTTAAAGAACCCCAGAGCCCCCCGTACATTGACAAACCTAACACAGCGAAGGAGATATAGTTGATCATAAACACTCGACAATTTTACCGCAGGTCAACCATCGAGGAGGAGGCCAATATACTAACAGTCCAGCCTATATACATCCTTCACCCATCAAACCTGCACACTCTGATAGTCGTGGACTCGACTTGTACAAAAGAGGTCTGCTATTTTTTTATAATAAGCACGATAGCGCGCTACTCTGACCAATTTAATTATGATTGCGCTTGAGATGCTCAAATTTGTTATAGGACTAGGTGCGTGTGCCTACACGTACAACGAGTACTACGAGTAGGAATCGGCTATTGCTATCTCTACACATGTGGTAGTCCAAACAGAGCTGTCGAGCCTCAACGTGGATACGACTATACGATAGGATCACAGTAACTTAATACCAGTGTCTAGTAGCTGTCGAATTCGCTAGCATTTGACACACAGCCACAATGCTTTTTTCGTGATTGGTATACAAAAAACGGGGTGTAGGTGCACAGTGCACTCGTCCTTTTCTCTTGGACCCTGGGTGTGTGTGGTCGACCAGCCTTTATTAGGAGGCATACGGCTGTGTCATCAACTTGTTCATACTGAAAATTTCTCCGCTTTCAGAAGCTTTTGAGCTGCGCAGCGGAGGTGCACCGATCATACACACGCGCAGATGACGCTTGACGTGTAGCGCCACGCAGCCTGCGTTGCTGTCACTCCTCGCGTCCCTACTCGCTTTGTTCACGCTGGTCCCTCCCCGCCTCCCCGTCCCCGCCTGATTAGATAACAGATACACCATCATCGGCCGGGCCGCTGCGTATTGCTCTCCCACTCCCACCCGAGCGGCTTCCCCCGCCATCCCCTTTGCCCTTTCCAACCCAAAGGCCCCGCCCGTTCCTCGGACGCCGCGCCCCGCGCCTCCCGCTTAAACCCCGCAGCGGGAGATAACCACCAGCAGCGTGCATCACCGCCACCGCCGCCGCTCAGCCACGCGGCCAATGGCGCACTAAACCCGGTGTAACGGCACGTACGTCTCTCGTGTTGCACGGTTGAAATAGTCGCCGCCATGGTGGCCGGGCGCGTCAAGGCGGCCATGGGCTTCCAGCGCAGCCCCAAGTCACCGGCGCCGGAGCCGACGTCGTCGTCCCCGTCGCGGACGCCCACGCGGGGGCCCTCGCCGGGCTCCGCGTCGCTCCGCGGCTCGGCGCCGTCGTCCAAGGCGTCGGCGCTGGCGCGGTCATTCGGCGCCTACTTCCCGCGCTCCTCCGCGCAGGTGCGTCCAGCCGCCGCCGGCGCCGCCCGCGCGCCGCCGCAGGTCGCCGAGCTGCTGCGCGCCATCGAGCAGCTCCAGGAGCGGGAGGCGCGGCTCCGCGTCGAGCTTCTGGAGCACAAGATACTCAAGGAGACCGTCGCCATCGTGCCGTTCCTGGAGGCCGAGCTCGCGGCCAAGAGGAACGAGCTCGAGCGGTGCAGGGAGACCGCGGACCGGCTCGAGGCCGAGAACGCAAGGCTCTGCGCCGAGCTCGACGCCGCCGCGCTCGAGGTCACCAGCAGGAAGCAGAGGATAGTCGCGAATGGAGAAGGAGATGGCTGAGCTCAGGAGGCAACAGGAAGCGGCCGCGGCGGCCGATGACTGCTCGTCGTCCGCCTCGGCGACGAACGAGCAACTCGAGAGCTCCAGTGCCGCGCCACGTCACGCGAGTTCAGCTCAACCTACAGCTGAGCGGCCATACGTCGCGCCGCCGCCGCCGCCTCCGGCGCCACCAGCGCCGTTCAAGTCCAAGTCCTACTTCTCGGCCTCATCGACCCCTTCACCGGCAAGCTCCTCGCCACCCTCGCCGTCTTCCTCCTCCACGTCAACCTCACCGTCGTTCTCCGGCTCGTCGTCGTCGGACACGGCGGCTGCACCAAGACCCCGCGTGCCAGACCTCTCAAAGCTGCCGCCGATACCTCCGCCTCCACCGCCATGCCCACCTCCACCACCGCCACCGCCGCGCGGCGCGAGCAAGCGCTCC
This sequence comes from Urochloa ruziziensis, assembly GCA_015476505.1. Taxonomy (NCBI): domain Eukaryota; kingdom Viridiplantae; phylum Streptophyta; class Magnoliopsida; order Poales; family Poaceae; genus Urochloa; species Urochloa ruziziensis. The sequence continues at coordinate 44,742,775 of CM027122.1, forward strand.
TTGCCCTCCGGTCCACCCGCCGCTGCTCCGCCTCCGCCGCCGCCTCCCCCTCCGGCGAGGAGGCCGCCGCTCGGCGCGGCGTTCCCGCCGGCAGCAGGGGCGTCGTCGGGGCAATGCGTGCGGCGCGTGCCGGAGGTGGTGGAGTTCTACCACTCGATGATGCGTCGGGAATCAAGGCGGGACGGCGGCGCCACGGGCGAGGCCGCGAACGGCGGAGGCGGCGGCGTGGCGGCGACGCGCGACATGATCGGCGAGATCGAGAACCGGTCGGCACACCTCCTCGCGGTGCGTACATCCGAAGCATAACCTCATTTTTTTCCCTTTTTCTCAACCGCGACAACCACCGGTACGCAGCTACATTAAGGCCACGCTGCATTAGGTGGTCGTCCTTCTCCAGCGGCTAACCACTGTTCGAGCGACTCGGGGGAATGGCAAGGTGCCAAGGTTGGTAACGCAGTCATAGAACAGTGGAGGGAGGCGTCGTTCTCCGCCGTTATTGCAAGGTTACAAGCGGTTTGGTTGGGCAGATACGGTTAGTTACTGCCGAGAGGGTGAATTAAGTGTAGAGTACTAGAGTGTACGCATGCTCTGCCAAATCTTGATCCATGCAGGGTTTAGTGTAGTACAGTACAGTACAGCAAGTGAAATGCAGGAGACCACCCATTTTCTTCTCATTCTGTCGAGTTATCCTCGACGTCCATGTCAGAATTCCAAGGAAGAGGGCCCAAGATTTTGTTCTGATGATGCCTACGCCCTCCACTGGATCGGAGTAGCCTGCTGGGCGATGCTGATCTGAATCGGCGACGGCGAGCTCTGTGAATGAATGGTAACTGCGGTAGTACCGTAGTAGTATTGCTAGAACATATGTACGGAGTATAAGGTGGACATGTCATGCTGTGAGGCGGAGCTAACCGAAGTGCAGTGAAGGCTTGCTCTGTTCCAGATGACGTGCTTAATCAGCTTAGATAGATACGTTCTTAGTTACGGCTTCAAGTTAGTCCGAGCATTACTGCATTAGTGTGACTTGGTTAGCCGGCGGAGTGAATCGTACTTAAACCGAGCAGTCACACTAATGCATTACTGCTATTAGTAGTACTCAAGTGTTACCGCATTAGTGAGTATCTGACGTACTCCTGTTGACTTCGATCTCAAGAGAGACAGAAGTACTTGTGATTAGAAGCTGACCGAAGAAAATGATCCGGCACTAATGTTGTTGTTGTTGTTGGCAACACGTACTGACCGTGATTGAATATTTTTGCTACGCAGATCAAGTCGGACGTGGAGAGGCAGGGCGACTTCATCCGGTTCCTGATCAAGGAGGTGGAGGGCGCGGCGTTCGTGGACATCGAGGACGTCGTCAGCTTCGTCAAGTGGCTCGACGACGAGCTCTCCCGCCTGGTGCGTCAACCGAGCTGGTCCATTGCATCCGCCAGCCAGACGAAATGATGATGCTAATCCACTCGCGTGCGTGCAGGTGGACGAGCGCGCGGTGCTGAAGCACTTCGAGTGGCCGGAGCACAAGGCGGACGCGCTCCGTGAGGCGGCGTTCGGCTACTGCGACCTCAAGAAGCTGGAGTGCGAGGCCGCCTCCTTCCGCGACGACGCCCGCCAGCCCTGCGCCGCCGCGCTCAAGAAGATGCAGGCGCTCTTCGAGAAGTAAGCTTCCATCTATCTATCTGTGCGGTCACAAGCGCCACGACGTTTGCTTCTGTTTGTTCTAAAAATGTGTACATGCATACCCGGTTGGGTTTCAGGCTGGAGCACGGCGTGTACAACCTCGCCCGCGCCCGGGACGCCGCCACGAGCCGGTACACCCGGTTCCAGATCCCGTGGGAGTGGATGAAGCAGGACGCCGGCATCGTCAGCCAGGTAAACTTCCATCTCCGCCACCCCATTTACTACTCGCCGTGGGCCCACGGCATCCTCGCGGTACACATACTGTAGATTAGTGTAGATCGTCGTACTGGACTAGTGGAGAGTGAATTCTACGTCTCCAAGAGGACAAAACAAGCTACAAGGCAGGGGACTTTTTCGATCTGATGCCGCCCGCACATGTATGTCGGGGGTGTCTGTCACGTACGCGCGACTGTGTATGCAAGTAGCATAGACCGCGCGTGATCCGTGCCATCCGGCACGCCTCTGCTGCTAGTTCACGTGTAGATCGGTCGAGCCCCGTCGGCGACGGTGGCGCGGTACTACGCAACAAAGGGCGATTCGAGGTAGAAATTCGGGATGCGCCGGCGTTCATTCCCCCTCGCGTACGACCGGGGCCGGGTGGGGGCGCCAGAAGGAAGCGTGGTCTCTTTCGGCCTCTGCTGGGACGCGGCGTGGGCGTGCACCGGTGCACGTGAGCCGCGGCGGCGGCATCTCGTGAGCCCCCCTCTGCCTGCCGCGGTGGCCGCTGGCGCCCGTGCTCTGCTCTCGCTCCGCTCCACCTCCCCGCCTTGTCGCTGCCACAACAGCTAGCGAACAACAAGCAGCCCCGCCACGCCGCGGGATCCCGCCAGGCGCCAGCCGTGTCCGTTCCGCGCCGCATCGGTTGGTTGAGATCCGCCGGCCGGGACACGGGTGCAGGAATCGCCGAATCGGCGGGTCCTCGTCAACGTGGCCCCCGTCACGATCTGTTCGCGGGCGGGGCCAATACACGTGAGCCATTGGCGCTAGCGCCATAGCGGCTAGAGACCGCTTCACCGCTAGAGAGCCGGCCGGCGGCGCGAGGCGTGATCCCTGGCTCCCTGCTGTTTCCAGTCTGCTAGCTGTTGCCGTGTCCGGCAGGGCGCCATGGACTGTGGTGCCGCGCCCTGCGGCGTGAACTGTTCGTGTGCCACGGCGTGAGCTCTGGCCTCACTGTTCCGCTCGGCTCGCCCTCCGATTCATCAATGGAAATGCTATAGAAAATGGGATCACATAAAAAATAGTCCCATGGATCTGCATCCGGAGCGATGCTAGCTCGCAGGTCCACGGTACTGTACTGGTTGGTTGCACCGGAGTACTTACGCCGAGTGGTTGTGCACTTGCGTTTATGTTTCCGCACTGGACCATCTCCCGAACCCAAATGAATTGGTGGATGGACGTACTCTCCTGTCTTGGGTCTCACACCGCAAGTTCAGTATGCTGCTGTTGTAGTTTACTGAAACTGAAAGTTATGCTTGGTGCTAGGTGAAACTAATACTCCTAACACGATTAAGTTAGGATCATGTGGAGACTTGTGCAGATGCAAAAGCTCTGCACTTTTATGTGGTGGTGGAGTTGTGCGTTTCAAGTTGAGTACTGATGACAACTGTGGTGTACATGCAGATCAAACTCCAGTCGGTGAAGTTGGCCATGAAGTACCTGAAACGGGTTTCCTCTGAGCTCGAGGCAATCAAGGGAGGCCCTGAAGAGGAGGAACTGATGCTTCAAGGAGTACGGTTCGCCTTCAGGGTACACCAGGTACATGCACGCTCGGTTGTTACTAAGCACAACACTGCGGTATATATACCATAAAAATAATTCCATACTTCTCCATGTTAGAGGATCAGTACAGCCCTACTGAAACACTCCACACTCCTTCCTTCCGTGCAGTTTGCGGGTGGATTCGACGTGGACACCATGCGAGCCTTCCAGGAGCTCAAGGAGAAAGCGTCCATGTGCCGGATACAGCGGCAGAAGCATAGCCGTCATCTGCGGCAGCACAGGCTCGTCGCCAGGACCTGAACATCAGAGCGTCGATCGCCTCCTCAATCCTCATATGGTGACACGAGATGGTGTCACCATAGTGCAATAGTATGATTTGTTGATTGCTTTTTTTTCCCCTCTTTTTTGCGAGGATTAGTCGGTTGCCAACTCGATCTGCTGTAAAATGCTCTGGTACTGTAACTAATGAACACCCTCTGTTCTTTGTTAGGAGAAATCTTTGTTCACTATAGCTTAATCATTTCGTCCCTCCGATGATTGTCTTTTGTCAAATGTGTTGTGATTAGCTCTATAACGTCCGCATGCCTTATTAAGAAAAAAAATATTGCAGCTATTTGTCTGCCACAGCCCCCTTTGTCCATGGTGCTAGCAAGCTCATTGCTCATATGCACATTGAGGAAACGGGCTTTCAAGTGCTTTCTGAACATCGACTTCGAACTGCATCGAGCTTCAGGCCTAACCAATGTTCAAATTGAACATAGCTCGTCACATTCAGTTTCTCGAAGAGCAAATAAAACCCATCCTCTATAGTAGTGCATTACTTTGATATCGAACAACAACAGAATCACCAATTTAAGTATTCCCCATACAAGAATTATGAAACAACGCCACCAAAAATGGGAAACGGCTATAGCTTGCGCCAATTGGATCAGCCCGTATACTAGTATTGTCTTTCTGTTCTCCCCGGTGTTCTACTCCTACGCGAGGAGCGTAGCGTAGAGGATCTGGTTCCACGTGTCGGGCACGCCGGCGAGGCACCAGTGGCTGCAGTCGTTGCCCGGGTGTCCGCCGCTGTAGGCCGACGGGTGGCCGTCCCGCCTGAGCTGCGACAGCAGCGTCACGTCCAGCAGGTACACCGGCTTCGACATGCCGGCGAGCGCGCCCCTCACCGCGCCCTGCGCCGGGACGGGGCCCGCCGGGTACGACGACCCCGCGATCGGCTGCGTCTGCTGCGCGCAGCTCCTTGAGCCCTCGCCCCACTCGGCGCCGCTGCAAGCAACGACGCGTCGGTGTCAGTAGGAAAGCAAAAGCTGCTGCAATTGGGTTGGGCTTTCTTATTCTTGAAGGATGTTGAGTTGGGCCTTTGAGTCGTGTCATTTTGGGCTTACTTGTAGTGGGTCGGGGAGATGCCCTGGAAGTAGACTTTTGTTCTGGAGGTGTCGACGTTGGAATCGACCCACCTGGCCCATGTGGTCATCCCCTTGGAGAAGGCCGTGAGCCGGTCCATGTCCTTCACCACCTGCCCTCCGTCTTGCACATAGTCCCACCTGCAAAATTCACCGCGTCACTTCTGAGTTTCTGACTTGCAATTGCAATGCAAATGACAACGCAAGGATGTTCTGGGCTTTGGACTTACGGCTGGTCCCTGCCGGTGTGCGTCCACCAGTGCCAGGTGTTGAAGACGAGGACGTCGGCGCCGAGCCACGCGTCGCCGGCGGTGATGGAGTCGAGCTTGAGCACCCGGCCGACGGACTCCTCGGCGATGTCCACCAGGTAGGTGCTCCGGTAGTATGCCACCGACAAACCGTAGTCCTGCGAGCACCAGACGACACCAGCACGTTAGCTAGTTGGCGTGCGGTGCCGTACTGCGGCCCCGGCGATCGGCCGATCGGCGAACAAACTTTTGGCGGATCCACCGGCGCCGTGCCCGTGCGCGCCTCATCCGGGCGCCACCAAAAACAGAGCAAGCATTAAAACGCACGCTGCCGATCTCCGGCCGCGCGCGTCCATGGCCGAGCCACCGTATCAATCAGCATGCACAAGGCTCCAAAGGTGTCGGCGCCAATGCAGTCGTCGTGGTACTGTAGTCGTTGCCGAGAAATATCTCTGCTTGTCTGCGTATGCGCGCCTCTCTGGTGCGAATGTGATGTCACGGCTGCCGTAGGGCCCGTAGCACAGCAATGCTTCCGAATGTGGCCAAACGACAGGCACTGAACTGTGAGCCCCGTAAATGGCCGTACTTAGCTTTGCTTCGTTTTAAATTTTTCCCAGTTTTTTTACACGGCCCGTGAGCCGTGTCATTGCAGACTTTTGCGTTCAGGGCCCGTGAAACAGCGAAACGGCAAGCATAGCATCCTGTATATTGCAGCATATAATTCATAGCGGTGACCGGTGATGATTGGTTGGCAATCGGTCCCGGCGAAGTGGATTAATCCTGTTGCGCATGACTATCAGTACGTTCTGGTCTAGTAGTTGCGAACAGCCATGCATGATGATAGGAAAAGGGTATGAGCCATGAGGTGAGATTATTGCCGAGGACGACTGATATGGTGATATCCCACGCGACAGGATGGAGTGGTTGAGCTGTCCAGGGCATCTGAAATGCTAAATTGAAGCTCGGATGGAAGGAACATAACCAAATCTAGTCTAGCACCTAAAAAGTCGAACTTATCGTCCATTTTTACTTCGTTTTAAAATGTTAAAATGCCCGTTTTCCCTCCCTATTATTTGAGATCGAGTTCATTTCTGCTCTGTTTTGTAGTACCGTAGTGTATGAATCGCCAGTACGAGCGAGGTACTACTTAATTTCGGTACCACACGTCCTAAGATGGGTTGGCTGCCTGCTCCAGTACAGAAGCTAGAAAACTGCAGACTCCCCCGAATGTCACCGTTGCGCATCCTATCCTTAGACGTACTACGATTCAGACAGGTCCATCCATAAATCTCGCTCTGTCCGTAACTCCGTATTTCACTTGCCACATCGCGTGCAATTTGGGGTGCTAATCCACTCCAGCAGGCTCCACACGCAGCCGACCCCGGCTTCTCCCATCTTACCAATCAGGTCTGATGGATAGATTAGATGGTCCATTAAAGTAGGACAGATGCCTAACAGGGTCTAGATTAACATTCACACTTTCACAAAGTACCAATCTGGTCGGCCTGAGAACTCCCATGTGCCGATTCTCTGCAGCTAGCCTACTCGATCTACATGCATAAAAATGGGTTGCATCTGCAGGACAGAGGATGCGATGAGAGGATCCAACAATTTGACCCTTGTCAGCGGATCACGGGGTAAGACTTGCAATCAGGCGATCAGCAAAACGTCAAGCGAAAAGCGGGAGGGGCAATGATGCTTCGTGCTTTGTCCCTCCCGGCCCATGGCGTCTTGTGCCGTCACGGACCCCCCACGAGCGCCCATGATCGCCCAATCTCCTCCCAGCTCGGCCGCCGCCAACTCCCCGCGCACATGAGCGAACAGGCTCTCGCGTCCAGATCTGCGAGCAGCTCTGCCGCTGATGGTGGCGGTGCCACTGCCGGGCGCGGGTGCGCTGCTACACTACACTACCGCGCCAGACAAGAGCGCCGTTCCACCGGTAGTGCCCGAAAGCCTGCGGCCGGAGCTCCCAAAAGGCCAGCAGCACACAGGCACAAGCACAAGCACAAAAAGCCTTTTCCCAAAGCTTGTGCCTTGCCTGTTTTGCACCGTCGTCATTAAATAACTCGCTAAACATCAACGCCACTAGTAACAAAACCTCCGGGGCCATACTGATACATCCCTCTAGCCAAAATGTTACTGGAATTGTTCAAAAAAAATGTTACTGGAATGCTGAGCTATCCGGCCGTGCTAGTCTCACTACAACGGAATAATGGAACCGTGGTGGGTTCAGCCGTGGTAGCTTCGTTTCCATTTTGCGATATGATGATGCAACGGAGAACTGGTACGTGTACGCACCTGGAACGTGACGGTGGAGACGGGGTTGCCACGGCTGTAGGCGACCTTGGAGGCCGGCGCGGCCGCGCGCAGCATGCACGCCAGCGACTCCCACTGGTTCAGGCTGAGCGAGTCCCCCACGAACAGTATCTTCTTCCCTTTCCACCGGCTCAGGAAGTCCTGCCCGTTGAACCTGCCATCATCACCGGCGACAATGTGCGCGCCATTAGTTTCAGGCACTACAGCATTCTTCATTGCTCCGGTAATGAGCTCTCGGAAAGACAGACAGACAGACAGACGCGCGCCTACGTACCTCGGGAGCTCGCAGGAGGCCGGGCGCCACCGGTACTTGAGGTACTGCTTGTCGGGGCGGCCGTACTTCTGGCAGTCGAACTCCGGCTCCACGAAGGGGCACCCCGCCGTGTCGTACATCGGCAGCGTGTCGTCGTACACCCAGCTGCCCTGAACAGGTTGCACGACGCCATGCCGGTCCCGGGACCGGGACCTCCTCCTCCGCCGGCGGCGGCGCCGCGGGAGCGGCCTCCTCCTCCGTGCCGCGTGCCGTTGTTGTGATGCGGCGGCCTCACCGGCTTGTGGCGGAGGCCGAGCGTGCCGGTAGTGCTGCTCGCCGCGGCGGCGGCGCCGCCGCACGCGCGCATCAGGGAGCACGCCAAGACCGCGGCGAGGAGGGGCAGCAGGCGCGGCCGCCGGTGCCGCGCCATTGCGCGGGCGGGGCGCTGAGGAGTGAGAGGAGTGGCGAGCTGGCCGGCTGGGCCTTGGTGGGGGGACGGACGGGCACGAGCGGATGATGAGAGAGAGGCCGGCGCGGCGAGCTTTATAATAAGGAGAGTGACGGGTTTTACGCCTTTTTATCCTGGGCTGTCAGCTTTTTCTATGGGCTGAGGCTGGCCGGCCGGCCTGATATATCTCCGGTTAGATTCTCGGACGGTCGCTGGCCGCTGGGCCATCCGCCGTGGAGCGGAGGGGAGACCTTTTGCTGCTCAGGTTGATGAGGTGGGACAGAGACCGTCATCTCTCGTCTGTCAATTTGAGATGATGCGATGATGACTCTGCTCGAGCAGCAGCAGACTCAGAGACAGAGGTCGCCGGGACGGGGCGAGTGCACGGCCGACGGCGTCACACTGCCGCCTACAGGCGCGTACATCGTCGGCAACGGCAAAGGTCCGTGAACAAATTCTCACGACACGCGTACGGCGTCCATATATGACGTGTTCACGTATCTGCCCAAAGTTTTTTTTTTTTTTTTTTTTTTTTGCATGCACGCATATCTGGTTGATCAATGTGCCTAGTAGTAATTTTAAGATAGAGCGTCAGACATTTGTAACTGCCAAGAGCCTGCGCACCTAGGAGTGCACTTTGTTACCCATACATCTTCACCGAGGTGTGTGCTTGCCGAATTCCCAGGTAGGTTTTCGTACGTGTTTTCGTTGCTTGACTGCCTCTGCTGTTTGTTCTGCAGTAGCCGAAATCTGCTGAAACCTGAACACAGGGAAGCACTGCTTAGCAAATTGACGATTTTGAATAGGTCAGGTTAATCTAGTAACCGATGCCCATACGTCATAGTTTCCCGGTCTCTATCTTCTGTAGAACCGAAAGCTGGACAAAGTTTTCTCTGAGTCATCATAAACATTTTTTAAAAAATTAAAGGCAGGAGCACTGCCATATCATTTAAGAAGGTGTCTCATATTAAAGGAAACGAGGCTAAATCATACAATGCTCAGTTAATTAGGGGTAAACCGAGCGAAAAACAACACACCCAACACGACGTCACACCACCACACCTCGGGAGACGAACCAACAAGAAACCACCAAACAAACGCCGTTTTTCAATGTTGTTCCACGCCATTACGTACGAGCGTGGCCCGCTGCAAGCCTGGATAGAAACCCACGGCTCCTCCACCATGACGCTATCATCCTCCTGCCACACGCACATACTCGTCGATCTCCCGGCCGCCACCGTGAAGCAAAACCAAATCTTGACCCTTCAAGACAACTCAACCGCATGCTCTGTTCGCCTAAACGGTCGTTTAGTCCGTTTAAACACCGTTTAAACGGTAAACAGAGGTTGACTGTGTCGTTTAGCCCTAAACGGTGGATTAAACGGTTAGACCGTTTAAACCCGTTTAAACCGTTTAAAATCATCTAAACCGTCTAAACACACTCGAGTTAATCATGATTACATAAGTTAAATAACCATTAAATTCATAATTTAGTCAATAGGATGATTACAACTACCATAATGAACTTCGAAGTAATTAAAATCGTAAGTATACGAAATGTTGTAGGATATAGATTTCTCCTAAAAATATTATTTGGTAGAATACTTACTTTTTAGATGTGCAAATATATAGAACTTCTGGCAAGTTTGACTTTTATGTACACAAATTTGTATGTTTTAGTGTTACTATGCAAAACCGTTTAGGCCGTTTGACTCCGTTTAAACACCGTTTAAACGGACTGAACGCTAAACAAAGGGTGACCGACTGTTTAGCGTTTAGCGTTTAGCGTTTAGGATAACATTGACCGCATGGGGGCCTCGCCACATCCACCGCCTCACACACAGAAGCAACCACCTTAAAGTGATACTCTGCCGTTAGACAATGCTTCGACAAGACTTGTTTTGCCGCCGTGACTCAATGATTCACCTTGTCACCACTGGGATCACCACCACACCATAAAACGCGGACCCAAAGCTAACAACAAACCCTCAGCACTTCCGAACACAACCACAAACGAGCCACCACCACCCAACGGGCCACCTTCACCCTTGGCCGCCTTCCCCAACAATGGCGACACGTCACCACTGCAAGTTAAACCCGGTCTAAAGAAGCGATGCCTATAATGAGGATGGGACGCCAATGGCGCCGCCGACGCTCGTCCACAACTGGACATATTCCTGCCAGGCGAGACGACGGGGGGTTACGTCGTCTGATGAGGCGACGAGAAAGTCCCGTTCTCCCAGGCGGAATCGACGAGATCGACGTCGTTGTACGGCCTCGTCCTCCGGAGGCGACGCTGCGGCCGGATCTCCCCTGCGAGCGCGAGGACGGAGCCCTGCTCCAGCTCCTCGACGCCCACTCTCTAAGGCCAACCAACCCTTTCCTTCAATCTTTCTCCAAAATTCGTAACCAAACTTTTCAAAATTCCTATGTAAAAGTTGTAGCTAGATCATTGGTCTCCAACTTTAGTTTTTGGTGATATATCAAAAGATTAACCAACCAAAAGATTTGAACTCCAACAGATTGGTCAAAACTGTAAAACTTGAAGTCTGTCAATTTCGACAGTTAGCTCTTCAAACTTAGTTACATTCAACCATCTTGGGATTCTCCAAATAAATAGAAAACAATGTTTAATTCCTTTTATATCTAGCATGATGAATATTCATATATCCAAGATTCCATTTTGCATCTTACATCTGTATGTTTCATATGCAAAAATTAGAGAAATCCTTTAGCTAAAAATATGCTCAAAGTGTCCATCACAATCTCCATTCAGTTTCGTCAGTGAAAGTCACTGGACAGTTTCGTTTGGCCATCTTCCAATCAACATTTAAATTTGAGAACCTCAACTTCAAACTCGAACAAGTACTGAAATCATTTAACCACATATCCAATTTCTTACTGTGAAGATCTCATAAACTTTTTATGTACAAAAACTTCCAGAAATCGAGATCCAATATGACCATTTATTTCTGTTATGCAGACTTGGGTAGATTTCAGCTAAGGTGAAATCATTCCAACTGCCACTCTTTTCTAATCCAAATGATTTGTAGTTGAGACAAAAAGGCTGCCACACAATGATATACACAAAATTATTTGTAGTTGATCCTAACTACATACAAAGCATTAAAAAATTTAGAGACAAATCCTGTCTGTGGGTTATATGACATCTTTTAGTCATGTTTTTGTATCCGTCTATATGATAGATTTGAGGTGGTTAGAAACAACCCCTGTCTCTGGGTTGGACACGCCCTAACGGGGCGCAGCAGCACGCAGCAGCCACTGTCAATGGATGATATTGATATGCTTGCACATGGCCGCTTTAATCCGTGGAAACCGAGAGACTAACAAATGCCCTCATAAATGCACCGCATTTTTGTTGTCTACCAAGTCCAGCACTGTTGATAGAATGTGAAGAACGTTGGCTAGCCCCGGCCGGCAGGTAGTGCTAGTGCTAAGTACCGCCATCAATCTGTTGCCATCCTGATTCCTACTGAATCCATGCCATTCCCTTCGTTCCAACTAGAACTTTATGTTTGAATGGATTAACAGTCAAAATTCGCTTCAAGCCCTCTTAATTTCTTGAGTAAATTCCTTATATGTCATTGGAAAATACAACTCATCTCCTATGTGCCATTGAAAAATAGCCCATTCCTTCTATGTCATTGGTTATAATTTTTTATCCCTTATGTGCCATTGCCGTTAAAAGAGGCTAACAGAGCCGTTAAATGGAAGGGCGAAAAGACCATAATACCCCTAGTTAGAATGAAGCACATTTGTGACTTTTCATCCTTGTCATGCCAGTAAAATCAACAACAATAATGAGATAACACTGGAAGGTATGCAAAATAGGTCATATAGAGATACATAAAATAAATAAAACTTATTGTAAACTGACTATATGGGCATTATTGGCATTTGTGACCGTATGGACACAAATGGCTACTTGCAATTATGCATGTTTGGACAACAAAATCTAGTTGTATGAATATCACTAGCATCTTGCAATGAATTTTATTTATTTCATATATCTTTGCATGACCCATTTTACATACTTCTAGTGTTACCTCATTATTGTTGTCGATTGTAATGTCATGACAAGGATGAAAGGTCACAAATATGTTTCATTCTAGTTAGGGTATTATGGTCTTTTTGTCCTTTCATTTAACGGTTCCGTTAGCCTCTTTTAACGACAATGGCACATAAGGGATAAAAAATTATAACCAATGGCATAGAAGGGATGAGCTATTTTCCAATGGCACATAAGGGATGTGATTGTATTTTCCAATGACATATAAGGAATTGACTCTAATTTCTTTCAATCCTCTTGGAAAGGGAATTAACCAAACAAAGACCTTGCGGTTTGTCCTTCGCAAAAAAAAAAGACCTTACAGTTTGCTTTAATTTGTCCTGTCTACTAAAAAATATAAAAGCATCTACAACACCAAATAAATATGCTATGGCATATTAAAATACTTGGACCAGATATTGAAAATGTTTTATCTTACCTCTCATTTTCTAAACCCACCTAGCCACTTCTATCTAACTGGAAGAAACAAATATTTGGGTTGTGCACGAGGCCGAACCGGGTCACCAGGCCGTTTCCATTCTAGAGCAGCAGCCTGCTGCCTAACGGGCCACCATGATTCCTCTCTCAGGCCCATACATCTGGAATGTCGAACCCCTCCAAGGGCTAACAGATGTTTCGCGAAATTTTTTCGAGTACGTTCCCTCACATGCATGATATATTAAATGTAGTCGAAAAAAATAACCCATTATATGGATGGAGTGTACTTCGCGAGACGAATCTAATGAGCCTAATTAGGTCGTGATTAGACAATAAATTGCTACAGTAAGCATGTGCTAATGACGGATTAATTAGACTCATTAGGTTCGTCTTGCGATTTAATGACAGAATCTGTAATTAGTTTTGTAATTAGTCTATATTTAATACTTCAAATGTGTGCCCGACATACTCGAAAAAAATTTCGCGAAACATCTGAACAAGGCCAAGAGGAACAAAATTACGACGGAATGAGCCACCTGTAGATGTACTTAATTAATTTTATATTAAAAAATATTTATGCTATATAATTAGTTTCATGATAAAGATCTTTTACTCTAGTTTTTTAACAAATTTATTTGAAGATATAGATGTTGCCTGTATTTTCTAAAAATCAAGTTAACTTGTAGCATGCACACTAACAACATCATTTTTTAAGGAACAGAGGGAGTACACTGCTGGGCGCTGGCACCTTCCTGTCTTTGCCTGGAGCCGGTAGCTCTTACAGGGCACGAGCCTCCACGCCGGATCCAACGAAAGATACGAATGCTTCGATGGTGATGAACCAAACATACTCTTAGGGCCGTTCGTTTACTCTGGAACGATGTCTCGAGAACTATTCCAGCTACAATGATAAGCTAATTTGTATTAACATTGATCAACAGGAATAGTTCTAGGCCTCAATCCAGGCTAAACGAACGAGGCCTTAGAGAGTTTCGAGTAATTCGGTTCTTTCTGTTCCTTGCCTTTTGAAACCGAACAAGGAACCAATTTCAGTTTTGGTTATTTCAGTTCGGTTTCTCGTTTACGGTTAATTAAGTCCACCCCTAGGCACGATCAAGGAGTCGGCAGGTCCGCGCGCTCAGTAGTTGTTCTGGTTCAGCACTTGCACTTAGCACTTGCACTTCAGCCAGCGTATTTGGCCATAGCAGTAGAGAAAGGCCATTTCGCCTTTGGGGACCTTGCAAAATTATCGTGTGCCATGCTGAGCTGCTGACTTGTAGTTTTTGTCGTGTAGCCATAGCAGCAGCAATAGCGGCGATGCGACTTTCCTGCTGTCGCCACCAGCCACACTACCTTTCAGCAGCCCCACAAACCCACACATAAAAGCCCACGGGCGCATCTCCGAGAATCCCCCCTCTCCTCTTTCCAGCCACCCTCGCGCAGTCACGCTTCACCCTAGCCCCCCTCCCAAAATGGCGGCGGCCACCTCCTCCTCCACCTACCTCGCCATCACCCGCAAAACCCTAAACCCCGTCCCCTCAGGAGCCCCAGGCGCCGCCGCCGCCTCCGTCTCCTTCCCCTCCGCGCAGGCCCCATGCCCCCTCGCCGCCTCCGCCTCCGGCCGCCGCCGCGCCATGGCCGCCAAGGTCTCGTCGCCGTCGGTCCTCGGCACCGCCATGCCGGAGCTCGACTTCCAGACCTCCGTCTTCAAGAAGGAGAAGGTGTCCCTGGCCGGCCATGAGGAGGTCCGATCCGTGCCCCCGTGCTGTTTGTCTTTGGTGATTGGTTCGTGCGAACCTGCGCCCCTTTTGCTGATTTTGGTGGGGGTTTATTATGTTGCAGTATATCGTGAGGGGCGGGAGGGATCTATTCCCGCTGCTGCCGGAGGCCTTCAAGGGGATCAAACAGATCGGAGTCATCGGCTGGGGCTCGCAGGTATAAAGCCTGCAAACTCTATTCTCTGACGGAATGATCCTTATTGCCGCCTGTGTTTATTTCTGCTGACTGTATTGGGATATTCTGTTTGAATATGGATAGAATTCGTTATAAGTGCCCAAGCGACTGTGTATCCTTGGAGACAATATCTCTGCTAGCAGGTTTAGATTAGGTCTATTGATATTTTTGGCCGAGCACTCCTTGGTCGGATGAAAATGATAGGGCCAATTTGCTTAATGGTGATTTTGACTTTGAAAAAAAACATCATATGCTAATGCTAGTAGCCTGGTAGTACTTGCTTCCAACTACTAGTGCCAGGGTAACATACCACCACGACAGCACATATGACCTGACTTGCCCCTGCTTTTTGGCTTGAGTGATATGGGAATAGTGTCATAGTGCTAATATTACTCAATTTTAGATATAGTTTGGTTTGGTAGGAACCACGAACCAGAATTGATGTTGCTATGTCTGCTCTCTTGCAGAAAGAAGATGGGAGCACCAATAGAAATTATCCAGTTTTCATAGATGTTAATTTGCAATCTGTATTCGCTTGATATCCCGTTTTATAAATTATGGTTGTTCCCCATCAAGATTTTTTTCTACTGACTTTTGGACATGATCTTTTCTATCAATAAAACAATATGCAGCCAATAACATAGCCAATGTTAATTTTGCAGGGTCCTGCACAAGCTCAGAACTTGAGAGACTCACTTGTTGAGGCAAAGTCAGACATTGTTGTTAAGGTTAGGCCTCATGCATTCTGCTAGTACAGCATATATTAGCCCTGATAGATCAGATTAATTGTTCTCACGGATCTTAGCTCTAAATCATTGTTTGAATGGTCCATCAAATGTTTCTTAGTTACTCTAAAAAAATGTTAGTTTATTCTTAGCTCAACTGTCCATGTAAGGTAGCTAAAATATAAAATAACTGCCTGTTCCCTTGATATTATGACGAATTTGTCAACTGACCTAAGTACTTGTTAGCTGTACTTACCTATCTGATTCTGTTGTTTTGACTGCAGATTGGTCTCCGGAAAGGTTCCAAATCTTTTGAAGAAGCCCGTGCAGCTGGATTCACTGAGGAGACTGGGACGCTGGGTGATATATGGGAGACTGTATCGGGCAGTGATCTTGTGTTGCTTTTGATATCGGATTCTGCTCAGGTTTGCTTCTGTGATTTATATGCTCATATGCTGCGTAGTTTCTATGATCATTTGCTAGTGTATTGTTGTATTTGTACCATGTGTCCATTTAAACTTTTGTCTATTACTTTAAATGAGATTGGTTCTAGTTGGTCATATTCTTATCTGTTTGATATTGTTAGTGTTTTTGAAAGACTTGTGCAGTGGCATAGATTCCCTTCTCCATAGTCATTATCGAGCTATATTTATGGTTCAAGTTGTTTCATTTTAACTGTCCTTTTTATTTCTTTCAGAAGTGATTGTTTTTGTTAATCTATACAAATACTTTTGCACTTGTTCCAGCAAAACTTCGCTTCTCTTGTTCATTTTTCATAAATATTTTTTTCTATGAACCTTGATTTACAGCATTTCAATGCTCTGTTACAGGCTGATAACTACGAGAAAATTTTCTCACACATGAAACCCAACAGCATTCTTGGTTTGTCGCATGGATTTCTCCTTGGACATTTGCAATCCGTGGGCCTTGATTTCCCTAAAAACATCAGTGTGGTTGCTGTCTGCCCCAAGGGTATGGGCCCATCAGTTAGAAGGCTTTATGTTCAGGGCAAAGAGATAAATGGTGCTGGTATCAATGCTAGCTTTGCTGTTCACCAGGTATGTTACACATGGATATTGCCTGAACATGTTCTTTTTATTTGTTTCTATATGTTCGCATCCCTGATGGCATACTTGTATTCTCATTTGCATTTAGGATGTTGATGGAAGGGCTACAGATGTAGCTCTAGGGTGGTCAGTTGCTCTAGGTTCTCCTTTCACATTTGCTACTACTCTAGAGCAGGAGTACCGGAGCGATATTTTTGGAGAGAGAGGTGATCTACTTTCCTGATTGCCTTCATAAAGTTTTGTAGAGTGCGTGACTAATTTTTTATTATGCAGGTATTTTGCTCGGTGCTGTTCATGGCATGGTGGAGGCTCTTTTTAGGCGATACACAGAACAAGGAATGGATGAGGATTCAGCATATAAGAACACTGTAGAGAGCATCACTGGAATCATCTCTAAAACTATTTCGAAGAAGGTACATGGATCTTTTCTTGTTTTTCTAAATGTCTGTTTTCATCTTTTCTGCTTTACACAATGTATATCATATGATGTTATCAGGGGATGCTTGAAGTGTACAACTCCTTGACCGAAGAAGGAAAGAAGCAGTTCCTTGAGGCTTATAGCGCGGCATATTATCCATGCATGGACATATTGTATGAGTGCTATGAAGATGTTTCTTCTGGAAGCGAGATTAGAAGCGTAGTGTTGGCCGGAAGGAGATTTTATGTATGCTTTCATATCCACTTAAAAATGCTAAATAATGCCCCTTTGATGGATATCCAATGAAACGATAAATATCTGACTCATCTGTTTTCCTTCCTTGTAATAGGAAAAAGAAGGGCTTCCTGCTTTCCCTATGGGGAAAATTGATCAAACACGTATGTGGAAGGTGGGTGAAAGGGTGCGTTCAACCAGGCCACAAGGTGACCTTGGGCCATTGCATCCCTTCACTGCTGGGGTGTATGTTGCATTAATGATGGCACAGGTTGGATCCTTTATCCCACAATGGAAATTATGATTCAATTTTACATTGGTTGGTGAAACGTTACAATTTATTTTATTTTGTGCCCTCTCAGATTGAAGTCCTTAGAAAGAAGGGCCACTCTTACTCCGAGATCATCAATGAGAGTCTGATTGAGTCCGTGGACTCCCTGAACCCGTTCATGCATGCTCGCGGGGTGGCCTTCATGGTTGATAACTGCTCCACGACAGCTCGCTTGGGATCAAGGAAGTGGGCGCCACGTTTCGACTACATCCTTACTCAACAAGCTTTTGTTACTATTGATAGGCAAGGCACCACTCAACCAAGATCTCATTAGCAACTTCATGTCCGATCCAGTCCATGGTGCCATTGAAGTTTGTGCTCAGCTGAGGCCCACCGTTGACATCTCAGTGACTGCTGATGCAGATTTTGTGCGCCCAGAGCTCCGACAGTCTTCCTAAAGCTTGTATTGATTTGCAGTGTGTCTTGTCAGTGGTTAGGTTATAAGCAGTACTTTGACGTTTGAACTCTTAGGGTATTGCTGCTGTTTGAGAACCAGAAAAGTAAACCTGAGTGTAGTACTGTTGTGTGATGGCGCTGAACTAATTCGGCGAAGAATAAAAATGTGGCTTGATCTGAATAACTTTGCTCTTTTCAGTTTGGATGCTGGCTGATGGCTGAAGCTTGGTGTGATCTGTCTTCTGAATTTCTGAGTATGGTTTGCTAAGTTGAGCTGACCTATTTGAGTTTTGTTGGGATCAAGATCTGACCTATCTTGTCTCAAAGAAGGGTATCGGTGAAAACTCTCTCATTCTTTCATCCCATTCTCCTTTCAGTTCTGAGTTCTGACGGAAGGGAACCCTGAACTACGTCAACGATCACTGCAGTTTTTTCTTGTCCCTTTTTCTTGGCAGGGACAAGGTTATAAGCATTTGCACCTACGACATTGCCGGCCCTCTACGGACTAGGCAATGCAAACCTGCGCCACACTGACAAGCAGACAACACTACCTTGGGCACTACCAAACATATAGCCTTGCTCGGTCCCGTCGCCGAACATCCGCATGCTAAACTCCTAAAACCCAACGATAAATTCGAGGCCTGTCACCACTCATCCGTTTGGCGTTTCCTGATTCACCCGCTTATATAAACTCCCAACAAGCACACGCGAATCACATCGTCAATCAGGTAGCTGAAGCACCGAGCTGATCAAGCAAGTCAGCGACCATGGCCGAGAGGCAGGGCGCCGTGGTGAAGAAGGGCCACGACGAGGGCCTGAAGATGGCGGTGTCGCTGCTGGAGGAGTTCGGGCTCCCGCTAGGCCTGCTACCGCTGGAGAACGTGATCGAGGTCGGGTTCGTGCGCGCCACGGGGTACATGTGGATCAACCAGCGCAAGAAGGTGGAGCACCAGTTCAAGCTGGTGAGCAAGCAGGTGAGCTACGACGTGGAGATCACCGGGTACGTCAGCGCCAAGAGGATCAAGAAGCTCAAGGGCGTCAAGGCCAAGGAGCTCATGCTGTGGCCCCCCGTCAACGAGATCACCGTCGACGACCCGCCCACCGGCAAGATCCAGTTCAAGAGCCTCGCCGGCGTCACCAAGACCTTCCCCGTCGAGGCGTTCGCCGCCGGACAGTAGCCGGCGCGCCGCTGCGCACGTTACGTACTCTGCTTGACGGTGATTAATTATCGCATAATTTAAAGAAGCGCGCTAGACTGCCGAAGATAGCGCCATGAAGATGATGGGTTTGTACTGTTTCATTCACGAGTAGGTTGTGAGGATGGATTTGCTATAAGAACATTTACAGTTGTTTGAGACTTGAGACCGTGAACACTGCCGTCTTATGTTCTTCCTCGCAGCTCGAGGAATGGATCATTGTAGTAGGCCCGTTAAGATAAGTTGGGCCGATGTGGGCTACTTAGGAGGAGGGCCCGTCATTACACGACTAGCCATGAACGGAATCCGCGAAAGGACCGTGATAATGCGCAACCGGTCGCACGTGGAGCCGGGTGTGCGTCCCTAACAATTTGCCTTTCCCCCCTATTCTCATCTAATTACGTGCAGCCACATGTCTCTAATCCTGTGGGTAAAAGTGTATTATAGAGACGTCTCGTATGATGTCATCGTTGATGTTGACAAGGAAAAAAATAGTTGTATTCCTTTAAACTAACATTATTATCACATCAAACACCTGTTTTTAAATCCATTTTTCATCATTATACTCTTACGACGAGATCTAACAATACATCTATATTGGATGTGTTTTGAAGCCATTTCGAATAACTATCAACTTATGTTGTACGTATATGATAATTTATACATAAGTGTGTATCAACTTATATTGTATATCAATTTTTATGTCAATTTATTTTGTGCAATACAAATTTATGAAGTAAATTTATAATGTACAATATAGTAACTTGTGTGCATACTAGCGCATTATCCTATAGTAAATTTATGTAGCAGTACTATCAACTTATACATAACGATACTATAGGCTTATATGGAGTTTCATATTGAATATCAACTACGTATTATGAACTATGTTATTTATGGCAACTTATATAAAGAACTTATGTAGATGCAGTATCAAGTTCTGTAAACGATGCATTTTGTATTTCTGCTATTAACTTATGCATATATGAATCGCAACTTGTGTATAAGTTAGCTCCTGCCTAATTCTTACTTTATTATTATATTTGCATATTCGTTGTTAGTAGCACTACATATAAATTAATTGAATAAAATAAAATAACATCAAAACTTTGCAATATGATCTTATTATGTAAATTTTCTCATAAATAACACATTAATGCAAAAAATAAATTGAAAAAAATATTATTATTAATTAAAGGGATAAAAATAGACTTAGTACGAAAGGACTAAAATTAGCTTGTGACCCGGCTGGCCAGCAGACTACTTTGCGGACCGAAGGGCCCGTCCTGACCTGCTCATATGCTCCAAGCCCAGCAGCACCGCGGGCCACGAGTGTCGCGCGCTTGTGGAGCGCGATTCATCGCGGGGAAGCCTTTTCCATTCACAAAATGTCTCTCTCGTCCGTCGTCGTGTGTGTCCCGGCAGATCATTAACCTAGCGCGTTACGGAGTAGACCCTTAAGGCCTTGTTCGTTTAATACCTTCCTCAGAGGTATTAGGAGGTATCTATTATCTTATTAAAACAGAAGTAAAAGGAGCCATCAGATTCACCGAGAGGGCCTAGAAAATCCCACGTTAATTTAAAAAAGAGAAGAACCTCCACCGTTGGATTTTATGAAGATCTGACGGTCAAGAATTATCTAGACAGTTCTAATCATATCCGACTATTTTATGAAAATTTTACTAATAGATATATATAGAAATTTAGAAACCTAACCCTACACGGTTTCCATATTCCCAGGTTTGCTAACCTTGCATCCTACCTCCACGTTACTAATTCAGAATAAAAAATTGGTTTCCTAATTCAATACGGTCATGGCTGCCCGGTCATGTTAAAAACGAAAATAACTTATATCTAACACCACTAATATTTGAGATTTTAGAACATAAGAAAAATGCCAAATCGTTTCGATGCAAATTGGAAAGCAAATTTCTAACACAAAGTGTACATGTCAAGCATAATGGACAAATAATTAAACTAGAGATAAAATAATGAAACTAATTTCTTTTGAAAGATATGCTTCTTCCCCGTCCTCAGGATCACTACTCTGGTCCCCATAATAATGTCACAACCGCCTATAACCTTCAGACTCACGGCACTTCTTCCCCATACTTAGGATTGTTACTAAGACCCTTCCTAATAGTGTCCCGTCCATATCATTTGGTTTATTTTGAAAGATATGCTTCTTCCCCGTCCTCAGGATCACTACTCTGGTCCCCATAATAATGTCACAACCGCCCATAACCTTCAGACTCACGGCACTTCTTCCCCATACTTAGGATTGTTACTAAGACCCTTCCTAATAGTGTCCCGTCCATATCATTTGGGCTCACCACAACTTTGCTTGCCAGGTCATTTGTGCAAAGCTCCATTGCATTCAAACTCCTCCTAACAAAATCAAGGGTAGCACAAAAATCAGAATGTTGGCAACCGTGGTCTGCCAACAGGAACAAACCAGAGAGTATCAACAACGCAAGGAGCAAATCACCGCATATTTAGCCACCGAGTTAATTTGGAAAGAGAGAGCAGTGCGGGATCAAGGCGAGTTAATTTGGAAAGAGAGAGCAGTGCGGGATCAAGGGGCTCCAGAACTAAAGGAGAGCCAGAAGAGAATGTGAGGTAGACGAAGAAGATCAAGAGAGAGGAGGAATAATAGAGCATCAGCACCCCTAGAACACGCGGCTAGATACCCGCGCAATTTGCGCGGGCCAACTTGCTAGTTGGAGTGTATTGAGAGATATTTTGACTTGTTAGGAATTTAATACGTCACAATACGATCCAATCCCCTCAATTTGACTCAAAACGAACAAGGCGTAAAAAAGAGAAAAACCTACTCAAAACGAACAAGGCCTAAATAAAAAAGAGAAAAACCTAGCGCGTTAGCGAGTAAAGTCCGGCCAAAAGCGTCGGTGCGCAGCAAAACCGCACATCGAGTGGACGCGAGCACTAGCACTGGGGTCTCGGCTTCCACTTGCTCCATCCGGTCGGCTCTGTGCCCCAAAATTACGGAACCCCGCAATCGCCTCTGTCAGCAGCAACACTACCGTACGTCTGCCGACTATTGACATCCGACACGAGCCAGGAAACTGTTACTCTCGACTCAACGTCATCCATCCAATTAGGCCACGCACGAGCAGTGCGTACGGCCGGCTAGCATCAAGTTACTCGTTGGGCGTACGGGTACGTTCCTGCCGCAGTAGTTTTTCCAGTACATTCGGGGGTCTCGATGCGAGATGTGTTCCACTTTTTCCCGAACTTTATACACTAGGAAGAAGGTCGGCGCGCTGTAATTATTTGTTTTTCACAGTAGATAGTTTTTGATTCTCTCTATTTCTTAATTTTTCTAATCGCTAAGAACACTAAATGCTTACATGCATGAAACAACTACACGTATTGATTTGTTTCAAGAATCTCATCCCGCCTATGCATGTGAGAGGAATTAGGAGGTGTGTTTTGGTTTGAAGTATATTTGGATGACATATTCTCTCAATGGCTGTCTTGATTTTTTTCATAGACAGAGTTAAAAAATAAAAGGAAGGAAAGTGTTGTACGCAAGTGCTAGGGAGGGCAGGAAACCTCCCAGCGATATAACTGTACTTACTACTTCGTCTGTTCTAAGATATAAGTCGTTTTGACTTTTTTAAAATTTATAGATTTTGTTACGAATTTAGACATAACATTTATCTATATACATGACAAAGATGATGAACCTAAAAAGGACAAAATGTCCTATAATTTGAAACAGAGTAGTTACGTATCGGGACTGAGATACGTACGTCGATTGTAGCGTGGCCTACAATATTGTGGACCATCGCCTCTACGATTTACTTTGGAAAAAAGAATCGTCTCTACGTGGCCCCACGTTATTCTTGCAGCAGTGAAATTTTCAGGTTAAAGATTTGTCTCCTGGACTGCACGCTTCTTCTTTACGCTCCCCCGTCTGTTTTGCTCGCTATGCATGTCACAAGCCCACAAAAACAAACATTTGAACTTGGCAGCCAGTGGGCCCGCCTCCATCGCCGCCCATTATGGGCAATGATCTTACAGGTGACAACAAGGGCCCTCGCGCTGTCGGAGAGTACCTGTTTGAAACGGAATCGAGGAAATTCTGTATTGGACGTACTGCAACTGTTGCTAGCCGGAGGAGCCGCGAGGCTGCGATTCTGCAAGGAACTGAGCGGCAGGAATGCCCTGCCCATGCTCGATCTGATTTCGTAGGAGACACGTTCGTCGGCCGCGAGAGTAGGCCGAGTCGCAGAAACGATCGGAGCGGAGCCGGTCGTGCGTCCACCGCTCCGCCGCCGTGTGACAAAACCGAGCCAGACACGGTCCTCCTTGTCCCAGTGCTCGTCGTCGTTAACCGCCCGCCAGCGGGCAGGCGCCCAGGCTTGGTTCTAGAACGCCCAAGGACAGCAGCGGCCAGCACTGGCCTGCGCCGCTGTGCGGGCGTCACGCATCACTGGCACCACGCACACCGGCACACGGCAGCACGGCACGCCAACCAACCAACCCCGCACATCCTCGCTCAGAACGTCAGGAGTCGCACGGCTCACGCTGTTCGCTGTCACCCATTCACTGCCTCCAGCTGCAGCCAGGCGCTCGGGCGCGCTGTGCTCGCCAGCCAAGCCTCTACGAGTACTCCGCGTCTAGGCTTGGCTCAGCGCGTCGACCGGGCCGGCTCCTCTTCCCCGTCTCTCGTGCGGTGCGGTCCCAGCACCATCAGTGAACCAGTGATCCACCATCCTCCCAGATGCGGACGCCGTCCACCACCACCTCGCTCAGCATCACCGCCGGGTCAGGGGTTCCGCCGCGCGGCGCTTTTACTCGCGGGTCTCGTACGCGCCCCAGATCTGGAACTGCGACGGTGGCAGCAGGTACCCGACACGGGACATGATGTTAAAGGCGGGTGGGCGAGCGGGTAACTTTCATTTCAATTGGATTCGAAATGGCCGCGACCTTTTCCACAGCTTGCGTGCGCCAGCCATGCGAACCATGTACAGAATCAAAGGCGCGCGCGCACTACCCTGCTGCCGCCGCGGCCTTTCTCTTTCTTGATTGTTCCTTTCCACGTCTCCGACGCCGACCAGCAACGAAAGAAAAAAAAAATCCGACCGACAAAACAGAATGCAAACAGAAATGTATGATGGGAGAACCGAAGGAATCCTTTGCTTGTCAAAATTTTCCCCTTTCTTTTGAACAAAACAGAGCAAAACAAAACGAATCTGTGCACGCACGGTTACCGGCGAATTTCGAGAGCGCGATCACTCCACTCCATCAGTCTCCCATCTTGCTGCTGCTGCTAATCGGCGAGGAGCATCTGGAAGAGCATGTCGTTCCAGATGTCGATGGGTCCGGGGAGGCACCAATGGATGCAGTCGTTGTAGAGCTGCACCTTCTCGTTGGGCCAGTGCCCGTACCTGCTGGGGTGCCCGTCGGGCCGCATCATCATGGCCGCCGTGGCGTCCATGAGCATCAGCCTCCGCCCTTTCTCCCTCGCGCCCTTCTCGGCCGCCCTGAACTCCTCCATCTGCGCCGTGTAGAAGTGCAGGTCCCTGCCTTCCATGCTCGTCTCGTTCGCACGCATCGGCTGCGTGCGCCGGCAGTCCCCGCCCTGGTCCCACGTCCCGTTCTCGAAGTGGGACATGGGCGAGAGCATCCGCACGATGACGCGGCCCCGGAGCTGGTCGAGGTCGTTGATGGCGCGCAGCGCGACGCGCCACGCGCGGCGCTGGGAGTAGTAGAGGGTGAGGTCGGGGACGCCGTACTGGCGGCTGCAGAAGCTGCACCCGATCAGGCGGCGCTTCTCGTAGAAGAGGGAAGGGCGGGAGAACCAGTTGGCCGCGGAGACCAGCACCCAGTCGAAGCGGGGCATCTGCGACACCCAGCTCTCGTCGGGCTCGTCGAGGTAGAGGCTCCAGTGGCCCAGGTGCGCCGGCCCGTCGTTCTCCGGCGCCCGCGACCGCACCAGGAACGGCGACCAGAACATGCTGATGGTGAAGTTGTACGCCCTGTAGTGGTACACCTTGTTCTGGGTCGTCGGGTTCGCCGACATGTCCTTGGGATACGCCACCTGCACCCATGTTGTTCGTTTTGTTTTGGAAGAAGAATTCTCATCAGTACGCTGCTCTTGCTGCTTTGGGAGATTGGAAATTGAAATTGGAAAACCCACACCACAGTACTAAACAGCAAAGCAACACAGACCTGGGAGAGGAGGCAGAGCATGGACTGCATGTGGTTCCTGGCCAGCGAGTCGCCGACGAAGGCGAGGGACTTGCCGCGTGCGAACTGGAGGAACTGGAGCGGGTCGAAGCGTGGGAGCTCGCACCCGGAGGGGCGCCACCGCCACTTGAGGAACCCCAGGTCGGGGCGGCCGTACTTGAGGCAGTTCTGGTGCTCCTGGATCATGTGGCAGGTCTTGTGGTTGTAGTAGGGCGCCTCGGCGTCGGGAACCCACTCGCCGCGGAAGATGTCGCAGTACTTCATCACGCTCACCACGGGGGTGGAGGAGGCGAGCTTGGCGGCGCGCGGCGCCACGCCGACGCCCACCAGCCCGAAGTACTGCGCGTTGGTGAGCACGATGAGGATGGCCAGCGCCGAGAAGTAGACCGGCACTGGCCCGAACAGGAACCGCACCAGCCAGTGGAGCTTCATCCTGCTCCTGATCCTACTAAATCTCAATCTTTCCGCCAGCAGATCGAGCCCTCCGCAAATTCAATCGAATCCCCTCCTCCTCTACCTGCTACTCTGCTAGCAGCAATCTCTCATCAGCCGCCCGCTCTCCGCTGGTAGCAATTCTGCGGGGAGGGAAGCCGGGCATCGGCACGCCGGCGAGAGAGAGAGGACGACGGCCTCCGGCGGCGCTGATGGCCGGCCTCACACTCGTGCTATCTGAACGCGCTGCTATCCATCCGAGGCGAAGCCCTTTTGCACCTCTTGAATAAAGGCCGGGGGGACGGACGCGCCGGTGGGGGCACGCGAAAGCGAGTAGGTGCGCGGCCGGTTTCAATAGTACTGCCAAGTGGGGCTCGCAAGCGAACATGTCTGTCCCCGTCAAAGATTTAAACACCAGCAGCACCCCCAGCCCATCATTAAAGAAATTGCCCCCCGCGTGACCTCTGTTGAGTGGGGTCGTTGCCCGCCACTTGCCGAGCTGTAAATCGATTCGAGCTGTCTTCTTGACGAGAGCGATCGCGTCGTGCCCCTGCACCAACACGGCACCAGGCCTGCAGATCTGAAACCGATTTGTTATCCTTTTATATACGCGTTTTTATAATAACAAGCGTTTACGTTTCAAAAAAAATATTTGTAGTAGTGCAGAGGAATCGACGAATGGGAAGCAAACATTTGAGGAGGATGATAAACAAAGGCGGGAGAGAACAGCGGTCGATGCGCACGGCAATCGAGGAAAAACAGGGGTTAGTTTTTGTGTTACGGGAGTGGGCGCCATGCGCGCGCTCGCGGGGTTCCAGAGGTATGTTTAGCATGTTTGTCCGGGTGAATTTTGAGGGAGATTGTGCGGGTGAGGGAGATGCTTCTGGTCGGCCTCGCGAACCTGGGTTACCTACCGACCACAGGAGAGGGTTAAATTAAACCGGCGCCGTGACAGGCGATTAGCCATCACGAGGACGCGCGTCGCTGTTCGTCCGGGGTCGCGGCCGGCTGTTTCGTTTGGCGCCGGGCGGGTGGCGGACGTTAACATCGAGGTTGGCGTCGTCGTCTGTCACCATATGGACTATGGAGGCATGGCGCAAGGCAGCAAACCAATGCTGTTGCATGAAATGGGCAGAACCAGATATGCATCCGTGCATGTGCTGGTCTGCAAGTTTGTGCAGCGGCAAGAACCGTGTGAGATGCGTGCAACCACTCCGCTCCGCCGGAAGAGTGACGCGAGAAGCATCATACTGTATATGCCGTAAAGATAAAACAGAAAGAGAAAGCAACGTGCAGAGTAAGAGAAAGGGAAATGGCTCTTCTCCAGCGCCTCCGCCGTGGTCACGAGCCATGACGGCCTCGCGAAAGATTGCTAGCAGGCACCGTGCAAGGAGACAAGGCTACGTGGCGTGGATAGCCGGAACAGCTGTCGTTGCCCCCGGGACCGGCCCACGGGAATGGGATGGGACCACAGGCCAGCGTCCGGGCGCGTGAAAGAAAATTCTCTCCCGTGAAACGTCAGGGGTGGTGGATTCGTAGATTTGGTAACGTAAAACAGGGCCGGCCGGGGTCAGCGATTGGCACGCTCCGTAGGGACGGCGAGGACTGGGCGCTGCCGCTGCCGGGCGGCACATGGCCGCGTGCGGCCATGATGAATTGAACACACGCGACGCGGCCCGGCCGCTCGCGTCGTAGTCGTAGCATTATATTGGATCTAGCAGTGTGTCTATATATATATATGCCTACTAATTTTTCGCCTCCACGGCGATGGGGACGGCGGCGACGGTAACGCGACAAGGCGGCAGGGGGGCAGGTAAGTTCATGTTCGTCAACAGGGTGGCACATGGCAGAAAAGCTGAGAGGAGGGATCGAGTCGCGGGTTCGGCAAGGGAGATCCGCTGCGTTCGAGCCGGTTCCATGGAGCACTCTACATTTCGGCCGGTCCACTGATTAGTAGCGAGCAGAAAGGCGAGCGAGGCAAAAGGCTCGAGGAACAAATTACCATTTCCGATCAGGGAGTGACCGAAAAGGTTGGCACGTTTCACGTTTGGATTGTTGAGTGATTCTCCGCGCGCCAGGGGCTTGCAGCTTGCTTGCCTGCTGGAGAGTAGTAGTTGTGATTGTGCCAGACTAGTAGTACAGGGCAAGGCCTGGCGACCGCAATTCCATGCGTAGACACCATCAATGACACTCGTGGGGATGTTTGTACATGGCACATGGGGCCGGGATTCGGCAGGCGGCGACATGCGTGCATGGCTGCAATTCTGCAAAAACAATGCAGGGAGACCGAGTTTGCGCTGTGCGATCTTATCCTGCATGCAAGAGCCAGCCCAAGTCCATCAGAGATGGGTCGATGATCCCTGCTGCTCTTACATTTTTCTTCTTTATTCGAATTCTAAGCAGGATAAATCGGAATGAACGTACATATAGCCTATAATTCTATAAACAAACCCCGGAGCAGGAGCGGTCGTACAGCATTACGAAGCTCTGGAGTGGATTTATGCTCACAAACAGTTGAGTGAAGGAGTACGCACTGGCGAGACTACTCCATTGCAGTAAAATCTTCCAGAATACAGATTTGGAGGGAAGGTAAAGTTCAGGGGGACATGAAACACATATATGCGTGTTACAGACAGTCCGGAGTACAGTGCACTACAGTAGTACGGCAGTATGCTTCTTCCACAAAGCGGCCGGAAAGGCATTGGTGACCGTTTGCTATTGCTCGTACGTACTAGTGAAGTTCAGCACTTCTTCAGCTCAATAGGGCATCTATAAAAGAAAAGAAAAGAAAAGAAAAGAAAAGCATGATGTTCGGGATGTTTGAATTTCGATGGTTGGGGCGGTTGCAGCTAGCTGCCCGGCCGGCAGCGGCGTAAATTTCCGAGCTGGTACAGTGTCATTGGCCACCACATGGGGGCCTGGGTTAACTGTTCCTCCACGTGGAAGGAGGGTCACGAGATCTGCCTGCCCACAACGAAAAGTTACAAGTGTTCCTAATAAAGCACACTAGTAAAAATGTACCATAATTAACTGATTAATTATTTTGGCAGCTTTGGTGCTGAGAAGGCTGTCGACAGATCGTCAGTATTGATCAAGCATGGGTGAGCTTCACCTTCACCCTTGACTCAAACGCTTTCAGCGCGATTGACAGCCACCCCCACTTGAGGTGCCGTGGCCCCCGTTCACATAGCAGCCATGCCCGTTGCTCGGCAGCATGATCGCCGCCTGGGCCAAAAAAACTTCCGATCGAAGAAACGGCAAGCATGGAGCATCGATTAACCATGATTACTCTTTACTGTTTCGTAAATGTAGGAAAACATATCCAGACACACCCACCGCGTTGGATGCGTCCAAAAGAAATCGTACGTGGTGTCGCGTAGCACAGTGTGGCGCACCGACACACTCTGCCAGGCCGGGTAGATTTGGACGAAGTGGCTGCCACTGCCACGCTTGAGGTAATTGGCCGTGGCTCGCAGTACCTGTGTGTAGAGTCAGGAAGTACTACTAGTACTTACCAGTAGCAAACAAAGGCCTGGACCGGCACGAGACAAAACCGTGATTGTTCCCGTCGCGTCGGCGGTAGAAACACTGTACTGGGCCTGCCGGACTCGCGCCCGTGAACAGATCCATGGGCGGCGGCATGCGCGAGCCAGTCGGTCGCCGGCCGGCGTGGTGGAGCGCACGAAGTACGGCGGTCGTTGGCGGGTCAACAGTCAACTGGGATGTACTACTACGACGTGCAGACCGGTGCAGCGGTCGATCCGACGACAGTGGCGTGTTGAACATGGGCACGCGGCTGTTAATGGAGTTCAGCTCAGCTGGCCTCTCTGTGTGACGTCGACGCTAGCTGCGGCATCAGTCCGTTGGTCAATGCACACATCCGGCTGCTTTTCCGGATTTTAGTTAGTTGCCAAAGCCTTTTTTCAAAAAAAAAAAAAAAGTTGCCAAAGCCGACGGATGGATAAGCGCGGGTTTTGCGCTTGCGATAATTGGGACGGGGCCGATCCGAGTGCCATCTAATCATTCGTCCAACGTGGTGGTCTGTATGATAGCGCCCGAGCGTGGTGCGGCGAGACTGCCGACGATCATTCATCAAACGTAGACCTGCTGCCTCAATCCGAACGGCAACTGGAGCGACGGTTCGTACCTGCCTACTGTGCTGAGAAATCGTGGTATGCGACTTGAGCTCCATGAGAGCAACACTGTCCCTGCCAGACAACTGTTGCCCTTTTTTTAATACCTAACACACATATATTATGTTAAAGCACTCGAATTACATGAAAATCAGCTGTAGAGGACTGAGATACACCAGGGTCTTTAAAGGGAGAACTAGCAACACTATTGGCAACAACGACTAACAGCTTGCCAAAAAGGAAGTCGGCGAGGCTTTTCTTCTCCACAGACCCAAAGATATGGTTAAAGTAGTCCGCAGAGTGTACTTGAACGTCTTCCTCAACACCATAGGGTAGCTTGCTACGAGGGCGTTGTCGATGAAGTTATAGATGACCTGACACAGTAGACAGCCAACAGACACAACACAGAAGTATCCCACTCAAGCTTTCTTAGTTGTCGGTAGGAAGTTGCCTAGAATTAACAAAATGTTGACCACAACCAAAACCTGAGCTCGCATGGCCAACACGTGTGCGTACGTGTCCAACGCCACTAAAATTGCCACGGCCAAGGGTCAACAACTTGACACGAATAGGCTTTGCCCGCCCATCAGTGTGGGGTCCACAGTTGAATGAACCTCGGCGACATGAGACTCCGACAAAAGGTTGGAACCGAGCACGACGGCGGCCAGCCCCTCCAAGGCGGATCAGAAGTAGCAATGAGCAACAACTCCGTGGAAC